>LOEQ01000076.1:193225-218010 GCA_001685075.1 Bramus lutescens
TGAAGTCAGGGATTGTGATGCCTCCAGAAGTTCTTTTATTGTACAGGATTGTTTTGTCTATCCTGGGTTTTTTGTTTTTCCGTATGAAGTTGAGTTCTTTTGAAGTCTGTGAAGAATTTTGCTGGGATTTTGATGGGCATTGTATTGAATCTGTAGATTGCTTTTGGTAAGATTGCCCTGAGTTATCATTTTCAAAGATTCAGTTGATATTTGTCTGACTTCTGGAGCTGATGCTATTTTATTACAGTTGAAGTCAATCTTTACAAAAATAAATCAGTAAATGGTTCTTTTGGGCCTTGTGTAATTTTAGTAAATGGCTCAGACCTCTTTCCTAGTTCTTCAACTTTGTCCCAAGCATTCAAAGCTGCTAAACAGCATAGAGCCAAGATGTGATCATCAAATCCAAACTGTCTTTGCAAATCAGCACATTGACCTTCACTGAGCTCTTGGGAAAGAGCTCTAGCCCTATTTTGGTGTTCTATGTCCTTAGCTTCCTCTTTGCCTCATGTTCTCCATTGTAGCTGAGAATCAGCTTCCAATATTGCTGTAGCTAAATCTTTCCAGTCTTGGGGCATAATTCCATTCTGAGTTGCCCTGAATATAACATCTGTTTTGCATAGGATGTATGCATTCCACACAAAATGACTGCTTTCTTAAATTTCCTCAAATCTAATATTTCTACAGGATTCCAGTTAGCTTCTGCATAACTTTGGGAATGCCTATCATCTGGTGGTTGTTCTCATATGGTAACTGGATAAACTAAGGTTGGTTTTCTAATAACCCTGGGCTGCCTCTCTTGAGCTTCATCATTAGTGGTACATTAAGTTCTGTTTTAAATTCCTCTGTCTGTGTCTGAGTATTTTTCTTATTTTCAGTAGTAGGTCTTTTTAAGGCCTTATCAGTCCATTTTTCATATTTGGCACAGTTATCGAAACATTTGGATGTAATGGCAAGGATGGGTGATGGGAAGCGGGAAGGGGAGCAGGGAAGGGTGCCCAGGTGGCTGGGGGCATAAGCATCAGGTGCCCAGTGCATGGCAGGAATGGGGCTGCACGGATGGCAGAGCTGGCAGAGGGTGGCTTTAGGTGAGGTTTCTGCAGAAGCAGGTAGGAACAGTGTCCTGTGTGCACGTGTGGAGGAATAGTGGCAGCAGAAGCCAGAGCAGGTTATGTAGTATAAGGAGGTGTCATGTGGTGGGTACCTGTGGTGTCCATCCAGGGATCAGACCCTGGGGACCATGGCTAGAAAAACCCGTGATCTGCTGGGGGAGGGAAGAGGGATGGTAGCAGAGGGCACCTGGGCAGCTGCAGCAGCAGGTAGAAGTCTTTGTGCCCCATGTTGGGCACCAATTATTGTGCTTACCTAAGTTGTTCTATTACCAATAAAGACTTGAGTGTCAGATATTAGGATGAAAACCTGATAGATCGAAGAACCAGTGGGAAAGTGACCAGCTGATTGTCTCTCCACACTTCTCAGACCAAAAGGGAAGGACCAAAAGCCCACAAATCTCCAAGTCCCTCCCTCCTCCTTCCTGAGCCTGTCTATCCAGATCCTGAGTCCTCTATATCCTCTATGACTATGTCTTGTCAAATAGTCACTGGTTCTGCCCCGATTCAAGGTTAACTTTATTAACACAGTCTCAGGGTGTGACAGTACAATCAAATATCCCACAACAGCTGCTCTTGTAGAGCACCTGGGTTCTGTTCCCATGAAACTCAGTTCCAGGGTATTCAGTGCCCTCTTCTGACCTCCTCAAGCACCAGACATGCAACTGCAGCATAGACATAAATGCAGGCAAAATATTCTTATACAGAAGATAAAATATATAACCCTAAAAATTTAAAAAGAAAATAATAATAACTATAACAAAAATCCCTTGGGGCTAGGGGCCTGGCTCACTTGGTGCAGGTCTACCATGCATGAAGTTAGCTTCCCAGCACCTTATGAAACTGGGAGTGATGGTACATGGCTTGTTATCCTGCATTTGGGTGCAGAGGTAAGAGGATAAGGAGTTCAAGGTCACTCTTGGCTACATTGTGAGTTCCAGACCAGACTTGGATATATGAGACAGAGAGGAGAAGGGGTAGATTATAAAGACATGAAACTAAGAGATAAAAGGACTTTGGTGCCTGTTGGGGCCAGAGTCGCATCAGTTTGATGGCTTCTAAGAGACCTGAAGACACATCTGTGAAGGTCCTCGGGGAAGTTTAGCTGATGAGAGAAGACCCACCCGCCCATTCTATGGGCAGCACCATCCTATGAACTTGGGTCTTGAACTGAATAAAAAGGAAAAAGCAAGCTGAGAACCAGCATCCATCTTTCTCCTGTCACCCTGCCTTCCCCACCATGATGGATTGCACCAAAAACTGAGCCAGATGAATAGAAGTTGATACCAGGAACTGAGGTATTGCTGTGATAGCCTGACCATGTTTTTGTTTGGAGGAGTTTGGACTTTGGTACTTTGGGGTAGGAAATGCTTTAAGCATTGTTTAATGGGCCATAGGAGCATGGAAGACAGTGATATTGAGAATGTTTGGACTGTGGGGATCAAGATGTTTCAGAGGAGAAGAATCCTAGTATGAGGCTTTGAGACTGGTCTTGTGATAATTTTGGTGAAGAAAGTGGCTACTTGTTGCCCTTATCTAAAAAGTCAGTCTGAGAATAAAGTGAAGAGTTTTGGATTAATTCCATTGTCAAAGGAAATCTCATAACAGCCTAGTATAGATTCTATTATGTGATTATTAGTGTTAACTCTGATGAAGGTTTATAATGAAAAGGAGAAAGCTAAGCAAATAAAAATATAAATTGTACAGAATGAGAAAAGGGGCAGCAGGAAGTGGAATAGAGCTAAACCCTGTGTTCAAGGAGATAAACATATTAAGACATGGAATAAAGGGAGTAGTGATCTGAGGGCAAGATCCCACCCAGCTGAATTTCCAACTTGTGAAGAGGAATTAAAGAAAAGCTTAGAGCCAGGTGTGGTGGTCCATGCCTTTAATACCAGAACTTGGGAAGCAGAAGCTGGCAGATCTCTGAGTTTGAGGGCAAGTTCAAGAAGAGACAAGTTCAGGCAGTGAAGGAAAACAGAAAGCTGGTGAAGATGTAATTGAATAAGGGGGTCATGTTCCAGCTCAAGAAAGCATCAGAAGTTGGCAGCTTCAGCCATGTGATTCTAGAATTAAGGATAGAAGGAAGGGACTGTGGAATTTGTCTCTGCGTGTAAGGAAAATCATTGAGGCTAGGCATATGTCAGGGGTGTCCCTGAATGGAGGCTCAGAGAGGCCACTAAGTTGCTAACAGGGAGTGGAAACAGCCCAAGAGAAAGAAGTCTGTTGCAGTCAACAAAGCTGAACAGAGTTGGAGATCTGAAAAGCATTTTGACATCAGACATGGAGATGTAGTTTGGAGTTTACCAGCTGTTTTTCAGCGTTGCTTTGGTCCATTATTTCCTCCCTTCCATATATTTTGGAATGGTAATGTATATCTTGTACCATTATATGATGGATGTATGTCATTTGCTTTTTTAATTTTATAGGGGATTACAGTTAAGAGATTGCGATGAGTTTCAGAAGAGACTTTGGACTTTGAAACAAGTTTGAGATTGTTACAGACTATGGGAACTTTTGAAGTTGAACTGAATGCATTTTTGCATTATGATATGGCTACAAGTCTTTGGGGACCAGGAAGTGGAATGTAGTGGTTTGAAAGAAAATATACCCCAAAGGGAGTGGCACTATTAGGAAGTGTAGTTTTATTGGAGTATTTATTTATGCCCTTGTTGGAGGAAGTGTGTCACTATGGAGGCAGGCTTTGAGGTCTCATATATGCTCAAGCTTTACTCAGTGTGATACTCAGACCACTTCCTGTTACCTATAAGATGTAGAACTCTCAGTTACTTCTCCAGTACCATGTCTGCCTGCATGCTGCCATGTCCCACCATAGTGATAATGGACTGAACCTCTGGACTATAGGCCACCACCTCAATTAAATGTTTTCCTTTGTAAGAGTTGTTGTGGTCATGGTGTCTCTTCACAGCAATAGACACCCTAACTAAGACTCCTTCCTTCTGTTGCTTTTGTCAAGTATTTTGTTGCAACAACAATAAAAGGAACAAATACCTATGGACACACTTCTAGAAAAGTATCTACACATGACCAGTGATGTTTGATAAATGTTTAACACTAGCTTCTAAGATAACCAGCCCAGTGCATAGAAGTCAACCCCTGATGTATAGTGATAACTGGTTTTCATGAGCCAACATTCTCACCATGACAGTTTCTAGCTACCCATGTGTCTTTGCTGTGTCATGGTGGGGAGCAATAGACACGGCTGGCTTTCCCTGAGCACACTCCTACATGCCGCTGGGCTGTGTAGCACAAATAATAAAAACCCAGAGATAGGTATTGGGATTCAACCTGAAGATCAGAAAAGCAAAGCAGTCAAACCACTAGAGAGATCTTACCTCTATCAAGGCTCAGACAAACAAAGGAGCCACAATGCTCTCCACCACCCTCAGTCACCATACTCCGCTGAGTTCCTGTCTCTTCCCCTTAATGTTCCTCTCTCCGTCCAGCCATATCCTGTCTCCACCTCCCTAGTGCTGGGATTACAGGCATGTTTAATCTCAACTGTTGGGATCACCTTTGTGTGAGCTCTGTTTCTCTTTTAGGCAGACTCAATCTTGTGTAGCCCAGGGTGGCCTTGAACTCACAGAGATTCATCTGATTCTATCTCCCAGGTCCTGGGATTAAACGTGTGAGCCATCACTCTCTGACTAGTATGGCTGCTTTGCCCTCTGATCTTCAAGCAAGCTTTATTTATTAAAACACAAAAAATATACCACTATAGGGCTGTGATGCAAAATTGGAGACCTTGGATTACACACACACATACACACACATACACACACACACACACACACACACACACACACCACGAAGCAGAATCTCAGACTCACTGTGTAGCCAAGGATGACTATGACCTTCTTAGCCTTTTTCCTCTGCCTCCCAAGAACTGGGATTTCAGGCATGCCCCAAGAGGCCTGGTTTATGCAGTGTTTGGAGTTTGAACCCAGGGCTCCATGCATGCTAGCCAAGCACTCTACCAGCTGAACTACATCCTCAGTCCCCCGTTCCTGCAGTTCCTGAGCTTCTGAAGTCTCTTGGATATCTATAGAAGACCCCACTGAGCTGTCTTCTACTCTGGGAGAGCTGTTGGTGCTGCAACTGGGGGATGTCACATGTGTAGCCCGGCTCTCTCCCTGCCTCCTCTTTCCAATTTTTAAAATTTCATTCATCCATTTAAAAGAATGACAGGGTCTTACCATGTAGCCTAGGCTGGTCTAGATCCTCCTGCTTCTGCCTCCCAATACTGGGATTTCAGAGGTGTACTTCTATGCCAAACTTCTTCCCTCCCTGGACACAGATATAGAAGGTTCAGAGAGAGCCAACCACACACCCAAAGTCACACAGCAGGTCATATATGGCAGTGTTCAATTAAGCTGAGTGTCTAGTCGGTTGATTCTGGCCCACCAATCACCCCCTTCCCCACTCCCTCCTGCTGCCCCAAGCTTCCCTGGGAATCTCAGTGGCTCGAGCAAACCCCAGGGTCAAGTGCATCTCTGCTCGCATTCTTCTCAGGGGGTCTGAAGAGGTGCAGCTGGGGCCAAGGCCAGCTTTGAGAATCTGCCCCTGTGAGATCGGGCCAGTGAGCCAGTGACAAGGTACTTGGAGCCCTCTGTGGAGGGGCAGGCAGCCCCAGGGGGAGGGAGCTAAGGAAAAGATGGACTTCGGAAGCGGACAAGAGAGCTCACCTCCCTACCTAGGTGCTGTGCAACCTCAGGTGCAGGGTGCGGGGACCAAGCCCCCATGTCCTCTTATAAAGTTGCCTGGTGACATCAGCGGTTAATGGGTGATGTGTTCCAGTATCCTGCCCTGTGTCCAGAGGTGCTCAGTATGTAGTATATTTCTAATATATCACAGCAAAGCCATCTTAGGGGATCCTGGTAACTGGTTAAGGGATGGGTAGTGGATCCTCCATGTCCCCCAAACCCTACCTTGACAGGGTCCTACAGCTGCCTCCTACAGAACCAGGAATTCAGTCCCATAAAAGGTAAAGCCCATAATATCCTCAATACAGATCTTGCTGACATCCTGAGCTGCCTCTACCAGCATGAAGACCTGTTCCCAATCAGCTTTGGAACTGTGAGAGTCCCGGGCAGAAGCCAGGGGAACAAGAGCAAGACCAAGGTGTGCTACGGGTGTGCTGTGTGGCCTCCATAAGTTACTGCTTATCTCTGGTCCTTCCTGTTTCCCTTCATACACTGACTCACCCCTAATCTTGGCTTTCATAGAAGCTGAAGTCAGAGTCTAGACTATATCTAAGTGGGTACTTTGGTTGGCACATGCCAAAGCTGTGCCCCAGGCTCTCTGGACCAGACCCATAAACCAGGCTCGTAAACTCCTGATGAGGCAGCAGGCCTCCCTCAAATAAAAAGCATTTTCCAAACAGGGTTGTGAAAGGCCAGCTCTGGGCAGCCCAAGGCAGGCCATCTCGAGGGCACTGGGGCAAAGGGTGCCCGGCAGCCCGAGCCTTCTGGGCCAAACGTATGGGGAACCAGTTCCCCGAGTCACTGGCTGCTTCTCCGTTTCCTGTTGCAGGAATATTGGGCCCCAATTGGCCCTGGTATGTGGCCTTGACCTTGTGTCTTCTCCTCCAAGGTCTGGTTCCAGGAAGGTAGATGTCTGGCTGGTCATGCGCATGGCAGCCAGCCAGCAAGTGCAACTGCCAGACCATGGGACAAACGGTTGTGCAGTTTGGGAGGGGATTCTCTGTCCCCCAAGTGGCCCCCAGGATGCTCCCCCATGGCAACTCTGGCTTGCACTTGCCCCCAACCCTGACCACACTTGCTCAGAGGGATCCTGCAGGCATGGATAGGGACAGCTTGGACCATGGCTTCCTAGGGGCCCTGCTGGTTGACTGCCTCCTCTCAATCAGTCAGGAGGCTTCTAAAGGACCAGGCCTGAGTTCTGTTCATCAGATCAGGACTCTAGAGGAAAATGGGATTTCATTATCTCAGAGAGGGGGCTTCCAGGGCTGGACACTCAGCCTGCAATCTCACAGAGCCTCTGCCTTTACCGTCAGGCTCCACCCCCATTCTGCCCCATCCGTGAGAACAACACACAGGAGGCCTGTACTACTCTGTAGGTAGCTGGCACGTGGGACCACTGCTTCCGTGACTAGGAGAAGGGAGTCACACATCCGCTGGATGAAGAGACAGGAAGCAATAAGTCTGACCCAGGTGCTGCCCTGCTCCACCAAGCCGGCCGGCAACCCCAGCTCCAGGGCTGGAGGCCAAGATCAGGTGGAGTGATTAAGGCCTGGGTTGGGCTGTGAGTGCTGGACCCAGCCCCAATCTGACTGGCCTCATTCTGGAGAGTGGCGCTGAAGCTGGGGTGCTGCTGGGGAGAGGGTGGGGGAAGGTCTGTCTTGGTCTCCTGGAGTCAAAGCCAGACAGGCCTCAAAGCTGTAACTACCCAATACTTCCTTGCAGAGTAAAAGAAAGCCAAGGCTAAGGAGAGAGAGCCAGAGGACCCCCAGCAGTCTGTGGGGGTCCTACTACTAGGACCCAAAGCTCCCTATTTCCTGCCCAGCTACCTCTTGGAGAGACCCAATTTGTACTGAGGGAGCTCCCACCATTCCAGGGGTGCATAGAATCCTTCCCTTGCACCCCTAGTTAGTCAGATTTCCATTGCTGTGATAAACTGCCATTGAGAAAGCAACTTACATGATGACAGATTTCTTTTGACTCAGGGCTCTGGAGGTTGCACCCCCTGGTCACCTTGACCAGGCAGGCTGCATGTGACCACAAGCTAGCTGCTCTCCAGGCTGGCTGGGAAGCAAAGAGAGAGTGGATGGAGGTCCAGGACAACTGTCCCCATACAAAGGCACACTCCCATTGGCCTACTTCCTGCAGCTGGGCTCCACCCCCTGAAGCCTCCACCGCCTTCCAGCAGCCCTATTAAGCCGAGTCTACCAATGGATTAATAAATCAACTATGTAAGAGTCTCAGTGATCCATCACCCCAGAGGCCCCGCCTCTCAACCCGGCACCAGGAACTTTTAGAGAACACTTAAGATCTGAACCAGAACAACTCAGTAGTTAGCACTGTGCTGATGAACCTCTCCCCCACAGGAGGGCAGGGCTGGTCCTGCTGGGAAAATCACCCTCTGCCTCTTTTTCTGTCTGCAGGCCTTCTTCAGCCTTCTCCCCCTCCTTCAGCCTTCTCCCCCTCCCATCATACTCTGGATCTATGAGGCTGAGAACACACGGGACCTTCTGAAAGAGACGCATGGAGTCGTGGCTGGGAGAAGCAAGGCAGGTGAATCTCTGTGAGTTCAAGGCCAGCCTCATCTACAGAGAGAGTTCTTGGACGGCCAAGGGTCAGTGAAACCCTGTCTTGGAAAAGCAAAACAAAACAAACAGAAAAAAAGCCCTGTGCTCTTTGAATTCCTCCCCACAATGCACCGCATGGGTGCTCTGAATCCCTCCCCACAATGCACTACGCTCTGAATGGTTGAGCAGGTTGCTTACTGCATATAGATATTCAAGGTAGAGTTGCGGTTACCTTCCTGTCTGAACTGCTCTTGCCTCCTGAGCTCATGTGACACCCCTCCCCAAGGAGCCTTCTTCAAAACTCCGGGGAGCTGAGAAGCAAGCTTTCCATGTCTTCACACATAGTGAGCTGTTCACCCACTGTTTTCCTAAACTTGGGGTACAGAGGCTGGCCTCATGGGGTCTGATGGAAACCTTGGCTGAAGAACCTCATGTTTGGGGCTCAGTGGGGCTATCAGAAGAGCTGGGGAGAGTAGAGGCTCTGGTGGAGGTGCAGAAGGCTCTGCCTGTGAGGGTTCTGAGGAACATGTCCAGCTCAGGAGAAGGCTAAACTTGCTTTGAACCACTGTGGTTGCCCCTGCAGCCACAGGACTCAGGAGACTTTGAGCCTCCTGGGGCACAGAGGGCAGACCCATTGGCTATGTGATGTCAGACAGGACGGCCTGCATGGCTGGCCTGTTGGGTAGCCAGGCTCAGGCCAGGAGAGAAGTCTATGATCAGTTAGTAACTTGGCAGGCATGGAGGCAAAAACAAATACAGAGACCACTGCACTCGGAGCCATGGACCCTAGGGCTCTCAGCTGTCCCTTGTCTAATGAGCCGATGCCACTAACTCCCTTCTAGGTGGCAAATGCCTCCCATCTGGTAGCCAGGGTGTCACTTGGGGACTATAGTTTACGGAAAGGGGAGGCATTGTGGACACCCAATCTTCAGCACCCTGAGGGGGGACAGGGGAACAAGGCGCATGCTTGACCTCGATCATAAACCCTCCCTGGCTCAGGCTACCATCCCAGGCCTACCTCCCACAGAAAGGCCCCACCCTGAGCAGGACCTGGCACTGCCTCTCTGTGCCTGTCTGCATCCTTCAAGTTGGATGTCTGCAACAGATCCCCAGATCGTGCCCTTGGGCACTCAGCCCTCCTTCTCCGGGGTCAGTAGAGTCAAACAGATCGCAGCACCATTGCCTAGATGACCCCTGTCCCCTCAGGAGTGCTGTCACCTGAACGGTCTGGAAGTCTGACCTTTGAAGGAGAGAGGGGAGGTCTGGAAGCCCAGCAAGGCGAAGGGCAATGGAGACTGGGCTGTGGCTCTGAGGCCACCGAGACTCCCCTCAACCTGTGAGATGCGGGCAGGAGAATTGTGTCTGAGGAGACATTGCTGGAGACTCCCAGTCCCAGCCCGGTGTACCTCAGGTCTGGCTGTATGTGGAGGGGAGGGGCTGCAGGTCAGCCACCTAACATCTTATTTCAGGACGAGACACTGTTGGGGAGCCCAGGAAGTGGCAGGAGCAGGGGGTTAGGGAGTGACTGCCCCACATCACCCATATGAGCTGGCGGAGGCACCCTGCGTCTCCTGTTCATGTGTACCTACCTGTGGGGTGAACCTGGGCAGATGCCTAAGGCAGATAGGGCCCCCACTGCCTCCGGAAGGCAGGAGCTGGGAGCTGAAGACCTCCCGCTGATATGGTCACCTGCCTCTCACCGTCTGCCTGGTAGCCTAGCTCGGGACAGCAGGGTGGAGAGGTGTCCTTGCCATGAGCTAGGATCCAGCTCCAGCTTCAAAAGGAGAGGACGAGTTTGGGCAGTCCTCAGCTGCCTATTCCAGAAAGTGAGCGGAGGGAGGCAGGAGGCAAGGGAGGAGGAAGACATGGCAGGAAGTGTTGACTTGACAGATCTACTTGTCGGCAGTCCCCCATCTGATAAGATGTTGCCAGAGATTTAATGAGATTTACTTTGTTTTCTCTGGAGCTGGGTGTTGTGCCAGGGGAGGTGACTCTGCAGCTGCCTGCTGTGTGACCTAGAGCCAGTAACCACCTGTCTCTGGGCCTCACTCTGTCACGACTTTCCAGCTGTTGTCTGCCTCTGCCTTCCTTCTTTGTCCGGCTCTGAGTGTTCCTCATTTCTGCCTCAGCTTTCCTGTCTGTCCCCCTGTCCTTCTCTCTCTGTACCCACCACCACTGGGATGCAGGGCCAGGAGAGGTAGGGTTGTGTTGAGAATTCTGCCCACAGGTGATCCCACTCCCCAAGAGCCCTGCTGGGGGCACTAGGGGACCCGGGGGACCCTGTCCACCAAGGGCGGTAGCTGCTGCCCAGCGGTTGCCTGATGGTTCAGAACACCTATGAGACAGAAAATTGTGAGGAGAAAGACTGAATCCATGATTGTCTAATTGAAGCAAGCTTTGTTTTGGGGGTGCAGTCTGGATTGGACAGTCCGGCTGTCTCTCCCTAAATTGGGATTTTAGAGAACAGCCCTGCCAGCCTCTCAGGGTTCTTTTTATAGGAGAGATAAGGTGTTCACAGGGGCAAGAGGCTTGGCTGTTACACTCTGTTAGAAAAACACAATGAAAAGGGAGGAACAGGGGGAGGATTGACAGCATGCTAGTGGGGTCACAAGTTTAGCGTGGGCTGAAAAGCGTGTTTTGCGGCTTACGTCAGATCTAAGAAACAGGAATGTATCCTTAACTAACTTGCAAGGACTCACACAAGGACAAACAGGAACTAATTCTTAACTGTCTTGATCGCAAACAGAAGCCTTAGCCTGCAAGGTACATTGCTTCAGTTTCCGTCTCACAAGACCCGAATTTAAGACTTTCTTCACACAAGCCAGCTTCCTCTGAGCTGGTCCTGTCCCTGTCCATCTGTGGAACATGAACCTTGACAGAGTGGCAAGGGAATGGGGCTGAAGTCAAGTTTTCCATAGTAGAGACGATCGATGTGTGTGGATTCAAGGACAGACACTTCCTGAGAGTCGGGGACAGCTGGGAAGGCTTCCCGGAGGAGGTGAATCATGAGCGGCCAGCATGCATTTTGTGTGTTCACGGCCAGCTCCCTGGGAAGTGCTGGAAGGTCATGGTGCAAGGCCCTGGTACTTGGGCCAGGTGTATAGCTGGTATTCCTAATAGTCCCGCAGACAGATGGGTCCAAAGCGCCCCCAGAAGGCTGAGGCAGCCAAGGGACACGGGTTCTTGGGCTTACACTCTGTCCCCTGTTGGTTCTGCCTGTTCCACCTACCGTCCTTTGTACTTCATCCTCTGCCTTGTGCCCTCCTCTCCTCGGGTATGGGAGAAAGGGAATGTGCTGTGTGGCCTTGGCTTAACTACTCACCCTCTCTGGGCCTTCTTAGCAATGCCAAGTCATCCATGGCTTTCTTAGAGGATCTGCTGAGCCCAGGCTCCTGCAAGAGTCATGGGGATTGTGTGGAGGAGGAGTCTCTACCAGACTTCGTCCTGATCCTAACCCTTAGTTCTTCTGTTTGTGGAGCCTTTAGACTTCAGGTTGCGTCTAAGCTTCCTCTTCTGATGCTCTTGGCGTGGCCCAGACATTGGAATGCTATCTATGGCTCTCCAGGCTGACCCTTCGAAACTCAGGACACAGCCAGGTCAAGGCTATTAGGGGAGATGGCTTACATGGCTGGTGCCTAGACAACCTGGTCTAAGGCCCCTGGGGATCGGTGTCTTTGAGCCTTCTTGTTGTAACCAGAAAGGATGGTCTCCAGACAAAGCCAATGACTTGGGGGGCAGTGCAGGAAGAAGAAAGCGAGCTGTTGTCTTGGAAGATGAAAGGGTCAAACACCCTTAGGGACAGCCATGCCCTCTAACATGAGAGTAAGCTCATTATGCTATCCCTGCCACATGCGCGCGCGCACACACAGAGATGGCATGCACACATACCCATAAAACATAAATCAAAACAATTCTTTTAATGTCCCAGTAGAAGGCAGCAGAGATGGCTCAGTTGCCACACAAGCATGAGGACCCGAGTTCAGGTCCCCAGTACCCATGTAAAAAGCCAGACACAGCAGCGCCGTCTGTGGTCTCAGCACTGGGAAGCGGACACAGCCCATACCTTGAGCATGAAGACTAATTAGCATATCAGTGATTCCAGGTGCGGCACCCTGTCTCAAAAACTAAATCAGATAGTGACGGGGGAAGACAGCCAACACCCATCCCTGCCCTTCACACGTACACACACATGTGCATATAAACACCACATCCGCAGAGATGTCCCAGTACTCTTACTCCAGGTCCCCATGTGACACACATACACACACACAGACACACCCTGAAATCAGGCTGTCACCAGGTCTCCCTCACCAACTCTGGTCTGGATCAAAACAGGTGCCCAAGAAATGGCTACTGGATAGATGGTGGGTGGGCTCTGGAAAAGGGGAGGAATCATTTGTGCAATGGGGTTTGGGGGATCACTGTCTTGCTTAGGTTGAGATGGGAGAGAGAAATGGGGTGCAGGTGAGGACAATGGGCTGTGCCTGCTCTGGATTGCATCATGGTGTATAGCGTGGTGGCTTTCAGGCTGTGCCTGCTCTGGGTTACATCCTGGTATACAGCGTGGAAGCTTCAACCTGGTTTTGCTCTGGGTACATCATGGGGTATGGCGTGGAAGCTTCAACCTGGTTTTGCTCTGGGTACATCATGGGGTGTGGCGTGGGGGCTTCAGCCTGGTTTTGCTCTGGATTATTGTGTTTTACAAAGCAGCGGTTTGCTGTGAGTTACTCCATGTTGAGTGCAGGTGCCAAGACAGAAGGACTCCGCCTTGTTTATCTAAGCAAACAGCTGCCACCTGCCAGGACACCAGGAGCCACAAACTGATAAATGGTTTTTATCTATGCCAATAAGCAACGCCTATGAGCACATCACATCACACAGAAACAGCAGTCACGTGGGCTTATCCATGCACCGGATGTCACCCCACACTGGGACTGTCAAGGAACACCACAAGACTTGCGGGCCAGCCTTGTGGCCTTGCGTACCAGCCCCTCACTCAGTCACCTCCCAGGAAAATAATCTTCTAAGCAGAGACTCTGTCTCATGATCTCTGTCCCTTGGCAGCTTCAGCTCAGGTGGGAAGTATCCCTGAAGGTGACACGTGGGCCATAGGACCTTCTTCAGTCTGACAGCTGGAGTTGCCACCCAGTTGGCATTAATGGCCCTGTGCTCATGTTGTTTTATTTCTCATCTGGAGGGGCTCAGCTATCTGAACCCCAAAGCTCCCTGAACCCTTTCCTGGCCATTCTGTAGCCTGGATATCATGACATGTGACGTGTGTGATGAGGGATCTGAGGGTGTTTGATGTTAGTAATTACAGCGGAAATGGAATAAAAGACACTGTGGTTGCCCATGGTTACGACAACTGAGTACATCAATTACTCTCCTGGTTGCTATGAGCAAATACTTAACAAGACACCCCTGAAGAAAGGGAATCTCAGTCCGGCATGGTGGCGCACGCCTTTAATCCCAGCACTCGGGAGATGGAGGCAAGTGGATCTCTGTGAGTTCGAGGCCAGCCTGCTCTACAGAGCAAGTTCCAGGATAGCCAGGGCTACACAGAGAAACCCTGTCTTGGAAAAACAAAAACCAAAAACCAAACCAAACAATAGCAGCAGAAAAGCAAAAAGAGAAGAAAGAGAGGTGTTCTCTCAGCTCCCACTTAGAGGGTAGATTCCATCACAGCCAGGCAGGCACGGCCGTAGAAAGGTGAGGTAGCTGTCACGTGGCATCTGTGTGAGGAGGCTGAGGAGGATAGTACAGACTCAGCTCACTTATTGAATCTGGAACTCCAGCTCCAGGAACAGTGACATCTACACTCTGAGTGAGTCTTCTGAGTTTAACTATTGATCTAGCTAGCCCCTCCCAGACAGGCTGATCATCAATATTAATCAGCCCAATGAGACGAATCAGCAGTAGCTGGTCACACTGGCGAAGTTTGTGGATTTGTCCTGACCCTGTAGACACAGACGGTCTGTGCCAGTAGATAAAGACGGTCTGACCCCGTAGATGCAGACGTCTGTCCATACACTTGGCATAGTGTATGGATGACAAGAGCCCAGAGCTTGATGGGAAATCTCCACTAGGAAGAGCTACCCCTGTAAAATCTAGTTTATTTGGTGCCAGGAATAAAACCCAGGGTGTCATGGGTCCTAAGCAAATGCTTACCCACTGAGCCACATGCCCAGTCCCCTTGCTGTGTGGTTTATGACATGTCACACAGCCCTTCTGTGTCCACACAGCCTATGAGGCAGGTGAGGCAAGCTTCGTGAAAGGGCCAGCTGACTGGCAAAGCCTTGTGTCGGAGGGATAACCAGAAGAGGGACTCAGGCTCCCTGAGGATGTCCTGGCTCTGAGAGCCAGTGGAAGGTGCTGGACCTGGCCTAAAGTTTCCACAGGATATCCCTGGAGCCTAGGCCTCTGCCCTCGCTGTTTCCGGGAAGAGCCAACTTCAGGACAGATTCAAATCCCTGCCATATTCTCTTTGCCCAAAAGTTTGCTTAAAACAACGAATTCTCAGAGGAGAGTTTAGCAGAGGCAGAGCGTGTGTGTCAGAGGCAGAGCGTGTGTGTCTGTAGATACCGTCCCCCAGACAAACCTGGGGGTCCATCCAGATACAACTATATGACTCCCATAAACCATACAGGATTCTCCCTGTGACCCATTTATAAACTCCACCCAGAGTCAGACCTCCGGGCTGAGAAGAGCCTGGCTTCTCTCCCTCAGCTGGCTTAGTCTTACTTTGTGAATGCCATGATTCATGAGATCTCTGCTTACTTTCTCTTTTTCCTGGTCTACTAGGGAACTCATCGCTAAATCTATCATCCAGATAAACTCCATAACAATCCCATCTTCCTCTCTCCCTTTCTCCTTTGAGTTAATATCCTCATCTGAAGAGAAAAAAAAATCCCTAGATTAGTGGTTCTTGACCTGTGGGTTGTGACCCCTTTAAGGTCACATATCAGATATTTACAGACCAATTCATACAGTAGCAAAATTACAGTTATGAAGTAGCAATCCAGTCATTTTATGGTGGGGTGGGGCCAGCACAACATGAGGCGCTGTAGTAAAGGATCACAGCGTTAGGAAGGTTGAGAACCATTGCTCTAGAGAGCGTATTATGTGGGCATTCTCCAATCCTTTTTCCTAAGACAGGAGTGTGAACCCACCAAGGCAATGAATGCTGAGTCTTCTGGGATGTGTGAAGGACTGAGAGAGGTGGAGGGGAGGAGGCCTGGGGGCTGAAAGGCCTGAAACTCATGGAAACCCCAGGTCAGGGAGTAGATCCCAGCGGAAGCAGCAGGAAGGCCCAGAGGGATTAAGACGAGGGATCCAGTCAGGAGGGTCGCTGAGGTTCTTGGGGGCCTAGAATACCAGGTCAGACTTGTGTTTCCCGACTTGAGCATCAGCCATAAGTCTGCTACTATTTAATGTATGTCTCTAAACGTGTGCGTCATTGAAGATTTTAAAAATGAGAAGCCTGGGTGCTCGCTGCGGCAGCACACACACTAAAGCTGGACCGACACAGAGAAGGGCAGCGCGGCCCCTGCGCAAGGGCAGCACGCAAGTTCGTGAAGCTCTCCGTTAAGAAAAAGAAGACTGAGAAATTTAGAGGAACCGTGGAAAATGCCAGCCATGTGCCCAGTACCCTGGCTTGGCCAAGCCCCGCTTGGAACACAAGGACCAGGCCACAAAATCTCTTTGCCGAGTGGTCAGCCACCTTATCCATCCTGGGGGTTTTGGGATTTTTTTTAATGTTTGTTTATTTTGTTGAGATAGGGTTTCAGGTAGCTCAGGCTAGCCTCAAATTCCCTATGTAGCTGAGGATGACCTTGAACTCCTAATCCTCCTACCTCTCTTCCCCCTGGTGCTGAGGTTACAGGTGTACACCACCATACCCTGTTTATCCGGTGCTGGGGATTGAACCTAGGCCCTCAAGCACACTAGGTGAGCCTTCTACCATCTGACCCACATCTGAGGCTGTGCAGAAGGCTTTCAGGAGAGAAAAGACATAATCGGACTGCAGCAAGCCAGGACCTGGGACACTAGGAGCTGCCGAAGTCTCCAAAGAGAGACAGTAGTGTCCGGGTCAGGGTGGTGGTGATGGTGAAGAGGAGGCCTGTGACCAAGAGAAACTGGGAGGTGGGGAAGGTGAGCTGGAGGGCGACTGCTTCGAGTCTGAGACCGAGAAAAGGGGAGAATGAAGATGCAGGCAAAGGGTCCCTTCAGCGCCATTTCTAGAGGTGTGGAGGCCAAGAGTCGAGTGATCTGAGGTCACTGAGCTGGCCACCTGCAGGGTGGCACTCTGGAACCTAAGCCCCTGAGGGCAGCATCCTCGTACCTGCTCAGCTGGTGCCCAAGCCTGACCCAGCCCCAGCAAAGGTATCATTTAGCACTGTTCATATGGTCTCATGGACCTCAGGTGTCCCTCAGCAGAGAGCTGGGCCTGGGCTTTGGGCTCTGTGTGAACAGGGTTGGCAGAGTCATGTGGTGGCTTGTGCCTCTCACCCCTTCCTGCCATTGCAACCACTGGCCCTAGGGGCCCCTGCACTCAGGGGATTGGTGAGTACGCAGCTTTCTCATGACATGGAGAGTCAGAGCATCAGGGGCCACTCCCCAGGCACCAGCAAGCCTGCCTTGGTGGCAGTGGTACAGAAAGAGGTTGGAGGGTATCTGGAGGACCCCAACAAGAGCTGAGAGCACTCATCCACTGTCTGGAACTCTGGGTTCTAGGGTAGCACCCGGAAATAACAAGATCCCTCTAGATGTCTGCCAAATGAATGAGTGACTGAGCGAATGAATGAATGAATGAATGAATGAATGAATGAATGAATGAATGAATGAATGAAAACGCTGGGTCTTGGCTCAGCTTCCTGTGATTTCTCCCATGTCACCTTGGGTAAATCATCGCTCCCTTCAAGCTTAGACTAACCTGACTGGAAAATGAGCCCAGAGGCCATGACCCTCTGATGGCCACAGAGAATCTTTTGGAACAAAGGTAGCATAGCAAGAAGCAGATAGGACAATCCCTGCAGTTCCCTGGGGTCCTGGGAGGGGAGATGGCAAGAGGAACAGGAAGGGGTCTGGAGCTAGGGGCTCTACAGATGCCCCTCCCTGCAGGCTGCCCTGGGCAAGCACAGCTGGGGGTGTGCTCCTCGAGCTGGAAGAGCCACAGCTGGGGTTGGCAGTCCCCAGGCAGCCTCAGGATCCCCCAGATTTGTCCCAAGACCTGGATGGGCCATTCCTATATCTTGCTGGTTGCCAGGGCTTCCCTGGCCCAGGTGCCTAACCTCACAGACATCCAGGGACCTCCCCAAACAGACTTAACCCTATCCTTACCCAAAGCCCACACTATGATGCAGTGTATCAGGGTTTTGTTCTCAGGGAACAGCAACTTGTGGTCAGCCTAGGCAGGCTGTGTCCCTGGGCCACAGTAGCCACCCAGCCCTGTCACCTCACCTCTGACCACTCCTCTCATTTGAGCAGCCTGCCTGAGCCCTGACAGGTGTCTTGGGTGAGAATTCAGATCTAGTTCCACACATGGGGAGCTGGGGCCCTAGAGGGTGCAAGAATTATAGTCTCTGAACTCAGCAGCACCCTGGGACTTACTAAGAGTATGTGTATATGTATGTGTGTGTGTGTTTATGTGCATATGTGTGTATGTATATGTGTGTATGTGTAAGTGTCTGTGGTATTGTTTTTCCGATTTACTCTCAAGTCGTTTGTATAGCCAAGCCTCCCTCGAACATCCCCCTCGTATAATGCTCCCCACCCCTTTTGTTCTTCATTCTCCTTGCTCATGGCCTGGCTGTCACTGTGTGTACAGCTCCATGCTGTCTGAGCCCCACCAGGACAGGATCTTGTTGGTGGACTCCCTGTTGTATCCCGGCAAATGATCAGCTTCCACAAAGCTAGTGAAGAGGTGGGACATGGATGTCAGAGCCCAGCCCTAGTCGTATCCCCAGCTTGTGCATGAGGCATGCTGGAAGAATCTCTCAGTCCCACAGTCCCAGGACAGCTGTCCCAGCATAGAGTTGTCTTTTCAGCTGCCCCTGCCAAAGCAGGAACTGTAAGCTGAATATTTCATCTGTGGAGGAAGTGGTGAAGTCACCCAGCTTCCACCTCTGCTGCTCCCAGGTCTGACCTATCAAACTTGGAGTCTCAAGTTCAAAGAGACCACAGCCTGGACGTGCAGGTTGTGACTTTGTGGGTTGTGGGTAGGGCAGGGGCCTGGGCAGGTCATGGTGTCTCCCAGGAAATGCTCTCAGGTAGAAGAAAAGGAAGGGAGGTAAGGAGGGTTCAGAGTACCCAGAGGGGGCTGAAGAGGAGATACGTGGGCTTCCTCCAATGAGAGATTAAAGACAGAACATGCTATTTTCTAAAACAGCGCAAATGACTGTTCAAATTGTTCACGAAGCCTGTTTGAGTAACATGGGAAAGTACACAGAAGGAGCCAAGGACCTAATGCTCCCCTGGCAGGAACCTGTGAATGCTCAGGAGCCCAGGTAGAGGTGAGGAGTCCTGTGTGCAGAAAACCGGCCTTAAAAGTGCGTCTTAGCTCTGGCCTTGGTTCCTACCCCTGTAAAATAGAGGTGTATCCTATACGACACCCCTGCCCATTCCTCTAAAGCCCTCCTTGTCTCCCTTCTTTTCCCTCAAGCCTGAGAATGACTCCTTGGAGAAGCCAGGTCCTACTGGCCCCTGCCCTCCCCACACTGGCTAAGGGCACAGCCAGGCCATGGGTCTTCAGACTTGATAGGAACTTGTCACCTGGAATTGTTGGGAATGTTGGAGGAGCGAATATGTGGAAGAGTCTTACAAACTGCCTGGCTCAGGGTGAGGTTAGGTCTGTGATTACTAGTACGGCAGACCTCATTGCCATCAGCACTGCCATTGTCCTCATCATGTCATTACCATGGTCTTCTTACGGATGGCTTCTTATAATCAGCTTCCTCCTCCCGTGTCTCTTCTCTTCCATCCATTTGTCTATCCATTGCCCATCTGTCCACTCATTCTTTTGTTCATCTGTTCACCAGTCTATCCATCAATCCCTCCTTTCATCCATCTAGTCTTCCTCAATGAAAGCCTGTGTACTTTGGGGGAGCACACTTGGTGTTCCTTAACTGTTTCATGGGAAATAGATATGTTTCTACTGCTAGATAGGTTTAGACAAAATGACTGGGGTCCTAGTTCTTCTGGTTTGGGGAAAATGGAGAGGTGGTGGAGAGGCCACTCCCGAACAGCTATTTTTCTGGATTCTGTATCTGGGGAATAAATTGAGGCTTCGCCTTGATGTCTATAGGTATAGTGACTTTTTTGTATTTTCCAAGACAGGATTTCTCTGTGTAGCCCTGGCTGTCCTGGAACTCACTCTGTAGATCAGGTTGGCCTCAAACTCAGATATCCGCCTGCCTCTGCCTCCCAAGTGCTGGGATTAAAGGCGTGTGCCACCACCACCCATCTAAACAGATCCCAAGTGCCATGTAAAACTGGGTGTCACTGCAGTGAATGCTGGCAATGGCAGCAGGAGGATCGGGAGTTTAAGGTCATCCTGATCTGTGTAGTGAGTTTGAGGCTGGCCTTTCAGCAACAAAGGAAAGAAAAAAAGAAAGTCAAATTACAAAGTCAAATGACTTTGTCTCTGTGTCTGTGCTTGTGCCTGTCTCTCTCTCATACACACAGTTACGCATATATGATCAGAAGAACATAACATCAAAATTAACAAACGCATTCTGTGTAACTTTCATTTTCTTCATGTTCAGGTCGTCTTCAACTTTAAGGCAGTAAATTTCCTTGAATAAGAAAACAATATTGGGGGTGGTGCATAAGTAGGTTTGTGTAGACCATAGTCACGTGACACCATCTCTGGCCCTAGCTTTGCTTATGGGAAGGCTGGGTAAGATACTGAGAAAACCTCTGTCCTCCACGATCACATGGAGACAATTCAGACCCTCCTCACTGGGCCACTGTGGGAACGAAGTCATGGAAGTGAAGCCAGGGATGGTGGCTAACACTTTGAGGCCCTGGTCAAGTCCCCACCCCTGTGGCTGGTCAAGGGTGCTCCCCATTGACTTGTGCCCTCTGAATTCTGGGCACCAGGTCATCGCCTCACTGTGTGGTATGTAGGTCAGGTGGAACTGGGTGCAGGCATCTCTGCCACTCACTAGCAGTGTTCTAGAGACCTGAGCAGCCACCAGCACATCTTTTAGCCCAGGATAACTCTCTCCCACTGCTTGACCTCTCACCCCCTGTTACAGTGGCTGTTAAACACATGGGCTAAACGAAGTCATGTAGAGCTTACATAAGTGACCCTGTCCCCTCAGTGGCTCTGAATGCCATGACTCGGATTTGAACCATCCAATGCTCATCCACTGAGCTGACGCTGAAGACTGATTTGCCACACATAGACAGGATCTGTAAATTGCTTTGCTGGTGCCTCACATGGTGCCCTCAGAAAGGCTAGCACAGTGCAGGTTCAGGCATGAGAGCCTAAGAGTGAGATGACTAGACCCCCTGAATTTCCTGGTGGCAGCTGACCCCAGCTGTTCCCAGGGCCTCTTCCCACCCCACAGAGAGCTTCAGACACCTCCCTCCCAGCCTCCTAGATTGACAGTCCATGACTTAGGTGACTGGGCGTGGAGCCAGGAGGTGGGGACCAGGCTCAGGCAGGCTCCCCAGGTTGCAGGGTGAAATTAAAAGGGAGGAGAGAGCACCAACCCATTAGAACGCACGCTCCTGCCCGGCAGCCAGGTGTCCCCAAGAAGAGCTGGGGAGCCAGGGAGGCAGCCGAGGCTTGTGGCTGCTGGGCACCTGAGCTAGCCCAAACAGAAGGCTGGGAACTGGGCACAAGATGGCCCCACAGAGAGCTGTGCAGCTATCTCTGAAGAAGCCCACTCATGCCGTGTGTGTGGTAGGTGTGGAGACGCTGGTGAATGTCTACAGGTAAGAGCTGGGGCATTTTCCTGTGCTTTGGTGGGGGATCCCCAGGCCAAAGAATATGCAGGAGGGTGTAGGCAGGATGATGTTTTGGCACCAGAGAAGGTGGAGTTGGCTCCAGAGCTTGGGAGGGAAGGGAATAGGGTCTATCCAGGTGGGGTCAGGACACTGGGTCCAGTCCCTGGATGAGGGTGGCCTCAGAAGATTACTCTGCGTCTTAGGACCAAGCTCTGTCTGGGTTCTACATGCCAGTCTTCAAGTGGAGTTTCAGAAGGAGCTGGGGCTCTAAGCCAGGGAAGAGGGTTGGGTCCCCCTCCCTCCCTCCCNCTCCCTCCCTCCCTCCGTGTCTTGCCAATTTTCCACCTCTCTGTGGTTAGGGGTGTGCATGTGACATCTTGACCCTTGGAGGCCAGCCAGGGACAACCAGAGTAACTAGGATTAAGAGGGAGTGGTCAAGGGATAACTCAATGGCTTAATTTAAGAAATGATCCTGGAGCACCGCCTGGGACTTGGGCTGGCAAGAGATGATGGTGGTGATGACAATGATGACTGTTGTAGTGGCCTTGATGGTGGTTCTGATAGTGGCAATACAGACATTTGACTAGGACAGCCATGACATCAGTTCCCCCACTGACCCAAGTCTTTCCTGTCCTGGCTCTGTTTAGACAGGGATGCAGGGACCCAGTCCAGCCTCAGCTCTTTTTGTCTGGCTGCTGGGGAAGGTGGTTATGGTGATGTCTGGGGCCTCTGGAGCTCTAGCCTTCCAAAGGGTGCTGAGGGCTGGGGATTCCCAGTGCATCATCTGAATTCAGATCACCCTTGGGACTCAGTCCCTGGGCTTGCCCAGTCAGACGGGTGAAGCAATTCAGTTATCTGAATTCCACTGATGCCTTGTCTAACTGTCCCCCTCTCTAGTAGTGGTGTGGAACCCAAGTGACAGGAATGCGGAGGGATAAGCAGGAACTTGTGACTATCTGCTGCTGGGGACCAGCGCTCGGGCTGGTCTCGTCAGACCTATATGCCTTAGGGGATCATATCTACTCCTGTCTGTTTAGCATAGGATTCTAGATTTCATGAATAAAGAGTCCACTGACTGGAGCTGGGGGAGGGAGAGGGAAAGGAAAGAGACAGAGATAGAGAACGTTTTGGCACTTCCCGGGGCCTTACACATGCTGGGCAAGTGCTCTACTTCGGAGCCAGCCCCCAGTGAATTTTTAGCGATGGCATGGGAGGGACATCCGTTTTCTGCAGCCTGCAGTTTAGCTGACACTCAACTGAGACTAGCCTTGCTGTACTGCATCTGGCCGTCCTGATTTGACATTGTTGCCAGGGAAGGAGAGCCCATGGGTCCCCCTTACTTGATCATAGGCCCCTGCTCTTGCCAAGGAACAGGTTGTTTCTAGAAGGTCCTTTAAAACCTGAGCCTTGTGTTACTTTACTAAGGCACTTGGCAGGGAGCCAGGTCTGCCTTCGTTATGAGCTTATCCCTGGCTGCTCTCTGCCGTGTGCTCCAAACCCGGACTGGGTGCGCTGGGCTCCCTGAAACTCAGCATGAAGGATATGTACTCAGCTAGTGCATCCTGGTCCTGTTGGTCCCTGGCTGTGCGACCTTGGGCATGTCACTGCACTTCTATGAGCCTGCCTCTGCTCCTGAGAGTCAATGGGAACCCCATCATGGCTTGGGGGTAACTGAGACGTGCATATGGAGAACCCTTTCCATTGTATGCCTGGCAGGCTGTGCCGGCTGTGGGCACCCCCACTTCTGCTCTTCCCTGCCTCCTCAGAGGTGAGAGGGGACAAGGAAAAGGTAGGATATGTGGTGGGAACACCAAGCCCTTGGCATCCTTCAGGATGACAGACCCAGATAAGAGCAGAGGAAGCCACCTTGGCTGTGGAGTCCCTTGGCTGGCTCTAGGAGGGATTGATGTGTCGCGCTGCATTCCGAGTAGTGACCAGCATCACAGCTACCCAGAGTTTATGGGGTAGCACAGGAGTTAGCCCTGAGAAGGGCTCTCCTGCCCAGAAATCAGTGGCAATGGGGAAAGGTGCCTTGAATGGGCAAGCCAGTGGGGCTTCCAGAAGCCTGAAGCTCCCCCAGGGGCTGAGTGGGAGCTCGGTCACACTTGATGATGAATGATGAACTTGGGGTTCCCCCACTCCTTTGCTTCGTGACTAGCTCCAGCTGTGGCCTAGAACTGGTCTTGCTTGCTGATAAGCCGGGGAAGGCCCCCCAAGTGGTTGGTGTGTCAGTCCCTGAGCTGCCCAGAGTTTGAGCCTCCAGGTGATGGCGCTTAAGGTGACATCAGAGGAAGTGATTCATTCCCCCGGGGCCGCATGGCCTGGCTATTTGGAAAAATGTTTGGATGTGTGGTTAATTGTGTACCAAGGGGTATCCAGACTCACTCCCTATTGGGCTATCTCAGCACCATTGCCCCAATTTCCTCATGGGATATCTCAGCACTTGAGGCCTATTCCCCAGCAGGCTGTGACTCCCATCCCCAATAGGCCACGCCAGCACCCTGACCTCACTCCTATGGGCTGCTTCAACACTCTCTCCTACCTTTCGGCAAAGCTGAATAGGGTTTTCCGGTCCTATAGCTCTGAGGTTTGGGATGCAAGAATATGGAGCCACGGGGAGGACCACACCTGAGCATCTCCTGGGCCTCCTGAATTCCAAAACCAGCAGTGCCCTGCAGTGTGTCTGGCTGGCTGTGTCCAGTGCTGTGTAGATCAGTGCTCTCAGAACTCACTGGAGCATGGGCAAGCTGGGTTGGGCTGCTAGGGAAGTAATTATAGGATTGATGGGATCCTAATTCAAGGGACTGACAGGCTATAGGCGCCACTGGGATCAAGCAGGGCTCTCTCTCTCTCTCTCTCTCACTGCTCCAGCCTGTCCTTGTACCTACAGAAGGAGGGGTGCCCTTATTTGGAGGCCACATCCAAATGCTTACATTGTTCCTGGACTATGAGGCCACAGAGAGGAGGCCCTGTTCAGGTTTCATGGTGGCCTGAGAGCCATCAGTTGCAGGACAGCGAGTGGACAGGGGGCATCCGCACAGCGCTGGCATCCGGCAGGATGAGGGGACACACTTGTCCTTCCACCACTTGGGAGGCTGAGGCAGGAGGACTGCGGGTCCAAGCACAGCCTGGGCCACCAAGTGAGACCCTGTCTCAAAAGAGACCTGGGTGTGTAGCTCGGTGGTAGAGTGCTTGCCAGGAGCACCTGGGTCAAATCCTCAATACTGTCAAAACGGAAAGCCTGGTACTGGTATTGGTCTCAGAGGTCCATTCCCTCAGTTCCACAGACACAGTTCCTCAGTACCAGCTGCCACCTACCGTGCTGAGCTGGGGATCCATCCCTCTGGCACCCTCAGACTGTGTTGATCTGGCTGGGGATCCATCCCTCCAGCACCCTCAGACCATGTTGAGCTGGCTGGGGATCCAGCCCTCTGGCA
>LOEQ01000076.1:241751-254308 GCA_001685075.1 Bramus lutescens
CCAGCGGGCGGCGGATGGCCAGGGTGGTGCGTGACTTCCTGCAGGCCCAGCAGGTGCAGGCCCCTGTGGAACTCTACTCCGACTGGCTTTCCGTGGGCCACGTGGATGAGTTTCTGAGCTTCGTGCCCACCTCTGACCAAAAGGTGTGTCCCCTGTGTCACCACCCCACAGTCTTCCGGTTGAGTCGCTGCTGCCCCCGCCTGGCTTGATGGGATGGCTTGGGGCATGGGCACTGCAACCAGCTCAGTCCTATGGGATCAGCATGCCCTGGGACTTAGGCTGCGTTCATCAGGGAGGGCTTCCTGGAGGAAGCCAGGAGATCTGTGCTTCCTGCCGGTGTTTTCAGACCCAGAACACTCCAAGAGTCAGGAATGGCACTGGTAAGAGGGGCGAGAAAGCCTCAAGCACCTACTATAAGGCAGACTTACACACACTTTTAGCCAGGGAGCCCTCCAACAAGCCCATGCTTGCTTCCATTTTACAGGTAAGGAAACAGAGGCTCAAGAGGGTTCTGCGCTCTCTCAGGTCCATACATCCTAGGGGGCTGGGGAGGATTTTAATTAGAATGTGGGCTCTGGTCTCTACGTTGACCACAGAATCCCTCATGGAGAAAACCACCCAGGGGGAGGGGCTTCCTAGTGGCCTGTGATTCTGGTCCAGTCAGCTTGGTGAGAGCTCTGATGGGGTCAGTGAGCAGCTGCAGAGGGACACACCTGGATTAGGTGGAAGGGCCTGCACTTGGGTGGTGGGTAGAGTGGGTATGGAGGGGGAGAAAGGAGCCCAGGGCACATCTGGCTCCTGAGCTCAGTTCTTGGAGGTCTCTGGCGCCTCAGGGACCCAGGCTTTGAGCCATTTGTTCCCTTCTGTGGCAGGGCTTCCGGCTGCTCCTGGCCAGCCCCAGTGCCTGCCTCCAGCTGTTCCAGGAGCTGAAGGAGAAGGGCTATGGGGAGGCAGCGCAGTTTGATGGTGAGTGCCACGATTCTGTCACCTGTCACCGCTTGGGGATGCTGCCCCTCCATCACCCTCCCTGGACGGTCTTAAAGATCAATGAGAATTAAGCTGGCCCCAGCAGGTGTGGGAGGTCAGGGCTGGGAGCCATGAGGAGCCCTGGGGCTTTTCCCCAGCATCTCTTGACTCCTCTCCCTTCTCCCATCCTAGCTGCCGCGGGAATCAGCCGTCTAGTGTCTGGCCTTTTCTCTTCCACCATCCTGCTAGTGTTAGCATTGCTAGCCTCACTGTGCTGCTTCAGGCCTGTGGGCTCCAGGCAGTGTCCCTGAACCCATGCCCTGTCTTGTCTGTCTGTCTCTGTGTCCCTGAACTCACACACTGTCTGCCTGTCCCTGAGCTCACTCACTGTCTGTCCTCCACAGGCCTCAAGCATAAGACAAAGAGAAGCATCAACGATATCTTAGCCGACAGACACCTCAGGAGGGACAGTGTGCATGTGCAGGTGAGGGCAGGACAGTGACTGAGTGGTGGCAAAGATCCAGGGACATGGCCCAGCCTCGGTTTGTCCTGTAGATTTCTGAGGGCGTGGGAGTGAACTTCATCCTCAGGGGCTGGCAGACTGTGAGGACAGGCCGGCCACCTTCCGGCCACAGCAGGCACCTGGAGTTGCCTGGCTTTGGGGGTGCAGTCCCCATCTACAGATGTGAATCCAAAGCCTCACCCTGGGAGTGTGAAGGTGAGACACTGCAGAAACATGGGGCCCTCAGGGGCCCTGAGCAGAGAGCAGGTAGGGAAGGATTAGCACTCACCACAGACAGTGCTTGCCCTGTGTGTGATGCTGGCCTTAGTGAAGGCAGGAGGCCTTTGGCCCTCTTCAACAAGCCAGGGACTTTACCAAGATGGCTGGGGCAGGACAGAAGAATTAGCCCTGGGACAGCATGTTAAAATACAGGGGGTCGTCAAAGAGGCTCAGCAGGTAAATGCTACTGCTGCCTGAGATGCTGAGTTTGATCCCCAGAATTCATAGTGGAAGGAAGGAATTGACTGACCTCCACATGGGCCTATATTGTACACACACACACATGCATGCCACAATTAAAAAACGGTAATCAGGGGCTAAAGAGAGGGTTCTGCAGTTAAGAGCGCTGACCGCTCTTCCAGAGGACCCAGGTACAATTCCCAACACCCACATGGCAGCTCACAACCATCTGTAACTCTAGTTCCAGGGGATCTGATGCCCTCTTTTGGCTTCTGCTGACACCAGCCTTGCACATAGCTCACAGGCATGCAGGCAGGCAAAACATCCATATACATAAAATAAAAATAACTTTTAAAAATTGTAATCAAGTGACAGGATCCTTTGGAACCAAACCTCAACTGTTCCTAGCCCTGTGCAGCTGGGCGAGCTGTCCTAAGCCTCAGTTTCCCCACTCCAGACAACCGTGGCTCCTTTTGCACTAAGCCACTGAGAGTCTCTGAGGCACCCGCAGGTGCTCAGGGATGCACACAGGCTCAGTGCACTCAGAGTCTTCTGTCTGGGGCACGGCTTCCCTTCCCCTCCTCCCCAGAAATGCATCGACTGGAACCGGGACGTGCTGAAGCGGGAGTTGGGCCTCTCCGAGAGCGACATCGTGGAAATCCCACAGCTCTTCTTCCTGAAGGGAGCCTATGCCGAAGCCTTCTTCCCCGACATGGTGAGAGTCCCTGGTGGGTGCAAGGACGGGTGGGTACAGAGGGAACAGCTCAATCAGCAGTTCCTACACAGGGCGGGTACTTGCCCTGGGGCATCTCCCATGGCCACAGTGGGTTGGTACCTTTGGTACTTGGTGGGCAGCAGCTGGGAGGGTTGTACAACCGGAGGCCAGCCCCACCCCAAGAGCATTCATTTTCTAAATGGGAAGGCAGACAGGGATGTTTCTGTCCTCTGTCTGGAGGTTGGTCTTGCCCTTTTCCCACCTTAGCTTTCATTTGAGGCTTTCCCCCAAGGGGCTTCTATGTTGGCCTTCCTGGCAGGCAGAACAAATAGTAGCCACTGGTCAGCTGACATGCAGATGAAGCCAAGAGTCTTCAGTCAGGGAGCAGAGGCTGAGTGATGCTATCAAATTAGCTGGCCCGTAGACCCATTTCCTGCCAGGGTGAGGGCCTCAATGAAAGGTGGGCTCTGGAGCAGGAGGTAACCCTCCTTTTCTATGGTGCCTTTAGCTTGGGTGCTTCTCCTGGGACAAGACCAGAGTAGTACTGAGTTAGGGGAAGGAGTGTGCAGGCTGGAGTGAGGGGGTGCCTACCTAGTTCCTGGCTGTCCCTGAGGTCTAGCCTCCAGACTGGCAGGGCACTGTTCCCCAAAGACAGGAGCTTACTACCTGAGCCTCCTGCTGCTGGGTACTGCAGGGTGTTTAACGGTATCCCTGGTCTCCTATAACAACCAATAATATCAGACAATACCAGGCAGGTAAATCCTTCCTCACTGAACAACACTGCTTGAAGCTGTGCCTCTGCCTTCTGTTAGAGTTTTCCCTGCTGGGGTGAGCACTCAGCACTCTACAGTGGAACATGACATCCCCTGAGTCATTGGGATGACATGGTGGGCCACATGTGGCCCATAGGTAACAACCAGTGACAGGAAGTGATTTTAACCTACCCAGCCATCTGTGCTGAATGGCATGTGGACACTGGGCTTTGGTTCCCACAGCAGGTGGGTGTGACTGAAGTTAAGGCCCATGACTTTGGGCTGTGACTCTTGACTCCAGGAGCAGAGGCCTAGCCATGGCAGTAAAAGTGGCTTTTTAGCCCTCTCCCTGCCCTTTGACCCCTGGCATTCCCCAGCCCGAGGACTGAAGGACTGCTAGGAACAGCCGAGCAAGCTGCACACTGCACAGGCATCACCACACTGGCAAGGGCAGTTACAGGACAGGTCCGTAGATTTGCACGTCTAATCTCTGTCCGTGACAAACTTGTTACTAGATGACAATTGTCTGAGTGACGGAAGAAAGCATAGGTGGAAGGGGTGACTGTCACTGCCACAGAGCTAACCATACGTGCTATTAACTAAGGAGCCATTCAACCAGCTACACCCCAGCACCACCACCACCCCGCACCGCTCTGTGCCTTTTTTTGTTTTACATGCTGAGACATGTTATATTTCTGTGGCCCAGGTTGGCCTCAAAGTCGCCATCTTCCTGTTTATGACTCCCAGATTATAATGGGCACAGTCTCCACCCACAGCTAAGATCCTATTTCCTGACCCTTTCCTGGTCCTGGTGATGATGGGTCAGCAGAGCCAGAGCCCAGAAGGAATTCTGGGTGCAGTACATTCATGGCCAGTGGGGTTCTTCCTCGCTTCTGCAGGTCAACATGGTGGTCCTAGGCAAGTACCTGGGCATCCCCAAGCCTTTTGGCCCCCTCATCAATGGCCGCTGCTGCCTGGAGGAGAAGGTACGCGCCCTGCTGGAGCCGCTGGGCCTCCACTGCATCTTTATCGACGACTTCCTGTCTTACCACCAGTTGCTCGGGGAAATTCACTGCGGCACTAACGTGAGAAGAAAACCTTTCAGCTTTCGGTGGTGGAACTCAGTGCCCTGAGCCTGCCCGGCCACCACCCTTGCTACCCCCTCGATGGGAGTGCCAGGGCAAGGGTGAGGGACACGAACCAGCCTCCATCCTCCTGGGACCTGGAAATAGGCTGGCTACTGTGGTCAGCTGGATTCCAGGGTGATACCACAATTCTTGGTCTCTGGAGCGGTCTGTCCTGCCCAGGGCTACTACTGCCACTTCTTCCCTCTCCTGTCCCCAGCCACAGCTCCCAGAGAGCCAAAGTCCGCAGCTGAGCCTGTTAGAGGCATGGCCTCTGCAGGCGCACCCCACTTTGAGTTGCTCCCCTTTCTTTGGACTCCTCTCTGGAGCCGGAGAAAAATGGCTTTGGGGCTGTTTTCGGAATGCCCGCCATGCCTGGACCCTGGGATGAGAGCACCGTGGTTCCATATGACTCTTGGATTATGTAAGATGGAAAGGAAGATTTGGGACATCCTTTTTCTGAAGGAGGCCTCAGGCCATGGCCATCAAGCACCCTTCAGCTGTGTGTAGGCAAGCAAGGGGACAAAAGCCCAGGGGCCAGGCACCTAAGCCCCTTTAACGCCCTACTCCATCCAATCCACTCCGTCCTCAGGATGCTTGTTAGTTCTTGGGACAGCCTTTAATTATGAGCCCTGGCTACTTCCGTTTGGAAGATGCTGGGGGCTATAGGGAGGCCCTCAAAGGTCTACAAGCAGGGGAGGGATTAGGGAGGGGAGGGCAGGAAGGTCCAAACAGGAAGTCAAATAGGCTGTCCATCTTGGGGCAGGAAACCTGGAAGCCTGGGACTCCTGGGGCCTCTGAATCTGAAGGTTGCAGGCTGCTCCAGAACACTGCCCCCCACCCCGAGTTCTACAATCCAGAGGGTGGGGCGGGCCATTAAGTTACATCTGGAGGTGGGGATTAATTTCCTCTAATAGTCTGTAATTACTCCCCAACCTGCTGCAGGCAGTGGGAGGGGAGGGCCCACACTCCCCCAGCAGCCCGGGACCCTGCACAACACTTGCGGTGCCCTAGTAAACCCACTGCAGGCCTGTGTCCCACTCCCACGGTCGGAGAGACAGCTGCCCTGGAGGCTAATAGTACTGGGTGAGGTCACAGAGGCGTGTGTAGGCAAGCAGGCAGGCAGACCCAACTGCAGGGCACGGCTGGCAGACGGAGCTACCTGCTCCCTTCCTCTTCCGGTCAAGGAGTCACACCAGGCTGCCAAGTCACTGGATTCTGTCTTTGCATTTCTAATAACTTCTGGTGCCATCCCAGGCTTGAGGCAGCTGCTGTTACTTTGTAGTCACTGGACATTCATTAGTAAAGTCTCCCATGGAACTGTTAGGGTGGACATGGCCAGGTAGGAATTGACTCCTCTCCCTCTAGAAGGTTCTGTGGAACTGGAACCCCATTTGACACCCGACATCAACACCCTCCTCTATAATCATGACCCAGCTGAGGCTGAGCCATGGAGAAGAAGAAGAAAAAGGAGGAGGAAGAGAAAGGTTGGGGGCAGGGCCTGGTCTCTGAAGAGGAGACCACAGAGCCCTGGCGAACATGGGAGCAAGCCTTCGGAGCCTCATGGGGGGACTTTGGAGTTGCAGCCCAGGCTGTCTGGGGTCCTGGGTGAGTGGCCACCCTCTTTCTGAACAATAAAAAGATTGTTGTGCATTCTATAACTGGCTGCCTCATTTGTCCCTGGACTGACCGAGAGAGGAAAGTGAGGGGCCCGGCTTCCCNGTGGGCTCAGCTTCAGCAGGCCACAGGTGGGCCCTGTCAGCTGAACAGCTTCCTGGGCTGAGGCAGGTGATTACCAGGCAGCAGCTGATTCAAGAGAATGCTGGGCATATGCCCACATCCACCCTGCTGTCGGTTTGAGATACTATCTGGAAAGAGGGACCTGCCTCTTCCTCTCTCCCCATCCCTTGGCTTTATCTTCATCTGTCTGGGAGGATGAAAAGAGGCGGGGAGGCCCTGGGTCCTGCTAGCGGAGGGGTATGATGCGCCGACAGTTCTGGGGCCAGGACATTGGCCAAGGTGATTCTGTAGCCCTGATTCTCAGGCTGAGTTACCAGCCTTGATGGTTTGATTTCGGGAGCCTGGAACTACCTACCATTCCTTTCCCATCGTACACGCTTGCTATGACCTCAGACTGTACCCTTTGACACAGGTTTTATTTTAACTTTTTTTTATGGACTAAGAACCTGTCCACCAACCAATCACTGACATCTAAAATCCTGAATCAACCATGTTTCTAAAGGTTGGGACTGGGCTAACAAGATGGCTCAGTGGGTAAAGGTACTGGGTGCCAACCCTGATGACCTGAGTGAGATTCCCAGGACCCACATGATGGAAGGAGAGAACAGATTCCCACAAATGGGCCTGGGACCTCCATATATGCACTGTGGCATGCATATGGCCACACACTTAAAATAAATTAACACATGCACTATAATAAAATGCAGTTTAAAGACTGGTGTCAGCTGGATAAATTTGACGGCAGAGATTTACTTCCAAAGGGAGACGGAGACTCTGGGCATGAGACTCATCGCGTCCCTAGCACATAGTATGTTAGCATCCTTGCAGAGTGGGGAACGTATGTTAGCATCCTTGCAAGGGGGGTTCCCCGCCTTTTCCACCCATTCCCCACAGTTAGGGAGACTTTCTCCAGAATTCTGGTGAAGCTGTCCTGGGTGCTGACTACTTTAGGGAATGCCCTTCCCAGATACTGCACTACCACAAAGGGGGGACTGTCACGGGTTCCAAATGTCATCCTCTGACCAGTGCAAATGGGAGACCCTGGGAAATAGATCCTGGTCCCTGCCCTGCCCTGGAGGGCAGCAGCCAGGGAGGAGGGAAGGACACTAGTCAGCAGTTCTGAGCTCCACAGCCATTATCTCTGCCAGAACAGGTGACTGGTCACATTTTCTTCACATGAGGAAACTGAGGCCCCAGATAAAGAGAAGCAACCTCATCAGTACGTGGTATAGCCTGATCCGAACGAACCCAAGACTTCTCTTCCCAGAGTCCTTGTTCTTGATATTCCAGACACCTCTCGGCCTCAGTTTCCCTACCTACAAGTGGGCCTCCTGCTCTGACATTTTTTGACTCCTAATGATGACCAATATTCACTTCTATGTCATTCACCCCCTTGGGAGGCTTTGACTTCCACCAGCAATAGCAACAGTAGTCAGAAGAATGAGTGCAGGTCCATGTTAGTCCTGCCACCATTGACTCCTCCAGCCTCATGGCAGCCATTGCTTACAGGGAAAAAGTGATGCTCCTCCAGGAAGCCCCTGAGGCAGGGAGGAAGCCCAGTCCTGTCTTACAACTCAGGCTTTTAATTAAGAAAGGCAGGGGACCAACAAGATGACCCGGTGGGTAAAGGTTCCTAGCCAGTACGCGTTACAGTCTGAGTTCTACCCTGGAATGCACACAGCGGAAGGAGAAAACCAACTTCTCTAGCCTTCACACACGTACTGTGGCACACATGTGCACAGCCTCCTCCATAAATACATCAACGTAAAAATCATATATATGCATTAGTTATAGTATGTTTAAAGAGAGAAAAAAAACAGGCCAGTGGGAGCTGGAGATACGGCTCAGTTGGTAGGGTGCCTGCCTAGCATGCGCAAATCTCTCATTTTGGTCCCTGGCACCAGATAAAACTGAGTAGAGCAGCGCACGCCTATAATCCCAGCACTTGGGAAGTGGGGGATCAAAGTTCAAGACCATCTTCAGTCTCAAGTGAGTTTGGGGTATTGGAGACCTTGTCTCAAAAAAAAAAAAAAAGGAAAGGAAGGAAGGAAGGAAGGAAGGAAGGAAGGGGGACAAAAAGCCAGGAGGTGGTGGTGCACACCTTTAATCCCAGCCCTGGGGTCGCAGAGGCAGGCGGATCTCTGAGTTCGAGGCCATCCTGGTTTACAGAGTGAGTTCCAGAAGAAACCATAGCTCAAAAAAATAAATAAATAAACAAATAAAAATTTAAAAACTTTTAAAATGAAAAGAAAAAGAAAGATGGGGAGGGGAGTGGGGAGGGGAGGAGGAAGTAGAGGAGGAAAAGGAGACAGGACCAGCATTTCTCACAGGCCTGCACCAGGTTGGAACAAGCCTGGGAACCTGCATTCTCAGCAGTGTGGAGAAAGGAGAGGCAACGGGACCATGAAGGGTCAGGGCAAAGACCTACCTGCCCTCCCCCTTCCCCATCCATCCAGATGTGCTGGCCAAGTGCCTGTGGGGACTTGCTTTCTTTCCAGGTAGAAATTAACTATCTAGGTGCCCTGGGGTGGGAGCCACGGGTTCATATGCAAATGACAAAGCCCTTCCCGCCAATCCTGAAGAGGGGGTTGGCTATTTGTCCTCTGAGAAGAGGCTGGCCTTCTAGGACTGGAGCCAATGAGCTTGCACCGTGGGCTGGAGGGGTGGGGCTGGGTACTTTTAAGCTACATCCAGGGGGAGCTCTGGCTAGTGCTGGGTTTGGTGGCCAAAGACCCCATGTCTCTGCAGAGGATTGTGCGAGTATCCCTTGAACACCCTACCAGCGCCGTGTGTGTGGCAGGTGTTGAGACCATCGTGGACATTTATGGGTAAGAGACCCAGGAGGGTCTGGGGCTCTTCGTGCGGAGTCCCTAGGAACTGTGTGGGTGTTCCTCAGTGCACAGGGTGGGCTTGGCTGCCTGGTCCCTAACCTTAACCTTGGAACACCTGCCCACTGGGGAAGCTTAGGTCCTTGCTGTTGTCAGCTAGATTCCCAGTAGGGTTCTTGAACCAAGGAGGTGAGACCTGCAGAACTGAACTCCATCCATGGCCTTAGAGGGGTCTGGGGCCATGGGCTCATTTCTCTCTTGGGGGTGCTCGGGAGAGGCTGTGCAGTTTGTCTACAGCCCCCAAGGAAAGGAAGGGATGCATCCCTTTGTCCTACAGCTCCTGGGCTTATGGGCATGGGGAGAATTAAGTCATTTCTTAAAGGTCACATCATCTCACGTAGCACTTAAGGTGCTACACTCCGTCCCCAGAGCTGGTCAGATCTCTCAAATGCCACTCTGACAAGATCCCTTCGGTTTAACAGTCTCATATGATGCTGGTCACTAAGTGCAGGTGGAGGCACAGAGAGGGTGTGCCATTAGCCCCGGTCACCCAGTCACCAGGAAGCAAAGTTCGGCTTTAAGCCCACTGCAGACTTGCTGAAGACTTCACGTCCAGCTGCACAGCCACTGGAGCACCGGGGCTTCAGATCCCCCATCACCAGCTATTCGCCACCTACGCATGGTGCCTGCTACTTGCCAGGCTGAGCCTTTACACTCCAGGGTGGTTTGGGTAGTGGGTGTAGAAACGAGTCTGGCTTCTTAGGCTCTTGAGTCTCAGCTCTGAGACTGAGCTGGGGACAGATTCCAAGGATACAGGGATCATGGTGCCACCTCTCACCTCCCTGTCCCCTTCTTGGACTTGAACCAGCACTGGGACCCCAGAAAGTCCTTGTGAGATGATACCACACGCTGTAACATTGAGGGTCATGTTTGGCCTCCACTGACCAGAGGCCAGCGGTGTTCCCATTCTCCCTGGATCAGCCAAAAAATGTCTCTAGTTATCATCAGAAATGCCTCAGGGACCAAAGAACAAACGCCTAGAACTAAAAAGTGGTGTGAACTTGGTTGGAAGCAAAGAGGTTCCAGGTATGGAGGATAGGGAGTGAGCTGCCAATCATAGGAAATAACCAAGTCTGGATGAACTGCGTACCAGGAGCTAAAGCCTGGCTGAGGGTAGGTGGATTGTGGGCCGTGCAGAGGGGAGTCTGTGGCCTTCAAAGAATCAGGCAGGACAGGAGGGGGTGGATGCTGCCTGGCGCCATGGCCTGCTCTGGGGCTGTGTGCCCATGGAAGTGACTCACTACCCGGCTGCCTTGTGCCCGGTGGGTAGACAAGTCTCCGGTTTGACCCGTCCAAGGTGGGGATGGCTCCTCCTCCTCCCCTCAGAAGTGCCTTCGAGGATGGGGGAGGGGCTGGGTGAGAGGCAGGCGGCTAAGGTTGAGAGCGATGTGAATGAGATGGGCAATGATGGGGATTCACCTGGAAGACTGGGGATGGGACAGCATGGGTGGTGGCAGGGCTTTTGTGTCTTCTAGGATGTCCGCTCACCCTGATGGCCAGTCTCCCCGGGAGATGTTGCGCCTCATTTATTCACACACTCAACATGGTCCTTGAGTAATAGCGCATGCCCAAGCCTGAGGACTCTCAGAAGGGGAAGGCTCCGTTCTACCTGGGGGAGGAGTTCCAGCATAGGCCAGGCTACTGTCCAGTGAAAGCTGCAGAAGTACCTTGGAAGGGGAGCGAGACTGGACATCTTGGAAGGCTCTTCCCAAAGCCTGGCCCTGGCCTGCAAGCCAGGAGATGCAGGGTGGTGACTCAGCCCTGACTCTGGTACTTCCCAGACGCCTCATCTTAGAACGTTTTCTCTGTGGACTCTGCTTCCAGCTCTGCAAAGCGGTGGGCACCAGGCTGTTAGCGGCCTGCCCTGTGGGCTGGTGATGTAGTGAGCACCAACTTTACCCAGATCACTGAGCTTAGCACAGCCAACGGGTGTAGGCTGTTCTCACCACTTCATAGATGAGAAAAGCGAGACCCAGAGAGGTTAACTAACCTGTCCAAGGTCACACAGCCAGTTGGCAGAGAGGTAGGAGGCTGTGTGAACTGTTTGGTCCTTCCTTCAAAGAGACGAGAGGAGGCGGACATGGCTGGTATGCAGATTATAGAGTACTGGGCCAATGCTAGCGTGCACAAAACACTTTATTATCCTCTCTGTCACCATCCTTATCACTGCCATCTTCTTATGACTCTGTGCTGATCCTAGGGAAAGTCTCGAGTGTTCCCAAACCTGCCATGCACCATCTGGCTAGGACACAGCAGGGGATGGAGGAATAGAAACAAGACTTGAGCAATCAGAGTGGGCTTCCTGGAGGAGGAGCCTGAAGGCTGAGGCAGGAGAGAGAAGGCTCAGCAGAGCTTGACTGGCCATGTGCGCTGCATCCAGGAGCAGTTCCTGAGCAGCCAGGGAAAGGAGGTGAGACTCTGGGCCTCATCTGTTCCTCTAGGCAACTGGAGGTGTTGATTTGCCTCCATTTCTCATGTGCATGGTGAGGACCCTCCTCAGGGCGGAGGTGTAAGGCTGAAACTTCAGCCTTGAAGGCAGAGAAAGAAAGGCTCACACTGGGAAGAAGGGCATTCTGGAACAGCTAGTGGGCTTACTGGGGCCACAGTCGCAGGCTGCAATGAGGCGGGAAGACAGGCTGAAAGCGATCAACCATTCCTCTACCCCACGACTCACTTCTAGGTGTCTGTCCCCTGGGCTGCTCATGGGACTGCTTGTCTGGAAAGCTGTCATCTTTATAACATGTCACACATGAGTGTGGAAAACAGTCCCCAAGCTGGCCCAGTGGCAGCCTCTGGGGCTCACCCATCCCTTCTTCTAAATAGGGAAACTGAGGCCTGGTGGGTGAAAGGACTTACCCAAGTATAGAAAATGAGCCAGAACCTTAGCCAGAGGGGACGGCATCAGGTCGGCTTGACCTGGGGTTGAGGACAGGACAGCTAAGCCACAGGACGAGGAGTTGTAAACAACTGCTTGACTCTGGACAAGTCACCCATAAGCCTCAGTTTCCCCAAAGCAAGATGGTAGCGTGCAGCTTCATTTATCAAAGTCACCAGTGTTATCCTCATGGTGGGCAGGGGACAAGAACACAGAGGAAGAGCTGGCTGAGGGTTCCCAGGACGGGGCCGTCTTGCCCCAAGTCATCCTCGTACCAGCATTTGTAGACGGTCCCTTTGCCACAAGGCTCAGGCATCAGTAGCCGTCAGAAGACCTCTGCAGCCCCCGGCACTGGGAGTTTTGTCCATAAGATTCCAGGACTGCCACCTGTAGGATGAAGGAGCTGTCCCCATTTTCAAGAACTGCCCAGGTTTTTGTTTGTTTGTTTTTATTTATTTATTTTTTTTGGCCTTTCAAGACAGGGTTTCTCTGTAGCTTTGGAGCCTGTCCTGGAACTAGCTCTTGTAGACCAGGCT
>LOEQ01000076.1:314956-327973 GCA_001685075.1 Bramus lutescens
TCTCTCTCTCTCTCTCTCTCTCTCTCTCTCACACACACACACACACACACTCATGCACAAATATCACACACGCAAATACAATTTTTTAAATACCTCAGATTCTGACAGGCCTGCAGATGAACACATATAATCCCAGCACTCAGGAGGCTTGGGCAGGAGAGTTATTGAGTTAAAAAGGTAGCCTAGGCTAGATAGTAAGATTTGTCCCAAAAAGGATTCTTTCCTAAAATCTCTGCCCTGCCCAAAAGAAAGGGATGGATAAAACCTGAGTCTGACCATGAAACGGAGCAGCTGCTCCAAGGCCTAGAATTGTCTGAGTCAAAGCAACTTTCCTGTGGCCCGGAAAGGCCGGGGTCAGTGGGAAGCTACGCAGTAAGACCACACAGACTAGAGATCTGAGGTTGCAGAAGGGTAGGAGGAGACTGATGGAGAGAGCAGTCCTGAAAGTGAAGGAGCTGCCTCCAAGAGAGCCAGGAAAAACCAAAGAGCAAACTACAGGGTGACCTGGTGAGCAGCTCACTGGCTAAAGTAAATTGAAATGGAAATCAGGTGTGCTGGCCAGCTTCCCACTGCGTGCACTGGAAAAGCAGAAGCAAGAGAACAGGAAGTCGAAGCCAGGCTCAGATGCATAGTGAGTCAGAGACCAGCCTGAGCTACACAAGACCCTGTCTCACAGGAGGATAGCTGAGATAATTTTGAAAGAGGAAGGTTTGGGACTAGATTCCTGGTCCAACCTCCTAACGCTGTGACCCTTTAATACAGTTCCTCATGTGGTAGTGACCCCCAACCCTAAAATGATGTGCATTGAACTTCATAACTAATTTTGCTGCTGTTATGAATTGGAATGTAAATATATGACATGGAGGACGTCTGATATGTCACCCCTGTGAAAGGGGTCGCAGCCCTCAGGTTGAGAACCACTAAGTGGTTAAAGGGACTTACTGCTCTTTCAGAGGCCCTGGGTTCGGTTCTCAGCACATACATGATGGCTCACAACTGCTTGTAACTCCAGTGTCGGGGCATCTGATGTGCCCTCTGACCTCTGTGGGCTCCTGCACACATTGGTACATTTACCTACACTCAGGCACCTACACATAAAATAAAACCATTTTAAAACATTTTTTTTAAGAAGAGTCCATCACCTCTCCATAGCACTGTGGAGTGGGGGCAATGCCTTTAACACATTAAACAAAGCACCAGGCCTGCAGAATCCTTGAGCAAATAAAACCAGATGGGTCTCAACAGCATCCCCAACCTTGCCCCATTACAAATGAAAAGTGAAATTTGGGTTATTTTCTGAAAAATTTGTTTACAAAATTTAAGCCCAGCCAATGATAATCTGTCAGCCTATAACTGTGACCCAAGGCTTTTGCAAACCAATCAAATAATGTCCTTTTATCTCTTTATTCTCCCAATAAATACTGGTCTCTGCCACCTCATCTTATGATGCTAACGCTCTCAGTTTGGTGTACTCACATCGACGGACAAATTCTTCCTTAGAGAAACTCTTGGTGTCATTGATCTTTCTTTTTCTTTTCTCCCTTTCTTTCTCTTTGATACAGGGTCTCTCTATTTAGCCCTGGCTTACCCAGAACTCTGTGTTATAGACCAGGCTGGCCTCGAGCTCAGAAATCTGTCTCAAGTGCTGGGATTAAAAGTGGGGCACACACATGTCCCACTGTGTGTGTGTTTGTTCATGTAGTCTCATACCACAATGCACATGTGTGGACACTCAAAACACTGAGTTTCCTCTGTCTATTATGTGTGCTCCGTATAACAAACTCCACACATTGGGCTCGGTGGCAAGAGTCTTTACCCACTGAGCCACTCAGCCAGTCCTGACATTTCTTTAACCTCATCAAGCCAAAAAAAAAAATCCCTTCATTTCACTCCCTTCCTCAGAGACTGCCTGGGAGTGCCTGAGACAGATGTGGTAAACATCACAAACCATGTGTTCCTAAAGTCCAGGAAGGAACCAAGTCCCTCCTAGTTCTTGAGTCCTGAGACCACAGCAGTTTCACAGGGCTGGAAACCGGGTGGCTGTGAGGTTGACCCCCTCGCTTTCCAGAGGTTCCCCAGGAGAGTGCCTCTCCACCACTTCCAGCTCCTACTGAGCTTCCGGTTTCTGCCTTTGCTGTCACTTGCTTTGTTTGCTTTCCTTCTGGGGTGGGGTAGTGGTGAGGGAAGACAATGTCTTGCTAGTAGTCCTAACCTGCCTGACACTCCCTTTGTAGCTAAGGCTGCCCTCAAACTCACAGCCATCTCTCTGCCCCTCCTCCCAAGTGTACAGATTTCGGGTGTGCACCTCAGAAGCCGGCTGGCAGCTGATACCATCACTCCTCAGATAGGTGGGTAGAAAGGAGAAAGAGAGGAATGGAGGCGGGTTCCTCTAAGCTCCGCCCTGCACCAAGGTCTTCTGGGAAATAAACTGGAGAAGCTTCTATATGGAGTCCCCTTAATTATCCCTGGCTGGCATCCTATGCTTGAACCTCTGCCTCAGTCTACCAAGTTCCGGGATTACAGACACGAGCCATGACACTCAGCTTTCAGTGAGGAAATAATAGGAACCGATCCTAGGACCTGGAGGTAGATACGTTCTCTCTCAGGAGCTACACTCCCATCCATCCTCTTCCTAAAAACTTTGACACACTCTTAGTGAATTGCCCAATCTAGCCTTGAACTCACTCTGTAATGAGAGGCTGGCCTACCTCGACTGGGTCTTTTTTCCCCCTAACAATAAATATGTATACTATGGAATGCAATATGATATTTTGTGGTTTTTGAAACAGGGCCTTATTCTGTAACCCAGACTGGTCTCAAACTCACAGAAATCCTCCTGCCTCAGTCTAAATGCTGACCTGATTGACAGGCAGGAACTGCCACACGTGGCTTAGTGGTTTGACCTAGGTATGCATGACTGAAAGAGACCACGAAACTCCCTAATAGGCCTGTCATCTCGACAAGTTATCGCAGGATGTGAGAATGTTGACCCCTGTTTTAGCAATGTTGAAATTCACGATAATTATAAAATTTTCTTTCTGCTTTGTGGGCCTAGATGGACAACAGCTGTAAGCAAGGCACCACAGATTTACTCCACGCACCAGCTGGTGCTGCCNTGGCAGGAGACACAGCTGTGAGCTACTGGGTCACCTTTATCACCAGGAAAAGGATGTAGGCTGTCTGCCAGGACTAGGGACTTGCAGAGCTAACCAGCTTCCCCAACTGTGACCTTAACACTTTGTCAAGCCCCCTCCTCCATCAATTGCCAAGTAGCATACACCCTAGAACAGTGGTTCTCAGCCTTCCTAATACTACAGCCCTTTATTTAATACAGCTCCTCATTTGCAGTGACCCCCAACCATACAATTATTTTGTTGTTACTTCATAACTGTAATTGTGTTAGTGTTAGGAATTGCAGAGTAAATATCTGATATGTGACCCCAGTAGGGATTAAACCTACAAGTTGTGAACCACTATCCTAGAACCAAGACCCCAGCCTTGAGATGTAGCACCCTAATCACAGCCCCTTATGCCCTCTGGAGACCTTCACCTTGGCAACTCTAGCAGAGTCTGCAGGGTCTTGGTCCTTGCAGGTTCCAACTTCCCAGAATATCCCTTGCTCCCAGTAGAAGGCCAGAGCCCCCAAGCGATTAGTCTGATTTCCCAGGGCTGTAGGGTCCACAGACAGCAGCTGCTAAACATTGCTACTGACTGAAAGAGTCCCCCCTTCCCGTGCACCTCCAACAGCTACCAGGGAGAAAAGCAGGCTCACCTGGGTGGGATTGAGACCGTGAACCCTTAACAAGGGGGTGGAGGGGGGCGTTCCTTCCCCTACTAAAGAGGAGGGCAAGGGAGCACGAGACCCCTGTGCGGTTACTCATTAGGTAAGAGCTGCACCCAAGAGTGGCTGCCTCAGAAGCCTTGCCATGTCGTTCCAGAGTACCGTGAGCCTGTCCCTGGACAGTCCCACCCGTGTCATTTGCGTGCTGGGCATGGAGCTCACCTTGGACATCAGTGGGTGAGGCTTGGGAGCATCTGAAGGGGTACCTATGTGGGGTAGTCTGGGTAGAGTGTACCCAGGAATCTAAGATTATTTTAGTTCTCTCCACTGAACTGGCGAGTCTCCAGGAATCTGGCTTGGTCTCCGGAGGCCTTGCAGTCCCACTAGGATGCTGACTTAATGCTTTCTTCTGCCTCTTGTTTCTAAAAGGCCCCCTTAATTTTAGGTGTGGCCATAAGGAGTAGGCCAGGGGATGTTTTCTTTGTGGTTCTCGCATTTTCTCACTCTGTGCATGGGAGCTGGGGCCTGAATATAAAACAAAGACCCGACTACTTGTGAGGCATTGGTGGGAGAGTGAAGTTGGGGCTGGAAATCTTCAGAGAATGAATGGAGGTTCCAGGGTAGGGATGTTAAGAGAAAATCTGAAGATATTAGGAGCCCCCACATTTTACCAACCAGGAGGCCAGCCACATCAACCCCATAAGAGGAAGATTGGAAGGCTGTCCTTGAACCTTGTTGCCCCCTAGGTCAGTGCATCTCTGCACCTCTAATGCATGTTTCTGGCAAAACAGGTGTGCACCCGAGAACTGCGAGTCCTTCACCATCCGTGGCTCCCCCAGGATCCTGATCCACATCTCCAACTCAGTCATTACTGGGAAGGGGGAGGCTGTGGTCTGGCGACCAATGGCCCAGCTCATGGAGGCACTGGTGAGAATGGTGTCACCAAGCCTTGCTGTGGATGAGGACAAGGTGAGCCAGGGAGGGGAGAAGGGTAACCGTACCTACCCAGGTGATCCCAGTGTGGAAACTGGCAAGCCTAGCTGAAGCCCATTGGTAACAGGTCAGCTGCAGCTGTCTGTGTCCAGGTCTCTGGAAGAGCAGTCAGTGCTCTTAACCTCTGAGCCAACTCTCCAACCCCATCAGTGAGACACTCTTTAAGGTCCTCAGTGGTCAAGGTCCTTGGATCAGCTCAGCAGTGGGTCACTGGAAGCCTACATGCTCGAAGCCAAAGTCAAACATTTAGACACTGTCTACGGCTCTGGCACTGGGCTTCTGCTCTCAGCCCTTACAGATTCTCCATGTTGTCTCCACAGGTGCTGGTCTCCTACTACTGTCCCGACAAAGAGTCCCCCACAGCCACAGCTGTGCTGTACCTCACCGGCATTGGTGAGTCTTGCTCCCTCTAGGAGCTGAAGCCGATCCAGCCCTCTGTAGAGCAGGGCAGGTGGTGTCAACCTAGGCAGAGACTGCTTGTGTATAAAATGCCCCCCCCCCGTTGGACCCGAGGCATCCACAGATGTGTTGCCTCGGTTTAGTGCCTCTTCCTTTCTCAATTTCCTGAGGATAAAAGCATCCAGAATCGGCATGTGTTATCTGCCCCTTTCCTCACTCTCATCACTGACAGGTCTGGTCCAAAGTCCTCTCCCTGTGGATCTCCACCCTTAGCAATTGATTGATCTAAGAAGGCCTTACACTCAGTATGAGTGCGCAGGAGGCCAGGGGGGAGGGCGTCAGATGCCCCTGGACTGGTGTAACTGGGTTACAGGTGCTTGTGAGATGCCTGATGGATGCTGGGTACTGAACTTGGCTCCTCAGAAGCAGTAGCATCTCTTCACAGCTGAGCCATCTCGCCAGCTCCATCTCGCAGCTGCTCTGTAAGAGCCTGTGATCACTGCATCTTCTCTGCCTTGACCTGATGGTATTAGACACACCTGTTGTTCCCGATCCACGTCACCTGAAACATCAAGCTCGCTCCCTGATCCTTCTCAAGGCCCTTTGCAGAGCCCTTCACCCCTAGCCGGCCACCAAATTGTCCCAGGCTCATATCACTCACGCCTCTGTAGACTCCCAACACTGTCTCTACCCAGGCAGCCCCATAGACACTTGGGTATTGACTTCCTAACATAACTTCTTAATGTGTCTAACTTAATGGATCCTAAACAAAAACTGATTTTTTTCTCTACCCTGCCCCAAGCCTATTTTTAAATTCCTTGTAGGTTTTGTCCATGTGCATCCAATGGTACATTCTGTCCTTGGAGGCCAGCAGGGCGTTGAGCATCTCAAACTCTAGAGTTGGCAGGTAGTTGTGAGCTTCAGGTGGGCGCTGGGAATTGAAGTCGGGTCTTCTGCACAAGCAGCAAGTGCTCTTAACTGCATCTGAGGCTGGTAGTTTCCCCCATTACAGCAGACACAGCTCCAGTCTGGGTGTTCAGGCTTGGTGGTACCTTGATGTCGCCTTTAATCCTCTTGAATTCCATTCAGTCTAACATTTAGACACTGTAAGCTTAGCTGGACTGCATGGAAGTCCATAATTCTGTCCAGGCTGCTAGCCTCAATTTCTGCCCAGGTCTTCAGTGGGGGCTCCCAGCCTCTTGCCATTTCTGTGGGTCCAGTTCTGATCCCACATCCAGAGTGGTGTATCTTTAGGAAGATGCCAGACGACAGCACCTAGGTTCCCAGGCTTTTTCTTCAGCTTCTCTAGGACCGAAATCAAATCCAAAGTCATGGCGGCCCACAAGTCCTCCATGAGTAACCCAGCTCCCTCTGACACTTGGGTCTGTTTTCCTTGCCCCTTCTATTTTTGACATCAGTGGTTTGACCCTTGAACCTGCCACTTGTTCAGATTCCGCACTTCATCTGGTACCTTTAACTCCAGATAGTAGGGATCTTTTTTTGCCTCTCTCAGGGCTTTAAGATGTCCGTTTATAAGACTCCCTTTGACTACCTAAGACAAACACCTGGCTCCATTCCCTAGTCCTGCATCCCCTGGGCCATGTTACTGTCAATGAATATATATACACACTATGGTCATCTACAGCCAAACTGTGCATACTTAAACACTGTGGACTCAAATGGCAGGTTTTACGCATGGCTATCCCCTAAGCAATCAAGCTCACTGGGTAGTGGGGCACCATGCCCACAGATGGGTTCTGAGGGTGCAGCAGCAAGCTAGGGCAAGATTTATGATCCTGACCCTCCAGGCGGGAGGTGGCGCTTCACACAAGATCTGGGAGCAAGACTAAGGTAAAGCTGAAGGAAGTTGATCTGTGTGGGAAGGGGTAGGCAGTGGGATGCCACAGGAGGGTAGTCCCCAGGAAGTCTTTGGGCAGAAGCCTGGACCCTTAGATCCCCAAGGGATTCTATACTGATCATTGTGTATCTTCAAGTTCAAAGATTGTTCTAGAATGGTAGGGAGGTAGGTTCCCTGTCAGAATTGATTAGGATGAAAGCTGGTAGGATGAGGTTACCTTGCAATCCATGTCTGAGCTCTAGAGTGTAAGGATTGGGGGCGGGAGATAGCTACCTCCCTGACTTAGTCTGGGAACCAGCCTACCTTTGAGGATACTGCCACACCATGAGTGTCTAACCTGTGGCCCAGTCTAGCTATGGATACATCCTAATATAAAAATCACACTCTAGAAAATTGAGATTTTTATGTCTAACTTCCTCTGACTCATCGCACGGGTCTCCAGCGTGAATCTTGAAGATGCTGAACTTCTCAACATTAAGACACCACATAAGGCTTTCAAACAGTGTCAGAGGCTGAGCTTGCCCTGTGAGGACCACCAGAGCTTCTGGACCACATCAGCAGTCCAGGTGGCTGAGACCTTCTTCCCTTTCAGAGATCTCCCTGGAGGCAGACATCTACCGAGATGGACAGCTGGACATGCCAAGCGACAAGCAGGCAAAGGTGAGGCTTACCTGGTCAAGGGGGCAAGGCAGGACCCAAGGGAAGCCATCCCTGACCTCCAGGCCCATTTTTATCTGACATCCAGGGTTTCACTGCTATACGAGTCAAGGTTAATAAGATCAACTTCTGACTTACTGAAAGACAGCCAGGTGTGGTAGGATGTGTTTTTACAGCATTCACAAAATAGAAGCAGAGAGATCAGGCACTGAAGGCCATTCCCAGATAACACAGGGAATTAAGCTAGCCTGGAATTCCTGTCTTAAAACGAAACAGCCAAGATGTGGTGGCACCTACCTGTCATCCCAGTATTAGGATGGCAAAGGCAGGATGATGGTTTTGGGATGCCCTTCAAGACCTTGTCTCAAGACAAAACCAAAATAGCCAGGTGTATGCAGGGGGGCATTGGCCTGGTGATATAGCCAGCTATAGCAGAGTTAGTGCTCTCCCCTGGACCTCGAGGGGACACGTCTCTTGCAGCAGGCCTCTGTCCCTGCATTCCTGAAACCTGGTGGCCACTTGTAACCTGTATTTAGCTTTTACTCACCCAGAAGCCTCTGCTCTCACGGGTCGTGGTTCTCAAGCTGCCCCCTGGGTCTCCAGGGACTGTGACGGCAAAGCTCTGCACATGAGAAGCAGGGGGGTTTGCTTGTCTCTTTCCTGTCTTGATGTTCCTGTCTATTACAGAAAAGATGGGTGTGGGGCCCGAATGGCTGGGGAGCCATCCTGCTGGTGAATTGTAATCCTGGGGACACAGGCGAGCCTGATGACCAGACCAGTGATCAGGAGGTCTCCAAAGGTATATCTTCCATGTCCCACCTCTATCGAGCTCTGGCCATTCCTCAGTACACGTACAGGTCACAGCTGATTCCTCAAGGCTGGCTAATTTTTTTCCATAGGTTGTGGTGTATTGCCTCATAGGAGAGTATTTGCTTAACATGTACAAAGGCCCTGGGAGACATTACTGATGTACCAAAGGGTTTTATGCCTTGAAGCTGTGTAATAACAGGCCATATGGTTTCATACACAGATGTGTGTATAGCTTTTAAAATAATTATTAATGGGCTGGAGAGATGGCTCAGCGTTTAAGAGCACTGGCTACTCTTCCAGAGGACCTGGGTTCAATTCCCAGCACCCACATGGCAGCTCACACCTGTCTGTAGTTCCCGTTCTTAGGGGATCTGACACCCTCACACGGACATGCAGGGAGACAAAATACCAATACATATAAAATTTAAATCATTTTTAAAAAAATTCAAACTGGTCGTCTTGGCACAATCCTTTAATCCCAGCACTCGGGAGGCAGAGGCAGGCGGATTTCTGAGTTCGAGGACAGCCTGGTCTACAAGAGCTAGTTCCAGGACAGGCTCCAANACAAGAGCTAGTTCCAGGACAGGCTCCAAAGCTACAGAGAAACCCTGTCTCAAAAAAACAAAAAAAATTCATTACATGTATGTGTCTACATGTGTTTGTGTGCACCACATATGTGTTGGAGACCTTGAAGTCAGGACACCTTGAAGTCAGGACAGCAGATCTCCTGGAACTGGAATTTACAATTGGTTGTAAGCCACCTGAAATGGATGCTGGGAGCTAAACCCAGGTCCTCTGGAAGAGCACCACGTGCTCTTAGACACTGAGCCATCTCTACAGCTCTTCTGTAGGTGTTATTTTTTTTTGAGATTTATTATGTATACACTGTTTGCAGGCATGTATGTCTGCAGGTCAGAAGAGGGCACTAGAGATACCGTTACAGATGGTTGTGAGCCACTATGTGGTTCCTGGGAATTGAACTCAGATCCTCTGGAAGAACAGCCAGGGCTCTTAACCGCTGAGCCATCTCTCCAGCTCTTTTGCATATGTTTTGAGACAAAGCTTTTGCGTAGCCGTGAACTTTAGTTTTTGTGTCTACCTCCCAAAGGAATGTGGGCTTCGCTACCCCGTTTATATGTAGTGCTAGGGATTGGACCCCCCAGGGCTTTGTGCATGGCAAACACTCTAATCAGCTGAGCTACATCCTTTGTCCCATGAAGAGAGTGTTTTTTGTTTTTGTTTTTTAATTATTAGGTATACAGTGTTCTGCCTACATGTATGCCTGAACACACCAGAAGAGAGCACCAGATCTCATTACAGATAGTTGTGAGCTACCATGTGGTTGCTGGGAATTGAACTCTGGACCTCTGGAAGAGCAGCCTAAGCTCTTAAGCCCTGAGCCATCTCTCCAGCCCTGAGGAAGCTTAAATCAAACACCGATTCATTATTTCCTGACTGTGAACGAGCCTCACTTTGCCATCTGGGGGGTAGAGATGAGAAGTTGACTTCGCAAGGTGGTGAGAATCCTTGATCCCATAAAAGGGATGTGGGAACCTCTCTCCAGTGAGTAGGAGCCTTCAGGCTGGGGACCCGAGAGCATCCCAGGGGCCAGAGGATCTCAGATAAGCCTTAAAGGTAGACATGAGAGCTCACCTGTCATCCCAGCACCTGGGAGACTGGGGCAGGGGAATCGCTGAATTCAGCCATGCTGGACTACTAAACAAGACTCAATGCCATTTCCACCTATCCTGCTGCTTATTTTCCGTCGCTAGAGCCTGGTCTGAGCCTGTGTTCATCCTTTTGCCCAGAAATACAGAACCTGTCTCAGATGACCCTGACTGTGGAGGGTCCTGCCTCTGTCCTTAAGGACTACTGGCTGATCCTCCATACCTCCAAGGAAGAGGCAAGCAAGGCAAGAGTCTACCTGCGCCAGAGTAAGTCCCAGCCCTATTCCACCTTGGCATGCTGGTCAGTGGTGGTCCGTAGCCTCTAAGAGGGTGCCCAGAATCTAGAGCTGCAAGTCACAGGCCAGATCTATGTTACAGGGACTGTCTGGCTGCTATCTTTACCAGATAGATAATTTACACATCTACCGGGGGGTTAGCCTAGCTATCCCATCCTGTCATCTACCATGGGTTAGCCTAGCCATCCCATCTCCTACTGTGGGTTAGCCTAGCCATCCCGTCCCATCTCCTACCGTGGGTTAGCCTAGCCGTCCCATCTCCTACCGTGGGTTAGCCTAGCCGTCCCATCTCCTACTGTGGGTTAGCCATCCTGTCCCATCTACCGTGGGTTAGCCATCCCATGGTAGACGAGGAATGCACTATGTATGCCTGGTGACTGCAGAGGCCCACAAGAGTGTGAGGTTCTTTGGAACTGGAGTTAGATGGTTGTGAGCCTGCCACACGGGTGCCGGGAAGCTGTGTCTTCTGGAAGGAGCTGGCTAGTGCCCTTAACCACCAAGGCATCTCTAGTCTAGAACCAACTTCTTAACCCAAGACCCCTCTATAGCAAATCTTTAAGATCTAGTGGCTCAGAAGCCAGAGTGGCAGCCATCATGGTGCATCCATGTGGGGATGGTACCCAATCCCCTGCTCACTCCCCAGGAGGCAAGTCACATGTGCTGCTTGCTGTCCAGGTTGATTGAAAGCCTGGGAAAAGGGACCAAGTGGAGCTGGGGAGGTTGTGGCCGGGTGCTAGTTTTGACTTCCCATAACTGGCCTGGATTAATGGCTCTAGGAGCAGTGAAGAAGGATCTGGGTAGTCAGTGACACCAGGGAGTAGCTTGGTAGCTCAGTTGATGGTCCGGTTCCAATGAGAATGACAGAGTCTAGCTTACTATAAAGACAGCCTGATATGTGGCCAGCTACCTTCAAGGTCTCTTCCCTTTTTTTATTCTAAAACTAAACTAGGTTTGGTGGTGGCGACAGGGCTCCAAAACTCTAGGTCCCTCCAGAAATGTCTCTGGAGGAGTCATCCATCCATCCATCATGTGGCTGGCCAATACACTGGTGGGGATGCCAAGCCCGTCTTTGCATACTGAGTGTCTTACCTTTAGGGACTCCTACAGTTGTTCCTGAATGTTGGATTTGTGAGTTCAAGGATGCAACTACCTACTAGGTTCAAGGTGGACACCCGAGAATGGGTTTCTCTAGTGGAGCTCCGACTCCTAGTGTCTGTCAGAGGCCTTCAAAAGGATGTTGCTGCAGAGGCTGGGATGTTAACTCGGGTCAGTAAAACCCTTGTAATCACGAATTTCCCGAGTTCAGATGCCAGCACACGTGTAAACCTAGGTGAGGTGTGGCTTGCACCTGAAACCCCACAGCTGTGGGAGGTAGATGGTGGAATCCTTAAGCCTTTCTGGCCAGCTACTCTTATTGAATCGGTAAGCTCTTGGTTCACTGAAGGAGACCTTGCCTCAAAAACAGTTATTGAGGACACACCTCTGTCAACCTCTGGCCTCCACATGCATGTGTATACCCATGCAAACACATACAGTATGATGGTGCATGAAGTGACTCATGACAGTGCTGACGATCCCAGAGCCCTCAGCTCTGATTTCAGGATGGATCACAAGGCTGTTATACTTGCCCACCTGGACTGGCGATAGCAACCAGACAGCTCTAATAGCCACTTGCCCCCTTATCTCTCCTAGAAGACACCTATAAGCTGGTGGTAGGACCCAATAAGCCTGTCCACATCCTGGTTCCCTTTGAGAACCGAGGGAAAGAGACTTTCTACATAGAAGCCCTGGAGTTCCCATCCACCAGCTTTACAGGCCTGATTTCCTTCTCCGTGTCTTTAGTGGAAATGTCTCATGACCAGGTATGCCGCCGGGACAGCAAGGATCCCTTGGGCTCAGAGGAAGAGAGCCACAGTGCTAGGCAGGACACAGCACAGCTGGGGGATGTTACAGAAAGCTCTGCAAGGCAATGAGTTCCAGGGATGGGTGGAGAGATGAACAGCTGCGGACCCAGGGATGGAAGGGGGCAGATGGAGCCAGGTTGCCATGGAGACCTGTCATATGTTGCAGTTAATCCCGGAGATACCGCTATACAAAGATACAGTAGTGTTCCGGGTGGCTCCTTACATCTTCACTCCCAGCACCCAGATGCCACTTGAGGTTTACCTGTGCAGGTAAGAGGCCACCAGGGGAGGGTGTGTCACTAGCATCCTCTCCTCTCCCAACACTGGACTTAGAATCCCAACTAGGACACTTCCCAATTGTGACTTCCTGGTACAGCCAGCTCTTGAGGGTCCAGTTGTTAAATTGGATGTCTTGACATCACCTTCAAATGTCACTTGATGCCCAAGGAAAGGATGTCCACTGTGGATCCACAAGTATTCGTGCCTTGAATGAAAACACTAAAACCCCAAGTTTTTGGGCGGGAGAAGATGGCTCAGAGGTTAAGAGCACTGGCTATTCTTCCAGAGGTCCTGAGTTCAATTCCCAGCAACCACATGGTGGTGGTTCACAACCACCTGTAATGAGATCTGGTGCCCTCTTCTGGCCTGCAGG
>LOEQ01000076.1:332917-348665 GCA_001685075.1 Bramus lutescens
CTTCACCCAGGAACTTGGTTTTTGAGGCAAGCTTTCTCTGTGTAGCCCAACTGTCCTGGAACTTCAACTCTGTAGACCAGGCTAGCCTCACTCGCCTCCACCTATCTCTGCCTCCTGAGTGCTGGGATTAAAAGCATGAGCCACCGCTACCTGGCCACCCTAGTACTTTTCAGAGCGGTTCTCAACCTGTGGGTTAAATGACCCCTTCACAGGAGTCCTCTGACATGCAGGATATCTGAGATATTTACATTATGATTCCTAATGGTAGCAAAATGAGTTATGAAATAACAAAATTTTGGGGGTGTGGGGGTCACCAGGACATGAGGGAACTGTATTAAAGGATCGCAGCATTAGGAAGGTTGAGGACCGGCTAGGGTTTTTGTCATTCTTGGTGGAGAGGGCACAGGAAATCCTAAGAGGTGGTGGGATGACCATCATTGGAACATACCACACCAGGAGGGGGCACCCTAATATCCAGGCAGACCCGAGATTCTGGGCCACAGTAAAGTGACTCCATTCACCCAAACTGATGCTATATGACCTCCATGAGGGGCCACAGGGCTTGGTGGCACTGACATTTCCAGCTCTCCCTTAAGGGAACCCACAAAGGTGTGCCCCAGGCCATCTTCTGACCTCAGTGTGGGGCACGCAAAGGGACTGACTTCTCCAATAAAGAGGGTGGGAGCATCAGGACAGTCTCTTGACCTGGATTAGAGACTCGGGGTACCACCCCTCTCCTGAGTAACGTTCTGTGGTAGGGTCCAGGGACACCTTCTGTCACAGGGTGAGAGGTCATGAGATACATACCTGAAGGCAAAGGCTGTGTTACCTCTGGGCTGGAACCTGAGGGAATGGAGTTTGACCCTGATGACCACCGCTAGAAGGCTCCTGGTATACACGTGGAGGGCTAGCACACAAGAGGGTTGAGGTGCCCTGAGTTGAGGCGGGGCTAATGACACCACATTAGCGCACTCTGAGCTTGCTTCCCCTCGAGCCAGTGACTAGTGGCAGTAAATCCTGCCTGGGTTTTCTGGTGTTGTGTATCTTGGTCGGCACCAGATGTAGATGCTAGACCCAGGTGTGTTACCTGAGGCTGACGATGCAGTCACTGGTCTGAGGAAGCCCCACTGGCTGGGTCATACTGGGCATTGATCTGTCCCTGCCTGGCCTCTTCCTTTCCACAGGGAGGGAGGCCAAAACCATCTCCCAAATCCTGGCTGATCAGAACCTGCGAAAGCAGAACGAATACGTAGAGGTAAAAGCCTGGGGTGCAGGACTGTCCCCATGGTGCTGGCACTGCAGAGCTTGGGGGGAGGCCTTTGATGCTCCTGGGGGATGCAGGCAACTGCCATCCCCAGATACAGACTTCAGGGATGCAGTAGGGGTGCTCTGTTCACTAGGTCCTTACAACTCAGACCAAGAACACACTATGCCACGGTGTGCTGGTGCCGTGGCTTCTGTAGAACCAGTGAGGACCACCTGTCCTGGCAGGGTACCAGATGGGTCTAGGACAAGGCGGTTTGATCTTATTTCAAGCTGAAGTTGGATACCAAGGGTGTTGGCATCAGCAGGGATGTGCCCAAGGGGGGAGGGTGTGTTGAGTAGGCAGGAGTGGCTGCTTAGATCTGAGAGAAGGACCTGAAGAGTTCTGTATGCTTCCCACAACCCCCACTCTGCTCCTGTGCCCCCCCAAACCTTGCTCACCTGCAGGAGGCCTTATGATACTAGTGGCCACCCAACAAAGACCAGTGAGGGATCCTGGCCTTACTTTAACTACGTGTTAGGGAAAGGCTCACGGGATTTGAGCCAGATAGAAGCTGCTCTAAGGCCTTCTCTGAATCTGTGTAGCAACAAGCGGAGCTCCTTCCTGATAATGCTTACATTCCTGCCGTTTCTCCCTGCCTTGCCTGTGCTGCAGAAATGCATTAGCCTGAACCGCACCCTCCTAAAGAAGGAACTGGGCCTGGTGGAGAAGGACATCATTGCCATCCCACAGCTCTTCTGCCTGGAGCTGCTGACAAACGTCCCCTCCAACCAGCAGACCACAAAACTCTATGCGAGGCCATTCTTCCCTGACATGGTGAGGGCTACTGGGCATGGCTGTTCAAACACAGCCAGTGCTGCTGGTGCCTTGGTGGCCATGGTGCTAGGTTGTATCAGATGGTTATGGCTTGAAATGGGAGCGTCATGTAGCCCCCAGGTTCATGCACCTAGTACCAAAGCTGCTATGCATGGGTTAAGAAAGATGGATATCAAGGAACAGTTAGGTGTGGTGGGAAAACTCTGGATTACTGGAGCCCCTTGGGTCTTAAAGCTGCCAGGGAATAGGGTTCGCAGACAGGGTCAGAGCAACAATCCAGAGACAAAAATAGGTAACCCCATCAAGGTTAGCTGCTAGTCAGAGGGAATTCTGTGTTTTTTCAGAGAAACATTGGCAGGCACTGGAAAACTAAGCAAAAGTGGATTGATTTCACTGAGATTGATTAGAGATGCCTTCATGGACATAGGCTTAAGTTTGGACAACCCTAAGGAGGGATGTGTGGTTTTTCCCTGTATGGAAATCTATGCCCCTCCTACTCACCCACCCACACCCCAGAAGAGCTAGGGAAAGCTTTTATTTCTGTATCCTGGCCCTGCGTGACCCTAGTTCTATCTTAACAGCTGCAGATGGTTGTATTGGACAAGAATCTAGGAATCCCCAAGCCTTTTGGGCCCCAAATCAAGGGCACCTGTTGCCTGGAACAGAGAGTCTGCGACTTATTGGAGCCCCTGGGTCTCAAGTGCACCTTCATTGAAGACTTTGACTGCTACCTGACCAACATGGGAGATGCCTGTGCCTGTATTATTGTCCGCCGGGTGCCGTTTGCGTTCAAGTGGTGGAAGATGATCCCCTAAGCCCTGGGTCCCAAAGCTGCCAGATCTCCCCCCCCAGCCCAGAGTGAACGGTCTTTACCATACATAAAATAGTAATAAAGCAGTAATGGCATGTGATTCCTGGTGCCTTAGGTTGAAGGGAAGGGGAAGCTGGAGAGTTAGGGACAGCTTGATGGCTCTGGAGGGAAAGGGAAATGTGGAGAGGGAGCGTTAGATAACTGCAGAGCACATAAAACAGGTTCTGAATGCAGCTTACGGAAGCTGCCTGCGTTTGGAGGAGAGGGCTGCTGCAGGAGCTTGCCCCTCTTGGGCAGGTTGCAGCCCCTAGTCACTGCTCCTTTTGAGCTTATAATGGGCAATACACCTGGGCTTAGCCAAGTGCTTTGGATTGATGCAACTAAGCCACACTAATCTACACTCCAGGCTGGAAGAAACAGGTCTAAGTGGAGTTGATATCCTGGTAGGCAGATGGAGTCTCTGGTCTCCGTATCTGTCCAGCAGCAGGAGGGATAGACAGATAACTGGCTAGTCTGTGCTGGCTCCTGAAGCCTGCAGTCCCCACTTAGTGTCCTGCCTCCCTGCCTGTGTCAAGAGCAAGTGCTGTGAATAGGGGAGGAGTTCCAAGTTCTGGGGCTCTTACCGTGCTCAGGATTGGACGCCTTGAGCCCTTGGCAAACCTGCAAGCAGTGGTGCTCATCCCTTGTGAGTCAGGGGCAGAGCTGGGTCTGGAGCCAGCAGTGAACCCCACCACACCCCCATGCTCCCCGAGGGTCGTATGTAGCCTTGTCTGATGCAGCAGTGGGAGCAAGCATTATCCCAAGCTGGCCTGGCCCGTAGGGGCTTCCTGCCCTGCAGCCCTTTCTACAGCATAGGTGTGACTGAATAGCTGTGGCCTGAGCTACTTGGTCACTTCAATCTATTAAGGGGGGGGCTCTACTGTCCCACAGCTCTGCTCAGGGCTAGGTATGGATTTGAAACTTGCTGGCTGTTCTGGCCTTGATGACACACAGTTCTTTATCTTGCTCCATTTGTATTCACTGAACCCAAGTTTCCTGTGGACACTGGAGGACTTTGCGGCTACGGCCCCCACTTTGTTCTGGGCGCTGACAAAAGACAGTAACTTCCAAAGTTGAGGGCGTGGGTCCGAGAGTAAAGATTCCCTAAGTCTACTTGCATTTCCAGATGGTTGGCTGTAGATCCAGCTCTTGAGTGGGGAAGACCTGAGAGGAGAGGAACAGCACTTGCCTGCCCTGGCAGGGTTTTCCTGGGGTACCCACCTACCACTGCTAAGGTTCCCAACCAAACCTGCAGGCTCAGCTTGGCTGCTGGCCCCTGGACTCCAGCAGCATAGCCTTCAGAACGACTGCTAGAAGCTATTCACCACTGCCCGCCTCTCACCCACTGAGTGGACTGGACCGGCAGCTCCGAAGAACTGCTCAGGTCTGATTTAATTCTGACAAGGCCAGTGGTCACTTGGTACCATGCTGACATATTCTTGAAGAAATGCACCCGGTCACCCAGTTCCTGCCTAAAGGTTTCATGCTTCCCAAATCCTCACCATATTGGGGTGGGGAGCATGCTGAGGAGGACTCAGGCTGACGAGAAGACCCTAGAATAAGGCCAATGCTAAGACTTGTCCAGCTGGGAAGGTAATCCCAGGATCTGACTGCCCTGAACATAAAGCCCCCATGGTCTACAACTTGGGGCTCCACTGCCCAACTTGTGGGCAGTGTGGATGAGAACTGAGGGTTGATAATCCAAAATCACTTATGTGACCCCCACCCACCCCTGAAGCTTTTTCTCTTTTTTTTTTTTTGGAGACAGGGTCTCATGTTGTCCAGGCCAGCCTTGAACTCCCTACCTACATAAGTCAAAAAGGACCTTGAGGGCTGATTGAGAGATGGCTCAGAAGGTAAACCTCAAGTTTGGTCCCTAGGACCCACAGCGGAACAACAGATTTCCAACTTCATGCATGTAGGTACACACACAAATGTAAACCCTTTGCAACCCTCATCCTCCTAACCTCCTTCCTACACAAGTGCTGGCCTGTGTGTAACTATGGTTAACAGCAGAAATGGGGCCGGGCGGTGGTGCATACATCTTTAATCCCAGCACTCGGGAGGCAGAGACAGGTGGATCCCTGAGTTTGAGGCTAGCCTGGTCTACAAAGCAAGTTCCAAGACGGCCATGGCTGTTACAGCGTAACCCTGTCTCACAAAACAGTGGGAGTGTAACAGTGCTCAGGCATGTTGCACAAGCTCTCTGCAGCAAAACAACAGACCTAGCACAACTTAGATGCACCAAGGCCAGGCCCCGGGGACTCCTGCTTTCCCGGAGACAGCTAGGGAGGAGCCAGAGGTGTGTGGGTTAGAGTACTGGCTGCTCTTCCAAGGGAACCCAGTCTCAGCACCCACATGGCGACTGATGACTGCAATTCTAGTTCCAGGAGCTCCGTCTTCTGGCCTCTGGGGTACTCACATGATGCACACACATATGAAGGCAAAACACGTAAAATTTTAAGCTTAGCTTTCTGTCATGTTTGTTCTGCCCACCTCTGCTGACCTGGCTCCCTCTGCAGCTGTTCCTGTCTAGTGCCTGGACAAGGCTGCTCCTTAGGCCTCTCCAACACTGTAGTCACCAGGAACCAGGGTCCCTAATGGGGCAAGGGCGAGATGGCAGATCATCTTGGGTTCCTTTGTCCTCATCCCAAGGAGCTCCAGTGACATGAGAGAGCTAGGGAGGCTTCTCCACGAGCAGTCAGCACAGACCAGGCCCGGTCAGGGTGGGGTCTCCAGCTCTGCAGCAAACTTCCCAGAGGCCATTCCTGGAGGGGTGTGGGGGCAGATGACTACAGCCTTTCAGCAGAGGTTCCCTGTGACCAAGTGTGTCACGTGACTACACCTCATTTCCTCAACCTCAAGTCTGCTGGTGTGTGTGTTGCAGGAAATGACAGGATGTGCAGTAGCCCTCAGGGACTTCGGTTCAAGCTCAGTTCCTGTGGCAGGAGACAAAAGGCTGACCTCAGCACCCCCTGGTGGGTAACTGGCCAAAATGAAGCAGCCAGATAGCCTTAGATAGCTTGTTCTTAATGTGGGGTTGCCTTCTCATAGACCCCACAGGACTGGGGAGGATGAAACTTGCTGAGACTGCTTGCTCATCTAGGTTTGAACCCTAGCACCAAAACCTAAAAAAGGCGGAGTTGAAAACATCTTAGGTCAACATTTAAGTGAGTGTGGTAGAGCACACCTTTACTCCCAGCACCTAGAAAGCAGAGGCAGGTAGACCCGAGTTCACAGCCAGCCTAGTGTATACAGCGAAATTCAGGCCAGAGGAAGCTATGTAGTGACATCAGTTCCAAAACCAAACCGACATTCAACACACCAGACCCCATGAACATCAACGGCTAGCCACCTTCATGCCCAGTACGCTCCCATTAACCAAGGGCTGACACCTCACATATGCTGGAAGCAAGAAGCTAGCCTGAGCTACATGAGACCTTATTGTACCCATGAAACTCCTGAGCTGGGACATATGTCCTGGGGTACCTCCGTGGACACTCCCACTAAGGAAGCCTCTGACAGTTGTCAACATGCTGGCCTTTGGTCATCCATCATCCCTTAGGGGATGGTCAGGGCTCTCTGTACCCCTCTAGCCCAGCATGGCCCAGAAGCTCCTTAGGGGCTTTCACCCTCTTTGGACACTTTTTAAAAAATATATATAACTATATATAGTGTTCTGCCTGCATGTATACAATAGGGTACCAGATCTTCTTATGGATGTTTGTGAGCCACCGTATGGTTGCTGGGAATTGAACTCAGGACTTTTGGAAAAACAGTCATCTCTCCAGCCCTCTCTGGACACTCTTATGGGGCATGCACAGTGCTGAGGGTGCAGTCCACACTACTGAAGAGGAAACACAAGAGCCAAGGCAGAGTAAACAATGATGCCATTTATTTAAAATGTTTACTCCAAGAAATATATATATAAAAAAAATAAGACAATTAACAGCACTAAACCAGGCACCTTCAACCAAATCACACCATCCTCGCTTGTTCCCTTCCTGCTACCCTCTCATCAGTGACTGGAAGACTTCAGAAGTCCACGGGCAGCCAGAGTGGCTCGTGCCCAGGACTTCCCACTGTCCCTGTTCTAAAGGTATTGCCCAGTGGAAAAGCTCAGGTGGACATTTTAGCCTAAAGGAAGGGGTTGTGGCTGGACTCAAGGATCTCTCCCCAGAAGGTACTTTCTGCTCAACCCCCACCCCCGCATTACTCAGAGGAGTTGACTGCTGGCTATGGTTTGCTCCCTGGAAGATGAGCCCAGCTCAGCTCAGGGCTATTGCATCCTCAGCCCTCTTGGTGACCACACAACTCCAGGACAGAGGAGCAGACACTGAGCAGCACTAGCCAGAGAGAGAGCAGGGAAGGCTCAGGCGGCACGTGGAAGCGAGGGATGGTGTCTGGGGTGACCAGAACAAAGCAGGTTAGTTTTGCAGGAGCACCGCCACTGCAGAAGCTTGTCCCTGGACTGACTATAGCTGGACACGTGATGGGAGACAGTGGGAACTCGGATCCGTTCCCGCCAGGTCATGGCGCTGGCCGAGACAAACACACCTTGCAAAGCCAGAAGCTGCTGTGATGCGCTGGGGTGGGAAGGAAGCAGCGACTAGATCATTTTTGGCATTTTAACATAGAGACAGTAACAAGCATCACAACACCAGAAGCGAAACCATAAATTTGAAGACCAGAATTAACTTTCTCATCCACCCAGCCTCACACTTCGGTTCTCCCCGATTCCCCCAGAGCACCACAGAACTAAACCTAGTTAAAGCAGCCGACACAACCCAGACCCTCTGGGAACCAGGGGCCCCAGCCCTAGCTGCCACCACACTCGGGATCCAGGAAAGGCACCTTGGAACTCAGCCGCAAAGTCAATACCAAGACGGGCTCGGGAAGAGGGCACTTGTGGGGATGTGGGTGGCAGTCACAGCATCTGCGCTGACACGCGGGGCAGGGGATTTCATCAGGAATCCCAACTATTTGGTACCAGAGCCAAGCAAATGCAAGCGCCAAAGAGCATTGGGGCCAGCAGAAGCATGGCCAAGTCTCAGAACAGGGTGCCTGCCATCCCAGGCAGAGGGGACAGCAGGAGCGGACAGGCGAAGCACGCAGGCAACAGGTCACAGAAGGACTGAACACACACTTGACTGCTGGCTGATCTCTAACTGGGAAGCGCAATCTGGGCTCCACAGGGAGCCATAAACCAGGCCCTTCAACAACACAAAGGGTCCCCACCTTGCCCACCCCCATATCCCATGGTCCCCAATTCTCATTTGGACTAGAGAGCTAAAGTAGATATAAATGGCTAAACACAGAGACCCCAGTTCCCCCACCAGGGGGGAAGTGGCTGGTTCTACAAATGCTTCAGCCAAAAGGCAGTGGGCCTTGCAGACAGCAAGCCAGCAAACAGTTATTGGGTGGAGGTGAGGGGCAGGAGGGCCCACAAGCAAGTGACCAGGTCTCCCAAAGCGGGCGGGCGGGAGCTGGGTGGACACCGAGCACTAGGGATTTCTTGGCCTAGAGGCTGCTGGTTCCTGGAAGGGCCGTTTCTATCTGGGAAAGTGGCGATTCCTCTCCCACGTGGCACCCACTCGGATCACAATGCTAATTATGGCTGGAATGGGAGGGCTGAACAAGGATACTCAGGAGGGGGAGAAAAGAAATACAACTTTCATATATATAAAAGCCTAAATTGCTCTGAGTTCTTGCCTGTCTCATAGAACGGCAAGCTGGCTATGAGCAGATGTTTTAATCAAACATTGAGGGAAACACTTTGGAAAGCATACAGAAAAAGGTAGTTAATGTTGAACTGCTTGGAAACGGAACCGCAGAGAGGCTGAACCAATGCATCGTCGGTCAACTTTTGCTTCCTAAATTCCTTGTCTGACTTCTGGTCCCAGTGCACGTGGAAATGACAGCTGCCACGAGGGGAGTGCCACCCTGCCTCAGAGGGTACGTGGGGTGTACTCGGGCAGCCGCTTGAGCTTCTCTTTCTCAGCCTCGCTCTCGTCTCGTGCTATCACCAAGGAGTGTGAATAGCCCATGGCCACCTGCAAGAACAACCCAATGTCAGCAACACAAGCACCCCACACATCCCAGGTGTGGGATGCTCATGTTCTGGATTCACTGGCTCAGTGGGGGTCAGAAACTGGGCTGGACCCTTGGAAAGCAAATTAAATCCTTCTCTCCCTGCTAAATGTCCAGTGTCACAGGCCTGGGACCATCCAAAACCCATGCTCCCAGGCTATAGGCCCAGATGGAAGGCGTTGAAGGCCCGTTGGCAGGGACCGGGTGCAGCTCCACACTGTACTTGCTTTCCAGATCACAGGTCAAAATGTATTTGCTGAGGGACTAGTTTTCCCAACCCTGGCCTAGTGGCAAGGATCCCCGTTTGTGGGGGGTTGGGGAGTGATGACCATCGAACCAGGAACTTGCCAGGGACCTAGATCAGCATCCCTCTGTCTCTCTTGCTGCAGGCTGTACCCTTCAAACACGCAGTCACAAGGACAAGAAAGCCAGTCAAGGGATGTTAGTTACACAGCTCAGCAGGCTGTGAACAGCTGTGACACCACAAGCCCCACTCACCTGTTCTGAGAAGATGCCATCAAGGGTCTTCACCTCCTGAGCTGCAGTGGAAGATTTGGGCTTGTGGTCCCCATATCCCTGGAAAGACAAAAACACAGACCGTGGGAAGATCTAACCAAAGGAAAATGTGTGTTTCCAGGCATCACTCATGGAGGTAGGAGATGAAGACACTGTGATTATGGAACAAAATGTGCAGAACATAGAGTGGCAACATCAGACACCAGAAGTTAAAAGGAAGTGGCCAAGGGCTGAGTGCACTGGACCAAGGGCAGTTCACCCTGAGGCTTATCCCACACCCTGGTCTCATCTTCCCAAATTTGAGGAATGGCCCCTGAATCAGCATCACCTCCCTGCCCCTCAGGCTGTTACTAAGCCCACTGTTACTAAGACACAAAGTTGTGTTTAGAAGAAATTAAAAAAAATTTATTTTCAAAATTTTGTGTTTGGGTATTTTGCCTGCATGTATGTATGTTCCAGCTGTGTGCCAGGTAACTGCAGAGGCCAGAAGAGGGCATCAGATCCCCTACAACTAGTTATAGACAATGGTGAGCCACCATGTGTGTGTGCTGAGAATCGAACCCTCATCTGTACTGCAGTACTTATCCCATGAGTCATCTCTCTAGCCCCAGAAGATCAAGTGTTTTTTTGACAGAGGGTCTTAATTTGTAGCTTAGACTATCCTGTAAGTCACTAGACCACTGACACTTCTCCACCACGCAGTTCAGGCTGTCAAAGACCATTTCTGATGGGCCCCGAAAGCTGTAACAGCCACGTATAGTGGCAAAAACCTTTAATCCCAGCACTTGGGAGGCAGAGGCAGGCACATCTCCGAGTTGAGGCCAGCCTGGTCTACATAGCGAATTCTAAGACAGCCAGAGCTACATGGTGAGTTGCTGTCTTAAAAAACTCCAAACTGAAGCTGGACATTGAAGGCACACACCTTTAATCCCAACACTCACAGAGGCAGGCGGATCTCTGAGAGTTTCAGGCTAGCTTGGCCTACAGAGTAAGACAGCCAGGGCTACACAGAGAAACTGTTTTGAAAACAAACAAAAAGACACCCGTACATCCTTCTCTGAAAACACAAAAAATGGAAGAAGGTCCTCAGTCTCAGGAGGGATCCCTTGGGTCTAGGAACCCTGAGGAGTGGCTAGTGGCCCACGGACACCAGTGATTCTTAAGGGACAAGGACAGCCCTGCCTCTCTGACTCTACCAATGAGAAATGTCTGGAGGCCACAGGAGTCAGGATGGTACATGCAGCTCATACACTGCTTTCTGTGAGCGTAGCTGACGGGTCCCAACAGTAGGACAATGTCACTGTAGCCCCACAGGTCTGACACCTTCCACTGTATGGATGCCAAGCAGCCTCACCAACCAGCCAGGACAGCTTTAGAACTTAAAAACCAAATGAAGCCCTCCTCATGCCCATTTCCAAGTCTTGTCTTGGCTAGTCCAGCTCTTCCCAGACCCCAGGGAGGGCTCACCAGTTCCCCGAAGGTTGGCGACGGACCCCAACTGATGGTGCTCTCATCGGCCGCCACAATGATGCTGCTCTTCCTGCAAACAGGCAGAAGCTGTCACCACCCACCCGAGGTGCCGACATCTTGCAGGGCCACCTGTCCCACTGACTTGTGTCAAGGACACCTCTTAACACACCCATCACCTCCATACCGCAAACTCAGTAAGGAGGAGAGGCTCCTCCTGGCCAGGGATGGTCTGCATTTATTAGTGGATCAATACCAGGGCCTCATTGCCCATCTGTCCTGGGCCTTTCAGAGGGAGAGTCCTTTGGAAGAAACACTAAGGTGGGGAGGAGGCCACATAGGATAAAGTGACAGTCCATCCTCAAGAGAAAATTAACAAGAGGGACACTAGGGCAGGGGTGGAGGACAGACAGACACAGGGACCAGGGAGCAACAGCTCAGAGCCAAGCTAACCCACATACACCCAGATTTATCACCTATAAACACTGGGTAATTCAGCAGGTACCTTCAATGCGAACATCAAATTAAAAGTCGCTTCCCTACCCACTTGCTGTGTTAAGTAAAACCCTATAGTTTCCAAATTCAGGAAAAACTTCCTTATAAAACTTTCAGAATTACTTTCCATGAAGGAAGGAGTCAACTATCCTAGCCACCAGGCCCTTACTATCCCCTCTCCCAAATTTGGGGGATTTGGTATTTCCTATCGCCAGCCAAGAAGACCCCAAGTCAGCCTTCACAGAAGCCTTCCCAAGGACACAGGCACACAGGGCACCTAACAGTCACAGGAAGAAACAGACAACACGCACCCTTGGCAGTCACTTACCCACACGCGAGGCTCCGTATCCGCCAGCCACAGAGGTCCTGCACTGCTTTTGGGTACATAGTAGACTCACGGGATGTATTGGTGGCTCCCCAGAAAAATAGGCCACCTAGAAAGAGCAAAGCACATTAATGTCACAAGGAAGCCATCTCAGGACACCAAGGTGATGAACCTGCTTAAATGGACATTGCAGAGATAGAGTCAGGGACAGAATGGCTATTGGCCCTAAGGGGGGAACAGCTATTCCAAGAGGAAAAATCTTGCACATGGCTCCAACCACGGGACCTGGGAAGACGGGTGGGGGAAACAGACACCGACCCACTTCACTGACGGCAAAGGAGCAGGTATAGCCAGCGTAGATCTGGGTCGCACCACGCCCTGGAAAGTCAAACAGCTTCACCAGGCGAGGCACCATCTCATCCTTCTGCTCTGCATGGCCCAGTCGGCCATAGCCACCAAAACCCCAGGAGAAGACTCGCTTCTGTGAGTCCAGGACCAGCTGCAGGGAGAGGAGACACAGACTGTGACTCGCAGGTCATGGCTTCTGCCCAGAGGACCTGGGACAGCAGCAGATGGCAAAGGAGCAGCCCAGAAACTTCACAGCCTATAAGGCAAGAAGTTAGCTGGCCACACAGCCAGCCAGCAGGGGCCAGCACACACTTCCTTTATAGAGGTTATGATTTTCTTTTTTCCTCCCTGTAGCAACACTTGAGTTCCTATTCCAACACTGTCTAAACTACAGACACAGGAGGGAAAGGCTGCTGCTTACCTGCTTTGTGCTTGCCGACCACAGGTGCACACAGGTGAGGCAGGCACAGATGTGCCACCTGTTTACCATTGCCTTTTCTCTGTCTTTGGGGTTTCACATCTAAACCCCATGAATGTGCAAACTCAGCATGGAACAGAGGATGTACAATTTAGGGCCAGAGCACTTGCTCAGCACGTACAAAGCCCTAGGCTCCCTACCAAGCACTGCAAAACATATAACATGGGTTGCCCCAAGGTCGAAATTGGCATCCTGGTTCAAGGACTTGCAGGCTCGAGACACATGCGTTTATTCACTGAGCACCACCAAGTCGACAGAGAGTGGCCCTGGGACTCAACTCTGGGATTCCTTTCTGCTGTCAAAGCAGAACACCCAAACCAAACACACCTACTCTCAGCAAAGAGATCAAGAAGGGCCAACGGCAGGTGCACAGTGCTCACCCCAGCATCCAGGAGGCAGAGGCAGAAGGATCTCTGGGAGTTTGAGGCCAGCCTGGTCTACAGAGCGAGTTCCAGGCCAATCAGGGCCACAGAGTGAGACTATCTTAAAAAGAGGATTGGTAAGATGGCCGAGCAGGCGAAAGCACTCGCCATGCAGGGCTGCTGACCGGAGTCACTCAGTGTCCTAACTTCCACATACTCCTTCAGCACCTATGTCCTCACAAAGACAAGAGCTCAAGGCAGCAAATGCACACGGCTATCTTCCCAGGGTTATTCTGCTCAGATGACCTTTAGGGGACACACCCTCAATAGTTAACCATTCATACCCTAGTATGAATTCATATTCATAGTGACAGTGTGTGCGCACACGTGTTTGAGGGGGTATGTTCAGATGTGTCTGTGGCAATCAGATCATGATGGGAAACTCACCCAGCCTAATGACATTAAGCCCGAGTAAGGCAGACACCCAGGACCGGTCTATATGAGCATGGATGGTTTTGGACAGTGAGAAAAAAAGAAAGCTTACTGTGTGGTTAGCACCACAGGCTACATCTCGAACTACCACATTTGGGACAGGTAAAATCTGCCCGTCCTTGGTCTTCTCAATGAAGATGGCCACCCGCCGGGGTACCAGCTCACAGTCATACTCTATCCGCTGTGCCCGGGCGATGAATTTCCCATCCGAGTTGTGTCCTGTGGTAAGCAGAGTCAGCCATCAGCAACAGCAGAATGCATAGGGCATGGAGGTACACTACTACATTTGTAATGTCACAGGCCCAGGGGACTACCCTGCCCACAGCCAGAGACCTAGCCCAGCCACTTGGTCATGAGCTTGTGGGTAACTTAAAATGCATATAAAACAAGGATACCCTATGTAATAGGACCATAATTTGGAACAAACCCTACATACACTCTAGGAGGAAAAGGAAAATGTGTTTCCTCCTGTGGCTGAGGTCACAACTGTAGGCAGCTCTCATCGTAAAGCCAATCAATCTACCAAGCACCTGGAGTTGGGAGTTCTGAGGACATCCAGAAGGGAAAGGGTGAGCACAATCGCTCACACAAAATTCTCCATTTCTGTCTACAAATGAGTAATTTAAACATACTGCAAAGGACATATAAACCTGGAATTCACAAACCACCTGCAAGAAGTCATGAGGGACTGGGTCGGCATTAGCTTCATTGGTGAAGGGCCTGCTCCAGCCCAGCACTGAATTCCCATGTCTGTGGCCCTAGGACCCAACATTTTCTGGCTTCATGCATTGGTGGTATATCCCAGCGCGGAGGCAGGAAGATCAGGAGGTAAAAACCATCCTTAGCTACACAGGGAATTTCAAGCCAGCCTGGGCTACACTGAGTCTATTTCAAAAGCAAACAGATAAGGCATTGTGGCCCACACCTTTAATCCCAACACTCAGAAGCAAGCTGATCTGAGTTTGAAGCCTGTCTAGTTTACATAGCTAGCAAATTCTAGGCTAGCCAAAGAAAACAGTGAGAACCGATCTCAAAAAAAAAAAAAAGAAAAAACACCCCAACCCCTCCCCCCAAAAAGTAAATAAATAAAACCACCAACTAAACAAAACAAGTCACCAAGTCACAAGGGGCCAATCTAGGCCCACTAGCCAAGACCCTGGGTTGCTTACAGTCCAGAATGTTCTCAGTCCCTGCCCCACCTCTCAGAAGTGCTGTGACAATGTGTACTGCATCCACCTGGTAAGGACTGACCCACGGGTGAAGAGCTGTGACGGCAGGACACTGGCTGGTCCCCAGTAGGCTGCGGCTCTGCTCATCAGACCTTTACAGGCAGGGATGTGTGGGTGCTGCACTACGAAAACACCCCTAGACCACAACCTAATTGAGCACATCAGGGTGCTGGGCTTGGCTGAGGTGTTGTCAAGGCTTGCCTTCTGTGCGCAGTTCAGATCACCCTCACACACCACTGGGAGGTCCCAGGCACTGAAAAGTCTGAGGCCACCAGGGACCTTGCCATCTTCCCAACAAGCTCTCTACTACTGACCAGGGCTCCAAGCAATGTCTGCCCAAGTGTTAACTACACCCAGACTGTCCCAGAGAGCAGCAGGCAGACCCTGCCACTGTTTCTCTTCCACCTCCTTAAAGACATTGCACTCAGCACCTGGCTGCTGTCACAGTGCAGACAACACTTCCTCTAGGAAGGTGGGGGTGGAGGCGGCTACCTTCTCCCCTGGGAGGAATTCAATGCCCTTCCCTGGTCAGTCAGTCACTGCAACAGAACCCCTCCTGAAATCACATTTGGATTCTAAAGGCAATGTCTACCCCAAGACAGGAGCAGAGCTGGGAGACTGGGCTGTGTTTAGCTTTTGGAGACAGCTTTCACTACGCAGCCCTGGCTGGCCTGTAACCCAGGTAAACTACGCCAACCTCAAACTTGCTGCAATCCTCCTGCCCTGCTCTCAGTTGCTAGGATCACAGCACAGCTGGCTCCGAGCAGGAACATGTTTCAGAGTGAACTGTTGAGTTCAGAATGAGAGGCTCTGCACACCAGGTGAAGCGAGGTTCCTAGTTACACACCGTGCCTAAGTGTCCCTCCAGAACCATTCTATGAATGGCACCCTTATTGCAAAGATCAAGCTGCTGAAGGCAAACAGGTTGGTTCCATCAAGATGCTTGTCTAAAGGTGGCAGGCAAGCTGCACACGTAGCAGGAAGCACAGAATCACACTTCCTGTGTTGGGCCTGGG
>LOEQ01000076.1:424068-436003 GCA_001685075.1 Bramus lutescens
GCAGGCCATGGACGCAGAGCCCTGGGTGGCCTTGGGTAGAGATATGAGTCCAGTGGGCTCTCTAAATGGTGGAGATCAGTTTTGGGGGGTGGCTTGTGAGAGGGAGCCCGGGTCTGAAGTAAGGGAGGGGCCGGTAGCTCTGTGTTACTGAAAGTAGGAGTCATTTGGCGCTAAGAGCCTGAGGACCCCAGCTAAGCCCAAAGCAGGGAGATGCTACTGGGCGGATCTCATTTCTGGAGGGCTTTGGATCTCAGTGTTTGCTTCAAAAGGCCTTGGAGTCCCCCTAGAGAAGTCCCTGTCCAGCCTGTCCCAGGTCCCATCTGTTCCTCTTTGGATGTGGGGGAGAGCAGGTTGTGAAGGCTCATTAATACATGCAGCCCAGCCCTGCGGGTCTGTGGATTGGAGCGGAAACACCAATCTGTCCACCTGTCCACCCAGCATGGGCTTCCACGGGGTCCAGGCTGGGCACTCAGGGGAGAGGAGCACAGCCTGAAGATCCCAGGCAAAGCTCAGGCACCCTTGTTCTGCACCTCCATCCCAGTTGTCTGCCTGAGGCTAGGATCCTCCCCCTTGGTCCCAGCCTTGCTCCATCTACAAATGGGTTCCACCCCTTACCTCTTCCAGGTCTCATTTGGGGGTACCTCCTCTCCATCAAGCCAAGCAGGTTTTCTCAGGCTCTTGGGAGTCTTGTCCCAAGCAGAGAGGTTTCTCTGCATCTGGAAGGCTCTGAATGCACCGGCTACGTCTGTTCTTGGTCACCAGCCTGCAACACTGTCTGGCACTTAGTAGGTGGTCAAACTGATGGTGGCTGGTTCCTATACTTTACTGTTTCAAGTTTTGGCTTTAGGGGGCTGAGGATGTAGCTTAGTGGTAGAACACTTGCTTGGTGTGTGCAAGGCCTTGGGCACCATCTCTTACTCTGCAGCAAACAAACAAACTAGAAAAAGCTGCTGGGCCCCTTTGGGGTCCTGGGTACCATGTTATCAGAAAAGGAAGGACCCCTGAACAGACATAGTATCTGCCAGTTGGAGGGCTGGGTGAGGAGCTGAGTCCTGGAAGCGTCTGTGGTAAGAAGGAACCGAGAGGCAAGAATATAATGATCTCAGATATAACTGAAAAGATAAAGAGGGTGGTTATATAGACTGGTAATAACAGTTTAGGTTTATATTGTACTTTCACAGCCACTGTCTCTTTGTTTAACAAAAACCCTGGTAATTAGGCAGGGTAGACACTCTGTTTTACAGATGAGGAGGCTGAGCCAGCAGCAGTGAAGGGACAGCCTGAGGCCTCTGGTAAGTCAGTGAAGGAGCCAGGGCTTCCCCGGGCTTCCTGGCTCCTCACCCTCTCTGGCCTCTGCAAGCTGGTGTGTCAGGCCTCTGTGTTCTCACCTTGTCCCAAGTTTCTTGTCCCCGAGGGATCCAGAATCCCCACAGTTTCAAACTCATAAATGACCAATGTTCCAGGGAGTTCCCGTCTCCCTAGACTCCCTCAGACTCAGCCTATTGTCTGGTGTCCCTAGAGAACACCCCAGTCTCTGCCTTGGTGGAGGTCTGCAGGGCCACTTTTCTTAAGGTCCCTGAATTGAGTATGTTCCCAGGAATTGTCTGTCCTCATGGGTTTGTACAGAGCTCTGGGCAGTGTTGTGCTAGAGTTAATGTGTCTCGAAGCGTGAGGGCTGGAGGCTGAGTTTTGGGAGCTGATTGTTAAATATCCATTATATAAAGTCATGGGAGAGGCTGGGAAGATGACTCGGTAGGTAAACCGCTTACTGTCCAAATCTAAGGACCCGAGTTTGAATTCCCAGAATCCCTATGGGAGGTCGAGGGAGACAGGTGAGCTTTTGGAGGTCTGCGAACCAGTTAGCCTGGCATATGGTGCCGCAAACAATGAGACTGTCTCAAACAAAGTGTAACACAAGGACCATGGATGAGGTTGTTCTCTGACCTCCACATATGCCGTGGCATGCTTGTGGCTGCTCTCACACATGTGATCGTACACATATATCATACAGACACACAGAAACACACACAGACACACAAAGATTAAAAAATTGTGAGTCAAGACTAGGTGTGGTGATGCATGCCTTTATCCCAGCACTTGCAAGACAGGTGCATCTCTGGGAATTCGAGGCTAGCCTTGTCTATGTAGTGAGTCCCAGGTCAGTTGGATATATATATATATAGACCCTGTCTCAAAAGAGAAGGGGAGAAGAATGACATGAGATTTGTTTTATTGAGAGCATCTTTGCTATTGATTGACAGGCTATAGAGAGAGTGAACTAGGCACTGGGAAGGAGAGTGAGCTGTCAAAGTGACAGACATGTCAGGTAGTTCATGGTGATACTCAGGTCATCTGTGTGGCTGAGGCTGCTTGAGGGTGGCTTAGGTACTGGTGACCATGTCCCTCCTGGACAGATTCTGAGACCTTGTCAGCTGGCTTTTAGATGGTTTATGACCTCTGGCTGGGACTCAGGAATGACAGCTTACTGAGTATGGGCTAGTTTTGGACAGTGGCCTGTACCAACACACAGAATTCCTTGCTAGGTTCCAGAGATGATCAGACTGGTCATTCAACAAAACCACCATCAGAACAAGGGCACAGTATGGTTGCCTATGGTCGGGGGGAATGTGTCAAGTACAGCATGAAGAAAGAACAGCCTTGGAACAGGTTCTGGAAGGTTTGGTAGCAGAAGCAGCTTCAGTGTGGCTCTGGCTTCAGTAAACTGGGAATCTACAGGTTTGTGACAGAGCAGGCAGTACCAGATCTTCCTCAGGTCTGGAGTTATGGCATCTTTCTGGGTATCCATCCATAAAGGATGCCTGCTGACCTTATCTGTCAGGTCTTGTTCTGGGTTGGCGCCCTTCCTTGTATGTCTTGAAGTGTTTCATATTTCTCCCTCCCTGACCCCCCCACCAGGTCTGATGCTGCTGTTCTAGGTCTTAGGGGGTTAGAATGAATTAGTTATTCAGTCTTACTGGGCACATAAGTGGGGAGAGCATCCAGACAGGCCCCATGCCTTATTTTCATTTGATACAAACTTTGCTGTATAGTTCAGTCTGGCCTCAAACTCGTGACCATCATTGCTCAGTTCCCGGGTGCTCTTCCCTCTGATGGGATGAGAGTGCCTAGCTTCAGGTGCAGGATTAAGAGGACTGCACGTAAAACCCGCTGGTTCAGATAACCAAATCAACACAGCGCCTTTAAACAGCATATTCTCAATTACTCGCCTGAACCAGGACAAGAGACAGAAGTTACTTCTGTCAGTTTTTCTGGTCCTGTAGAGAAAAGGAGGGGAGGGAGAGACCCACCTGCCCAGCTCTGTGACACTGATCTTGATCTGGCCGGGTAAAATGATGTGGGCACCACCATGCCAGCTTATATAGCTTGTTTTACTGTCCTCTGCTCCCACCTTTGCTCTGGGTTTCTTTTCCCTTTGCCAAGGAGGTGGGGGAGGAAAGACAGCTCTCCGGATATCTAGACCCCTCCCCTCCCCTTCCCCATGTTGTGAAGATCCAGGTTTTTTGCTGCTGGCTTGTCACCCCGTGGCTCTGGGTTGAGGCTGGAAACAGACTTTAGTGTTCATAGGGACGGCCCAAGCGCAGTGCCAGGAGAGCCGCAGTGAGTTTGTGGGGGTAGTGGGCACCCTACCATTGCACGGGGAGCACGTTCAGCTCTCTTGAGCTGAGAGGCAGACCCATTGCTGTCTCTATCTTCTGCCACGTGGTGAGGACAGGGCCAGGTGGGTGGGAGCTGAAGGTGACCAGAGACTATTCTGTTAGCCCACAGCTCTGCTTTTCCACCCTGTGCCCCTGAACACTGCTGTGCTCTTTACTGAGGGCTGGCCTGCCCAGCTGTTGATATCCTGGCACTTCACACATGATGGGGGATGAAAAGATGGATGGCCAACTCACACAGATGGCCTCTTAGTTACACCTGGTCCCAGCCCCTGCTTGCATCTTCTCTCCAGTCTGTGGGTTGGTTGAGAGATGATCTCAGATTTTCCCTCCCCCCGACAGGCATGTCCCCAGCCCAGGACAGTGGGTGGGTTGCAGTGAGCCAGCCTGTGATGGTACCAGCACCTGGTGGCATCTGCCTACAGAGAGCCTAAGGTGAGCTCCTCTTATCCGGTGTTTTTTAGTGAAAGTTCATCCCAGAAGCCCCTGGCTTGGCATGCTTCCTGAATCCCATCCGTCAGCACGGGAGACAGCCGCATCTTCCTTGCCCTCCTCCTTGTTTGGAGTGGGTGGAGGGAGGGAGCTATCAGGGCAGATCTTATTCAGTTTCCATAGGAAAACAATAGTTAAATCAAGTAGGAAAATAACAGTCTTAGAAGAGAAGAGAAAACTTCTCCAACCTGGATCCATCCCAGAAACTCCCAAATGCTCATTACATAAGGGTTTATTTTACTTTTATTATTTTTGTTTCTTGAGGCTGGGTCTCACTATGTAGCCTTGGCTGGCCTGGAACTTGCTATTCAGACTGGTTGCCCTGGAATTTGCAGAGATCCACCTGGTTCTGCCTCCTGAGTGCTAGGATAAAAAGTGTGTGTCACTGTGACTGGTTAATTTTTAAAATTTTTTTTCAGATTTTTATTTATTATGTGTACAGTGTTCTATCTGCATGTATGCCTACTCGCCAGAAGAGGGCACCAGATCTCATTACAGATGGTTGTGAGACACCATGTGGTTGCTGGGAATTAAACTCAGGACCTCAGGAAGAGCAATCAATGCTCTTAACCTCTGAGCCATCTCTCCAGCCCAACTGGTTAAATTTTAAAATCATTCCTTTTATTTCTCTGTGTGTGAGTGTTTGCTTGCATATTTGTGTACCACGTCTGTGCCTGGAGTATATGTGGAGGTCAGAAGAGGGTGTTGGATCTCTGGAACTGAAGTTACAGATAGTTGTGAGCCCCTAAGTTGTATCAAGAACTGAACCTAGGTCCTATGCAAAAGCATTCAGTGCTTTAAACTACTGAGCCATCTCTCTAACCCTTTACATTACTTTTATGACACATGTATCTCATGACCATCGAAGAAAACTTGGATGAAGTCCAAAAGAGCGCTTTACCACACCAGCTCCAGACTCTCTGGCCAAGGTGGTAGTACCACTTGCTCAGGCAGCCACTCGCTTGCTCTTTTGGCCTGGGCTTTGTAGCACCCATAATGCATCAGGTCTGTGCTGACTCTGGAGAGGAGGGGTCTGCTGCTCACTGCTGGGTAACTAACTCTCTTGACTCCTTCATTTTGTCTTCTGCGGCATCATACTAGCACTGGCGTCTCAGGATGAGGGGACCTAACAAGAGAAATGCAGGTGCCCAGGACAGCGCCCCGGGCTGAGTACAAGCTTGAGCGATTGTTATATGGGTGAGGAAATACTGCTTTATACTTTCAGGGTCTGTCCTGAGGCCTGAGAATTAAACTGTCAAAAGGCAGATTAATAAGAGAAAAGGAATACTTTTATTTATGAAGTTTTTGTTACATTTATTTATTTGTGTATGTGTGTGTACTAAGTTGAGTGTGTAAAGGTCAGAGGACAGCTTGCAGAAAGTCAGTTGTCTCCTTCCCCCTTCTGGGTCCTGGTGATTGAATTCAGGTCACCAAACTTGATGCAAGCTCCTATACCCACTGAGCCATCTTGCTGGCCCTGCATATTATTTGATAGTGATTTTTTTAGATGGTATCTTATTATATGGTCTAGGTTGACCTGAAACTTATTACATAGCCCAGGCTCATAAGACTCTTCCTGCCTCAGTCTCCTAAATGCTAAGCTGAGTCTAGCTTCTTAATTAACTTAATTTCAATTTTGGCGACAGGGTCTCCTGTAGCCCACGTTGGCCGAGAGCTCCCCTCACTAACCTAGAGTGACTCTGAACTTCTTATCCCCCAGCTCCACTTCCCCAGGGCTGGAATTGGCAGGTGTGTGTCACCACACCCGCGTTAAGGGACCTGGGCCTTGGAACTGAGCCACATCTCCAGCCCTATTATATCCTTTTTTATTTTCTTTTTTAAAATTAAGTTTTAAAAGCTGTTTTAGGGTGTCACAGAGCAGTGGTGAGAGCCCTGAAGAAGTTGACATCCCACGTCAACAGAGAAGGCCAAGTTTGAGGTGACTGGACAAGTCAGTCCTGGGAAAATGACTAGGAAACGGTAGGACAGTGGGGTTACATCAGCCACTTCCCTGTCCGTGTGAGGAAACACCTGACGAAAGCAGCCTGAGGAAGAAAGGGTGCATTTGGGCTTACGGATGGGGCAAAGCCTATCATGGTGGCAAGGGCGTGAGGCAGCTGGTCCTAGCGCATCCACAGTCAGGAAGCAGGGAGCCATGACTGCTGCCGCTCAGCTTGCTTTTATGCCTTCTAACACCTCTGAAAGGCGTTGCCGCTACGCAGGGTGGGTCTCCTGCCTCGGTTAACCTGCCTGGGAACACCCTCATGGGTAGGCCCTGGGCTGTGGCTCTGACTGTTCTCTACATCCTGTTCAGTTGACAATCAAGGTGGCTCATCACAGATGTTCAGTAGGCTCCTCATATTGGCAACATTCCTCTTCCTGTTTGAGGATTTATGTCCCCGTCACAAAGGGAAACATGGGCCCTGTTTTAGACAGAAGGGAGCAGGCAGAGAGCATTCCTGTCCCTGCTGCTTGCTTAGGGCCTTTAGCTCAAAAGGATTATTATACCAGAGTAACATATTTTGAGGTAATATTCTTTTTATTCATGCGTTACATGCATTTATCTTGTGTACCTGTGTGTGTGCATGATGTGATGCTCCTGTGGCGGTCAGAGACCAAGTTGTAGTAGTCAGTCCTTTTCTTCCGGCACTTGGGTCCCGTGGATTGAACTCAGGCTGTCAGGCTTGGTGACAAGTGCCTTTATATGCTGAGCCATCATGCTAGCCTTGGGGTCATGGACTCTCATTCCCTTCCGTTACAACAAGGAGCAGGCAGATTGTCACCCTTTCCTTGTGGATCTTCTCCAAGGGTTGATGAACTTACTCGCCAGTTTTCTGGTACTATAACGGAGCTCCCGAGGTTAATGAAGACATTTATGACTCAGACTTCTAGATGTTCAGAGGGATCGAACCAGCATCGTCTTGACTCTGATGATGGAGTTGTGGCAGATGGCATCATCATGGTGGGGGTGTGTGCGGGAGAGAAAGGAAAGTGGGAGAAACTGAGGTCTCACAGTCTTTCTCCAGGGCCATAACAACCTCAGGATGGCCGCTAGGTTTCACTCCCCTGACCTTTATGATCTGTTAAGCAGTTGGTTGTCTGTAGGTAATTTATCTGAGTGGCCATGACTTGGGGCCATTTGCCTGAGTATCTAGGGCTGAGGGCCAGACACAGGGTAGGGAGTCCATAGTTTTCAGGCCAGTGGAGGGGATAAATAGATGGAGAAGGCCGATGCGGGGGGGTGGGGGTTCAGGAAGGTTTGAGCTGTGTGCCTAGCACACCTACTCTGGCTCCACTTGCCTCAGGCCCCCTGAGTTGCCAAGGTCACTTGAGGAAGATCTTAGCAATCTGCAGGGTGAGGCAGTGGGCTCTTGGGGCCAGAGGGAAGCAGGGTATATGTGGAGTTGTGCCAGGGAGCTGGGATAAGTGTGGGATTAGGGTTACATGTCTGAGATAGAATCAGCTAGAATTGCAAGCTAGGAGTGTGTGTGCAGGGCTGAGGGAGGGAGGAAGGAATCAGGTGACTTCTAGAATTTTTTTTTTGTATCCGTGGTTGTTGGCAGTGTCAGTGAGTGAGCCAGTTTGTGGGGAGTCAGGGAATGGCTGGGGAGGGTGCAGGGCGGAACTGAGGGTTTGGTTCAGGAGGAGGTCACATTTAGAGGTTGGCTGGTGTATTGGCACCTGTGGAGGGTCAGACTTAAGTGCTACATCCGGGCTGGATGGTACAGTGGAAGCAGTGGGGGTTGTCCAGGGGCCACAAAAGAGCCAGGGAGCCTGACTGGGAGGAACCCACCCTGCTGTTGTAGGGTGTGGGGTTGAGCTCAGAACTCTGGGAAGATCGACCGTAAGTCAGAAGTGCAAGTGTGATTATGATTCTGGTGGTGGAGTCAGGAGAGAGGTTCCCAGCATGCCCAGCTGTGTGGGAGGGAGGGTATGAGGGAGAGAGGGTGGCTCTTCAGCAGGCTAGCTGTTGTGACCATGACCTCCACGACATCCTTCAGTCTTGCCAAGAGGATGCCAGAAGCGTGCAGTGGTTTTCATCTGTCTGGCTTTGCGTTCCTCTTAGACACCTGCCGAGATGCCCAGCTGAGTAGGATGTAGTCTCTGGGGGAGGCAGGCAGGTCACCCAACAACGGGAAAGGGAATACACTAGAGGAGGGGCTGGCTGAAGCAAGCAAGTGGCAAAGTTAGCCCAGAGGAGGGAGGGATTGGAGGCAGGAGAATGCTGCTGGGGATCCTGTGCCTCTCATGGAAATCTTCTGACTTACCTTGAAGGTCTGTGAGCCCTGAAGCTGCTTGGGTCAGGGATAACACAACCAGAATTTTCTGTCCTGGGTTAGTCAGAATTTTCTAACCCAGGGACATCCTGGGTCGGAAGGGGGCTGGAGACAACAGGAAGCAGGTTGAAGCCTATCCGAGCCCCTGATTACTAGCCCAGTGTCTGAACCTTGCTTGCCTCCTCATGTTTCCCAAACTCTGCTCATTTCTTTTCTCCTGAAAGAGGTTTCAGAGACCGCAAGAGGTTAAGCAACCTTCCCAAGGTCACAGAGCCTAACTGGGTAGATGAAACAAAAGCCTTCTCAGGGCAGAGGCACGAGGTTGAGTCACCCCAGGGAGGGGCTCCCAGAACCAGTGTTGTGGCTTTGAACTTTGTCTTTGTAGTCTCAGGGCCTCTGGAGATGAGGAGTGGGGTGTGGGGCTTCCCTGAGCCACTTGGTCGGTGTGAAAGCTTTCTGGGCATCCATTTCCTTGGAGTGTTGGGAAAACCACGTGGGTCTGGTCCAGGATTCGAGTAACACAGGTCACATGAGACCATCGAGGGAGGTGGCCCTACTGGGGAGCTGTGTTTCATAGATGGCAGGCCCATGCCTCACACTGGGGACACTGCGAGAGATGTCAGGCAAGTTTCAGAGCCCCACCTATTCTGAGTGTAACTGTGGTGAGCAAGGGTCTCTCCCTCTCTGGAGTCCCAAAGCAGGGGTAACATGAACATGGCCTGCAAGACTGGAGTCCTAACCATGGGCACTGGGGCTCATCTGTTTCTGGTTCTGTTGCTTTGTGTGTAATGTGCCAGCTTATTTCTCTCCAGTGAATAGATGAGGGGCAAAGGGTGAGCATCAGCCCAAAGCCACACAGGATGTGAATGCTGTCCCATGTGACTCTGGAGCCCTCCCTCGAAACCCAGAGGGTCCCTGTCATCCTTAGTTTATTTGAGCATGTGTTTCCCCTGCTGGCATGTCATCTGTGTAGGATCTTGGGGGGCTTTGATATTCGCTTACCCATGTAGGGACACCTAGTCTTTCCAGTTGTTCCCTTTTTATCCCGAAACTGTAGTCTGCCTCAAGTCAGGTAGACCAGGCTGGGGATCCCAGCAGCCCAGATCCCAGTCTTGGGCTTTTCACTACCAGGGGCCTCAGGGAAGGTGTGTGCCAGAAGCCTAGAGCTGGGCGTCTGGGTTCACACCCCACTGCCAACCATCCAGGAGAGCGTGGATAGTCTTGCTCCCATCCCTCAACTTCTCCCTATGCCTCAGTTTCCTCTTTTGTGAGATGAGCAGACTGAACATGTAGGGTTTCTCATTCCATTTAAAAATATCTTTCGAAGCCGGGCCGTGGTGGCACACGCCTTTAATCCCAGCACTCGGGAGTCAGAGGCAGGCAGATCTCTGTGAGTTCGAGGCCAACCTGGTCTACAAGAGCTAGTTCCAGGACAGGCTCCAAAGCTACAGAGAAACCCTGTCTCGAAAAACAAAAATAAAAACAAATTTTTTTTTAATTTAAGATTTTATTTTTAATTTATGTGTATGAGTGCTTGTCTGAATGTATGTCTGTGCACCATGTGTATACAATGTCTGTGGGTGTCAGATCCCCTATGACTGGAGTTGGAGACAGTTGTGAACCTCTAGCCCCGCCTCTCCCACTCTCTAGCCCCACCTCTCCCACTCTCTAGCCCCGCCTCTCCCACTCTCTAGCCCCGCCTCTCCCACTCTCTAGCCCGGACACCATCAGGACTTGGAACTCTTCCCAGTCAACAAGTCTCTTTGTGTTCATGAGGCTCTAGAGCTGTAGAACCTTTACCACAGACATCATTCTGCTTGTGGTTTCCCTGTTCTTGGCCTCTGATGCCTCCATTCTCCACATGAGTAACCTGTAACATATTGTAGGACACAGATGCTGCCCCAAATGTACATACTGATGTGCATGACTCTTCCGAACTGTTGACACCTTTAAACTCAGACACTATTGCTCGTGGCATTTGGGGACATCCCTATGAGCTTTAACAACCTGGGACCAATAGAACTCATACTCCCAGCCTGTTTCTGCTCCTTGGTTGTTTGATGTTACTTCCCTGAACATGGGTCCTGTAACTGCAACTACAGGTCGCCTGGGAAGGCAGTCTGGCTGGGATGGCCGGGGTAACCTGGCTCATGGAGGGGGCAGACAAGGAGATCAGGAGGGAGGACTCATCTAGTGATTCCTAGGTTTGGATGTTGCACCAGGAACTTTCTCATAGCAGGCCAATTGTGTGCAAAGGCGGCAGGTGTAGGCTGATGGTCCTGAGCCCTGAATAACCCAGGAGCCAGAATTCTGACCTGAGTGTGTGTTAAGTGGGGCCCTAGATGGCCTGCTAAGAATGCTGATCCACAGGCCTCTTAGGGAGGAATTAGGGGAGTTTGGAATGTGATTTTTTTGGGGGAGCGGTTCTGGGGTTGGAGCCCAGAGTCTGCTCTCATTCCCATGCTGGTGTATGCTAGCTACTGCTCTGCCACTGAGGTCAGCCCCAGACCAGAATCTGCATGTGAAGCTTTTCTTGGTACTCAGGTGGGTCTGAGGCCAGCAGTTTAGGGACCAGCTTGGAGAAGGCTTTACCACCCTCAGAGCTAGAAATGTTTGGCAGAGTGACTGTCATGTGAGCGAGAGCACATTGGGGCCTGCTCTGAGCTGCCTTTCTCTGCAGCAGCTTCCTGGGGTTCCTCTTGGGTATGTGCCTGGTGTGCCAACACAGTGCTGATGGCTCTGGACAGGATGCCGGTGCTTGACTTGTACCTGTAGAGATGCCCAGGCCAGCAGACTTTGCTGGTACCTGTAGAGATGCCCAGGCCAGCAGACCCAGCACCCGTAGAGATGCCTGGGCCAACAGACCTTGCTGGCACCCATAGAGATGCCCAGGCCAGCAGATCTGGTACCCATAGAGATGCCTGGACCAGCAGACCTGGTACCCATAGAGATGCCTGGGCCAGCAGACCTTGCTGGCATCCGTAGAGATGCCTGGGCTAGCAGATCTTGCTGGGCCTGGGTTTACAAAGCTCCCAGATCTTTGGTTTGTTTGTTTGTCTTTTGTTTAGTAAGTATCTGTTGAGATCTATGAAGGATAACCCAGAGAACGTGACTGTCGGGCCAGTCACAGCCTGCGGTGTTGCCTACTCTGTGTCTGGTGATGGAGGCGGGGTGATCACAGAGGAGGTCTAAGCCGGATGGGGAAACAGGTGTCTGCAAGATGTCTGAGTCAGACTGAAACTTGGGACACAGCTGGAATTCTTGGGCTTCTGAGCTCTAGGACATTCCAGGTTGGAGTAGGGCTCCAAAAACACTTATTATAAGTTCCTATAATTTGTTTTATCACTTGGTTATTCAGCTGTCTTGGCATCTATGCATCTGTTTACTTACCCATGCATGCATGCATGCATCCATCCATCCATTTATCCATCTACCCGCCCATCCATTGTCTACCCTCCCATCCATCCATCCACCCACCCACCCATCCATCCA
>LOEQ01000076.1:513428-527251 GCA_001685075.1 Bramus lutescens
GCCATAGCTTCACACAGCTTCACTTTGGCAACCTCAGTAGGGCAGCCATTTGAAATTACATCAGAATGCCTGGATCTCCTGGGGGCTTGAATGGTTTCTTTTTATTTTGCTGCATTTTGTTTTTCATCTTAGTGTCGTGTGTGTGTGTGTGTGTGTGTGTGTAGGTGTGCAGGTGTGCAAGGAGCAGAACCATGTTAAAGATGTGGCTCTCCTGTATCATATTTAATTTTCTTTTGTGTACATCGAGCCAGGATGGTAATCTGAAGACTGAGGAGGGAGAGGGATGGGAGAGACTTTGGTCTAGCATTACCCTGTGGTCCTGGGAAAGGCAACCTTCTCCCTGAGCCCCAGTTTTCCCACCCACAACCAGACTAGATCTCTAAGGGCCCCTGCTCATTGTACATAGGATCTCAGGTGCCCTAGAAGGTTCAGAAGGTGACTTGGGACAGGTCTTACATCATGTGACTTGGGGCCAGATGGCCTTGTTAGGTTCATAGTTTCAAGGCTTCTTAGCTGGGTTGTTCTGCAAGCTGTTTAGCTTCCAGCTTTGGGGTGATCAGAGAGTAGGGACCATGCAGGTGCTTTAGGTTCTAGAGAGAACGTTTGGGGTGTGGGGGCAGCCCTGCATCTGGGAGCAGAGCTGGGTCACAGTCTCTTCCCATGCATTGTAGCTGTTAGCCTCCATTCATAAAGACTTGGTAGACGGGTGCACAGGGAAGGCTCTAGAGAAGGAAGAGAAGGTTGGGGCTCTTGGGGTCTTGAACCCCAGCTCTTAAGGCACTACTTTTCTGGTCCTCATATTCTCAGGCCCCAGAACCTCTCCCACTGACAGCTCTCCAGAGAGGGTCTGGGTGTGACAGGCCCTACCCACGCCCATGCTCACAGGAGCATCAGAGGCTTGGGCCAGGGGTCTGCGTGCAACTTGGTGGCCTCTCTGCCTCTCATTTCTGGTCTGATCTCCCAACCCCGTCTTGGCAGCTACCCATCACTGATGTCTACCTCCTCCTGAGCATGGCCTGGGAAGCCTTGGTCTGTGTCCTAAGCCTATTGCTATTAGCCCTGCAAATCACCCCAGAGCTGGGATCCCGAAGCCAGCGGTTCTCAACCTTCCTAACGCTGTGACCCTTTAATGCAGTTCCTCATGTTGTGGTGACCCCCCCAACCATAAAGCCATTTTTGTTGCTGGTTCATAACTGTGATTTTACTACTGTTATGAATTGTAATGTAAATATCTGTGTTTTCTGATGGTCTTAGGTGACCCCTGTGAAAGGGTCCTTCAGCCCTCCCAAAAGGCGTCATGATCCACAGGTTGAGAACCGCTTTCCCAAGCTCTCTGGATATGGTTGCCTTGTTCTTTGGGATGGGGAACAAGAGTCTACATCCCAGCTGGGAAGTTGTGGCCTTCAGCTGGCTTCCCTGGATGGCATCAGCATGGCTTAGAGGAAGGACGCCTGACTTGGCCACTGTGACAGTGACTAATTAGGGGCGTGTGACAGGGTCTTGAAGACGACTGTGGTTCTGGAAACTTTGAGAGAAGTGGGGTCCACGATGGTGAAGACCTTGCCCTGCAACCTGAGCACAGAGCAGGCTAGAGGTGGCTCAGCCCCTCGCCGTAGTGTTCTAAGGAAGGACGGGGACTAGAAATGGCCACCGTTTTTCCAGGGCCTGGTATATCCTAGGCCTTTTATGTATTCTTTCTAGGTTCCCTAACAGCTCCAGATGACTGGGATTCTGTCCCTGTTTCTAGACATGGCAACAGGTTCAGTGTCATGCAGTGAGTTGACGGCTGGGTTAGGTTGTGCCTAGGGTGCTTCTAGCAGACTGGAGGAGATGGTTCCTGTGTGTGGGGGGGTGCTTTCAGCCCTAGATCTGCCCCTCTGTGCCATAGTGGCTCTTGAGCTCCAGGAGCGCCGATAAACATAGCCCTAAATCCTCTGCTTAGCATCAGCTATCATCACGGCTGTACCGTTGGTGCCTCACCTGAATGTCACTTACCCCAAGTGGGCTTTCAATGTTCAGTGGCCACAGCCGCTCTGGTTTGTGACACAACCAATGGCAGTGGCAGATGGGGAGCCTCGACTCCATTTTCTTTTAACGCTCCCAGTGGCACGCAAGAAAGGCGCCATCTGGAAGGAGAAGGTCAGATCATTAAAAATATATATGGTAATAAATCACCAAGGCCTGATGGGCTGTGGGTGTGCAGGGGAAAGGAGGGAGGGAGGAGCTGGGGTGAAGTTTGGGGGTTGGGGCCGTGCACTCACCTGTCTGGCTGTTGGGCAGGTGAGCGCCACGGGTCTCCTGCCCAGCAGGGGAGGGTCTGTTTGGTTGTGAGTTCCCTGAAGGTGGGGACAGCATCTCAAATTGTGTCCTGTTTATTTACCATTGGGCCTTAACCGAGAGGCGGCAGGGCGGCCCATTTCCCACGGTGGCCTGGGCAAGCTGTGCAACATGCCCCGTGGCACAGAGTCTTCATTTCAGCTTCCCCAACATAGAGGGGATGGAGGTCCTCAGAGGAAGGATGCAAGGATGGAGTATTTTGGTGTGCATTGTCCTGAAGTTGTCCTTTGTCTGGTGGGTCTCTCACACTCTGGCTTTTCCACTCCCTCTTTTCCGTGGCAAGGCTTGGTTTTGTGGGGCAGTTTCCAGGGCCTGGAGGGTTAAGGGCCTCTTCTGGGCCCATTAGGAAACACAGTCAATGCTGACCCCTTCAGGTAGGGGTAGGACCCCTCACGGTAACCAGCCAGCCTTTGTGTGTTAAAGGAAGCATCCAGATTTTCAAGGCATGGCCACCTGTGTGTTTCACGCCAACTCCTCTGGCCCAGCTGGGCTTTGAGCGGGGGCCACTCTCGGAGGGTGGTTCCTCCTTGCACACATCAGCCTGGCATAATTTCTTTCACAAAAGGGAGTCATATTGATGGGATACGTTGCACACCCATGCAAAATCAGACTCCCAGAGAAAGGTTATGTTCAGGTTGCCTCTGGTTATTGGCGTGTGGTGCGTGGTTGTGTAGGAAGGGCATGGAGGGAAAGTTTTGGTCCTCATTGGTCATTGGTGTTACAGAGAACCTCCTGCCCCCACATGCATGCACTCGCACACACATGCTTACATGCAGTCTCACACACGGGCACACACACAGGCACACACTCAGCTCTCATGCAGGCTCACACACAGAATAGAGAAACTCATGGAAGAGCAGAGCTAATCCTGTTCCTTCAGTTACAATGGATCGTGCCTCCTGCACTCCTCTTGAGTTGAAAATGTCTGAAGGGGAAATTGCATTTAACCTCTGATCTCCCACACATTGCCGTTTAGCACAGTTGACCTTTGACACGGTCAGGTCATTTCCATTAGCCCTGGGTTGGGCAGAAACAAAGCCCCTTCCTTAATCAAGTGTGTGTGCCTCGTGTATATAAATAGGTGAGATGCAGCTTGGCTGTGGAACACTTGTCCTGGCACGCCTGATGGACACACACACACATGCATGAATGCACACACAATGCACGAATGCACACACACACACACACACACACACTGATGGGTGTTGGGAAATGTGATAAGATCCAAAAAGGCAACATCCAGAAATGCCTGGTGGGGTGAACTGGAGGGTTCCCTTGTTCATCTTGGGTGGCCTGGAGCCGGCTGTCCAGCAGAGAGATGGTGCCTCCTAGCGTCCATCCAGGGAAAGATCAAAGCTCAGAATTGCAGACTGGTCTCTGCTTTCCTACCTTGCGAGTGGATGGTTGTAAGTTGAGTCGTCCCAGCCTGGAGACAGGTGCAGTGGTAAAGGGATGTGCCAGCTGTGACAGAGGCTGGGACTCTGTTGAGAAGGAAGGGTGGGGGCAGAGCTAGGGAAGGAGAGGAGCCTGCTGCAGAGTGGGGTCGAGGGGCAGTGCTCCACGCAAAGGGACATCCAGAGCTGCGTGCTGAAATTGCTGACCATTGTGGAGCCTGGGGACCAGGAGACGAGGCTGGGAGGGAAGGATGATCCTTGGGCTCTTCCAGTAGAGTCTGGGCCTGCCTCCAAGCAGACCAGGACTCCATTGGCTTTTTCAAACAGGGAGCAGTGGGGTGTTCTGTGGAGCTGCTACGGGCTGGCCTTGGAGGCTAGGTGAGGGGCAGCTCACACATCCACAGGCAGGGGCAGCATGGGCCTGGTCCTTGATTCCTGTTTGCCACCAAGGAGGGGTGTGGGACTTAGGGAGGCTGCTGTCCTAACAGCTCAGCTGATGACCCCTCATGATCCCAGAGCCACAGGTGCCCTCACGTGGGCATCTCTAGGGGCAGAGCTAGCATTGCTGGGTCAATAGGCCTCTGTGAGAGCAGCATTGGGACTCTGGTTCTTGCAGGTTTAGTACGAAGAGCACAGCTATAGGAACATAGGAGAGCCAAGTCCCCGTGTGGGTACTGCCTGCCACATTCAAGACCTAGGTAGTTTTGCTTCTCAGTCCCTGTGTGTCAGTGTTACCTACAGGGTGGTGACCACTGTATCAACATTTTGTTGCCATGAGCACGGGCCATGTGGATCCATAGTCCATTGTATTAGTTCCTTTTCTCATTGCTTTGACACAGACAAGGAAGAAAGGAAGCCCCCCCTCTTTTTTTCTTCTCATGGTTTGAGGGATGCATTCAATCATGGAAGGGAGGGAAGGGATGGCAGCAAGCGTGACATTTACAGTCACATCCATGGTGGGGTAGGCACGTTGGCACGAGTGGGAGGTGGCCGGTTACATGACATCCATGATGGGGTAGGCACACGGCNAGGCAGCCACTCAATCAGGAAGCAGAGAGAGGTGGATGCTGGTGCTCAGCTCACTTCCTCCATTTTATTCAGTCTGTGACCTCAGCCCAGGGAATGGTGCTGCCCACATTCAACATGGGTCTTCCCACCTCAGCTAATCTAAGACAGAAACTCCCTCACAGCCGTGCCCAGGGAGTTGTCTCCATGGTGAATCTAGGAGATTGTTAGGTTGGCATTCAGCGTCAACCATCACACCTTGGTACTCACTGACATGGGCATGCATATCCTGTGGGCGGTGTCCCTGTCACACTAGGTGGCTGTCCCGGGCTGGTATAGAAGGAAGGCTCCTTAGTCACAGAATTCCTGGGATGGACCTTAGTTTGTTCACCCCCGCTTCCTCTCACTCATGTGTGAGTTCAGATGAGTGTGAGGACACCAAGGGAAATGAGTCAGTCTTCAGTGAGTTCTCAGAGGGGGCTGCCATAGCCAGAGTGGTCAGAAAGGGCTCCGCAGAGGAGGCTACCCGTGAGGAGAGCCCGGCTGCCCTCCTCACCGTCAAGTGCAAAAGCTGGGATAGTTTTGCCTCCCATTTCTTTAATGTTAAGCCCAAGGCATCTGACTCAGTTCTTGTAAACAAGAAACTTCATGTCTTGTTCCAACACAGAGTGAAGGCATGGTTATCAACCCCACTCTCCCACACAGACAGGCTGCACATGGTCCAGGCCTGCACTTCACTGTGTAGCTGAGGATGACCTTGAATGTTTGGTCCCCCTTCCTCCATTTCTGAGGACTGGACTGTGGGTGTGTGGCCTCCACACCTGGTTCGTTCCTCACTGGGGGTGGAACCCAGGGCCTCTTGCATGCTGGGTGAATGCTCCACCAACTGAACCACACCTAGAGCCTCTCTCTCTCTTTCTCTTCTCCTTTCCTTTCTTTTATGTGTGATGCATGTGTATACATGACTGAACTCAACCTGCATAGGCACATGTGAAGGCCCGAAGTTGAGATCGTATGCCTTTCCTCTGTCACTCTTCACCTTGACTCTTGAAGCAAGGTCTCTCTTTGAATTTGGATCGCAATTATTTATTTATTTGTTTGTTTATTTATTCATTATTTCATTCATTCACTCATTTGTCGGCTAGATTCGATGGTCATGGAGCCCTTAAGATCTGTCTGTCTGTCTGTCTGTCTGTCTGTCTGTCTGTCTGCCTGCCTGTCTGTCTGCCTGTCTGTCCGTCTGTCCGTCTCTACCCGCTGTCCTGGGGTTTCGGGCACTCACTTTCACACCCAGCTTTTACATGGGTGCCGGGGATCTGAACTCAGGTCCCCATGCTTGCCCAGCAAGTCCTTCATCTACTGACCATCTCCCCTGCCCACCAGCGAGGAATTGAGGCTCAGGGGTTGGGGTGTCCTCACAGGTTGCTCAATAGTAGAGTCTGGCTGGGACTCTGTTTTCAGGTGTCCCAGATTCTTCCCTGTGGTCCAGAGCCAACTTCGTAGACTGAGGCTGGGCTTCATCTCAGACCAACAGGCATGTGGGGTGGGGCACTGATCAGGGCAATAAGGTGACCATGGAACCCGGCCTGCTGAGGTCTGTGGTGACGCTCAGGGTTGAGGGTCAGTTACTATCTGCTCGGGCTCACACTCACTTGCTCTGTCCACCCCCTTCCTCTCGCTGCAGGGGAGGAGAACCAGCCAGGATGGCTGTGTCCTGATGAAGACAGGAAAAGCAAAGCCCCATTCTGGTGCCCCATCCTGGCCTGCTGCGTCCCCGCCTTCTCCTCCCGGGCCCTCAGCCTGCAGGTGAGTGGACCTGGCACATGGTAACTGTGGTGGCCCTGCCTAGCCTGGGAGAACCAGTACCCAGGTAGCATCCACCGCAGCTGGAGACATTCAGTGTCTCAGTCCAGCTGAGTGACCCAGGGGGCTAAGCCTTTTTTGTTGTTTTGTGAGTCATCATTCCCACCAGGAGAAAGGGTGTTTGTGAATGACCCGCATGGGTCATGGGGTGGAAAATTCCATTATTTTATGATAGTGAATGCCAGCAACCTCATCTGTTGAAGGCCTGACTCGGGACTGTGCCCGAGATGATGCCACCAGGCCGGTGCTGACTTTGGTGGCAACTGCCCTTATCCTGGGATGCTCCTTGGTCATCACGCCTTCTCACTTGCCCACGATGCTCTTCTTGTGTTTAGCTGCACTTCTTGCGATAGTGACTAGAACAGAATTTCACAGGAGATAGAAGCCCAGACAGGTCTTCCAGAATGACAGCCAATAGAGGGGTCGGTCCACATGATGACAGTCTCCGTGGTATTAACCATCAGGAAGCTCGCCCCCACCCCATCCGTCACTTGTCCCTTATGTCCTGGCAGAGCCCACCCCTCCATCTGGAGCATCTCCCAAGCAGATGAGGACCCTGAGCTCTGGGACAGGCGAGCGAGCGTGGGACCCAGCACAGATAAATAGTCGCAGGAGCCGTGCGGGCTGGGCTGTAGACTGGGGCTCTAAGAGCTGAAAGAGCACCCATGCGATGTAAGTTCATCGTTCATTCCTTTATTCATCTGTCCGTTCGCAGGTCATCTCTGTATGCTAGAGCTGGGAGTGCAGTGGTGACCAGGACGTATGAGGTTCCTACCTCATGCAGCCTTCAGTCAGGCAGGACCTCAGCACCCAGGAGGGAGTCGAAGGGAGCTAGAGAGCATAGAGCAGAGATACGGCAGGCGTGGAAGTGGGGACCGCACGGTTAGTGGGTGCAGAGAGGGGCCCCTTGGAGGAGGTGGCATTAAACAGGAAGCCACATAGCACGAAGGACAGAGGGCCCAGGGGATCCATATTCTAAGTAGTCAGATCAGTATAGAGCAGGCAAATCAGAAGGGGCCGGCAGGAAGCAGGATGGAGCTTGGGTTAGTTGTCTCTTAAAGGAGCCATCTTCTGGACCTGTTACAGTGACCATTAGGTTTCAATGTGAGTTCTGGAGGGGACATCGAGACTATTGCTATGGATGATGAGGCCTGTCGCTGGGCGAGGGAGACAACTTTGGAGTGTTTCGTTCTTGGAGCCCTGTTGGATCCAGGCAATGGTGGCATCTGGATCTCGATTTGAGTTCTTGGAGGTGGGACTATGTGGACAGAAGAAGAGGCTGAAATAGCTGAATAAGGCTTGGAGCTCAGAGAGGGGGTGAGGGGGATGTGGGAGGCAGGGCGGGTGTGTGTGGAGTCAGGACCTGGAGACCAGGACCAAGGAAAAGTAAGAAAGGCTCTCACTTCTGCTACAGAGTGAGGCTGCACCTAGTCTCTGATCAGGATAAAGAATGAAGCCATGTACTACTTAAAGTTTATCGTTTGGATATTTATTCATTTTTATTTTATATATATGGGCTTTTTGCTGGCATGTATGTGTGTGCACCACATGTGTGCAATACTCACAGAGACCAGAAGAGGGCATCAGAGGCCCCAGAACTGAAGTTATAGAGGGTTGTGAGCTGCCATGTGGATGCTGGGAATTGAACCTAGGCCTCTGGAAGAGCAGTCAATGCTCTTAACTGCTGAGCCATCTCTGCAATCTCCCATGTAATACTTTTTTTTTTTGAGACAGTTTTTCTCTGTGTAGCTCTGGCTGTCCTGGAACTCACTCTGTAGACCAGGCTGGCCTTGAACTTAGAGATCTGCCTGACTCCTGAGTGATGGCATTAAAGGAGTGTGCCACCACTGCCCAGCTTTCCTGTGTATTACTTAAAAAAAATATCCTTCAGAGTGTGGTCTGAACATGCCTTGTATTTTAGGGAAATAATGAAGGACTGGGAGTTACCGTGGGCCTCGGTGTGGAAGAAAGAATCCGTAGAGAGGAGGCTGTTGGGGTCTGTCCTGTGTTACTTACACAAGGCTAGCCCTGGAGTGCAGCCTCTGCAGTGGGGCGTGGAGTTTTCTATCTCCCCTAGGGTCTTAGGGTTTCCTGACACACAGTTTACACCCAAGTAAGCCCTCACAGGTCAGACACCGATGGAGTCTCCAAGTAGGCTTGTTTCAGGAGTCTCCTTGAAAGAACTGATACCTGATGGGAACTATCTGCCATCTTGAACCTGGGAGGATGAGCGAGGGCCTGTGTATCTCTTTACTTGGAGCTGTGAGGGTTCCAGAACATGTGGGCGGGCAGAGTGCTCAGCCCATGCTTCGTGTTCCCGCGGAGCCCCCATGTCGGCTGAGAGAGCCATACAAGAATCTATGTGGGTAATGGGCCCAGAGGAAGGGGATTCTGGAGGACCTGCCAGAGCCTGTCTGGCCGTATTTTCTGGGCTCCTCTAGCTCTATTTTGCCCACCTCCTACCTACCTCAGACAGCTGTGCCCCATCAGCTTGGTGCTGGCAGCCAGATGAATCAGAGCGGAGACTGCCAGCCTTACCCAATTACCATGGGACCAGATGTGCATGTGGGCAGGCGCCCAGGCTCCTCTCCCGCTCATACGGGCTCTCAGGTGGCCACATGAGTTGGCAGCCAGCCTGTTTCTTCCCTGGGAAGGCTAGAGTTGGGCAACGGAATTGTTGGCTCTGCCTCTTTCCTGGGCTGACAAGACCCTGGCCTTTAGCTGTTAAGTGAAGTGTGTGTTGGCCTCTATCCTTGCTGGGGGTTGAGGAGCAACGCTCTTTTTGGAGCTGATAGCCAGCCATGCCCATGTTGGGCCATGCCAGTCCTCTGGTTGGCAGGGGCACTCGCTGTGGGGGAATGTTAGAGGAGGCTGCTTGGGTGTTTCCCTACTCTCATTGTACCCAGCCTGGAATGCCCCAGTCATGTGATACTAGAAAGCTGTTGTAGCTCCTAGTATACAGCCCCATCTTCAGCAGCAGCTGGAGAGGCCATGGAGGCCCCTGGCTGGGACACAGTGAGGATTAAGGATCTTGAGAGATGGCCTAGTGGTAAATGCTTGCCATGCATACATGAATTCGATCCCTAGCATTCCTGTAAAAGAGATGGGCGTGCAGTGTGGGCCTATAGTCATCCCAGCACGGGGAGGCAGAGATGGGTGGGGCTCCAGGCACTGTGAGATACCCTGTCTCGAAAAATCAGGTAGAAGGTGGTTGAGGACCAGTGTTGACCTCTGACCCTTATGCACATGTGTACACACACACGTACATGCATGTATGTGCACTGAGACACAGTTGTGTCCGATGCACTCATGCCTCAAGGAACGGAAGTAAACATCTCAGGACATTTTTACCCCAGGAAAAGTCCTCTGGGTCTCCTGGGATTTCCCAAAGGCTTGACCACTGGGATGTCTGAGGAATCTCCCTGGACTCTTGGCTCCATTTCAAAGTAGGGGGCCTGTCTCTGGAGGGGCAGCAGGAGGTCAGGGGAGGACATGCCACAAACCAGGTCAGTCTCAAGGCCTGCCTGGGCATGGGCTTGGGAGGGTGGGGTGTGTGCGCATTCTGAGATTCTTTAATTTTTAACAATTACATGTATTTATGTATTTATTTGTGGGGGGCTTACCGTGGTGCACATGGGGGTCAGAGGACAATTTGTGTTCATTTTACACTTCCACCATGGGAGTTCAGGACATTGAACTCAGGTCGTGGGACCGGGTGGCAAGCCCCTTTATATGCTGAGCCCTCTCTCAGGCTCTCTGAAATGCTTTGAGACTCCAATTCCTTGTGGAACTGGGGTTATAGCCTGGCCCCACTGGGAGTCTGTAGCCAGACAGCTTGTTCCTTGGCTTCCTCACCCAGCAGTGTCTGTTCTGATGGCCACCAACTCTGTTGTCCAGAACTGCTAACAGGCGTTTGCTATGGCTATGACTAAACATTTGAAGTTGGATACTGTATGAAGAAAAGAGGTTTATTTGGCTCACAGCTTTGGAAGCTGGACATCTGACAGCCCCAATCCATTCAGGGTGATGGGGGCGATCACGTGATCATGCGTGAAGACCATCATTTGATGAGATTGGAAGCCTGGAAGGCTCAGCATCAGGCCGGTTCATTTGGTAATGGCCCACTCTCAGGGAAACTGGGGTCCCATGAGAACATTAATCTCTTCCTAGGGTGATCCATCCTTAGCCTAATCACCTCCCTGTGTCCTACCTCCTGAAAATCTCACTACCTTAACACAGCCCCCATGGGGACTAGGATTCCAGCACACGGGCCTTTGGGGAACACACTGAAGCCATATCTGCGGCACAACAGTTGGGAGCCCCAAAGACCACTGGCTGTGTAGTTGCTCAGCTGTGGCACATGCAAAATGCTGGAGAATTCTATGTAGGCTTCAAAAACCACAGGGCTGCTGGGTGCCAGGTACTGGGCCTGTGCTCCATACTGTCTTCAGGCCTAAGACCTTCCAGGGAGATGCTAGGTCCCCACTTACAGGAAGCTTATGTATAAGCAGGGTTAGTGCCATGCTGGCTGAATGCAGAGTCCACATCCGTTCACCAGCTAGTACGCTGCCTCCTTGTGCGTCTGGCTTTCCAGAAGTCAGCTTCTTGTCAGGCCCAAGAATGGGGTCTGGACACTGGCCCTCCCTCCCCCAAGACTGTGTAACAGTCCTGGCTCTTCTAGAACTCACTTTGTAGACCAGGCTGGCCTCGAACTCACAGAGATCTGCCTGTCTCTCTGGCTCCCAAGTGCTAGGATTAAAGGCGTGATCCACCTCCCAGCTAAAGACACAAGGAACCTTGTAGTTGTTACACCATCTCCGACCCATTTCTGCCAATCAACTGACATTAGGGCCCACGGGAATTGCCATGGAGACGCCTGAGTCCGGGCTTTGATGCTGCCTTCCTTCTCTGAGAGGACAGGAATGACAGCCTGGAAGAAAGGTGGGGCCCTTCCGCCAGCATAGCCATGGAGGCAGACGTTCTGGAGGCTTCTCTATCATTGTGTGGACCGTGGATCCCCAGTTAGGAAGAAGTGGAACCCCATAGCCCCTGAGGTCTCTGGCCTGGTGGTTTCAGGTAGAACTTCAGTGAGAGTAGAGAAAGCACCAATCAGGAATGGGAAGTCTGAGTCTAGCCCCGCCTCTGCCCCTAATATGCTGTGCGACCTCGAGACAGCCACGTTCCCTCTGTGAGTCTCAGTCTGGCTAGCTGCTACACGAGGAGGGTGTCGGGGGGCAACTTTTGGCCCTTTTGTCCATCACCATTAGGAATCTTGGTAAATGTTTCAGCAGAGGAGGACCTGCAGTTTCTTCACCAGCAGAGGGCAGCAACTGCCTGGGAAAAGTCAAGTGTCTCTCTGACTCTTGCGGCAGCACCTCCCAGCTGTCTCCCCCNTGCTGTACTGTCCAGAGAGACAGGCTGTCCGGGTCGGCACCTGAAGCAGAGCTCTGAGGGGCCACCTAGTCAGGAGCTGGAAGCAACCGATGCAGGAGGCAGTGTAAGCAGTGAGCAGCTCTCATTGGCAACTGGCTGCCAATGAAGTCCCAGTTTTCACATTTCCCTTACTGAAACCCACCCAGTCCCCTGTCCCAGGGTGTCCTTCTGTAGAGGGGTACTGATGCAGAGCCCCCTTACCTGATTTTCACCTCCTCACCTGGAGGCATGTGGGAGGCCATTGGGGTGCAGGAGCAAGCGGGACCATGCTGCTCACTTCCTTTGTGACCTAGCTCTGGCCCTGGCCCTTCATGGGCTTTGTCTTCTCTATCTACAAAATAAAGTGCTTGGATGGAGGCGGAGAGCTTAGCAGTCATCAACAAGCCTTATCTAGGAGCTGCCTGGTTCCAGAGACTATGGGCGGATATGGGCATCAGTCAGGCCTTTTCTGGACAGAAGGTTCTAGAAGAGTGATGATCAAATATGAAGCACAGGAAACTATGTATGTGGCATGTGTCACTTTCTTGACCCCCATCCTCAGGGATTCTCATGGGGGGGCGATGGGTTCAGAAGTCTGTTAAATAAATATTGGCATTTTGGCAGTTCATTGATTGACCTACCTCTGCTGTCTCTGTCTCTATCTCTACAGCTTGGGGGTCTGGTCCACAGTCCTGTCAACTGTCCCCTGCTGGGCTTCTCAGCTGTTAGCACTTCCCTTCCACAGGGCTACCTCTGGGTAAGTAGTCCTTCGCCTAGCTAGGACAGGGTGGTGGTCTGTCCTCTGATGGGGACAGAGAGGGTGACTCTCAAGAAGGGGTCTGAGAAAGCCTCCCACCTGTCTAGCAGCTCTAATCAAAGGCTTCCTAGGAACTTCGGGGCTTGGCGGTGGGGTTGCTGGTGGAGCCTTATCTGGGGAAACTACAACCAGGGACAGGGAGGTGTTTTCAAGGGCCCAGACTTCTAGAAGAGAGATAAGAGTAAGCTATGCAGAGGTCCAGATTACAGGGGGCCCAGGTCAGAAGAGGCTCGGTCTCCGGCTCCACTTCTTAGGCGTGAGCACTGGCTCTTCCTCATCTCAATGGAGCTTCTAGCCACCTTCTCTACTTCCGGGGTTCTCAGCAAAGCTCTGTCTTTTTTAAAATGAAGGCCCCCATGTCCTTTGGGTTGCTGTTTGTGTCCTCCTATATGCAAGATTCTGGCTTCCCTGTCCCTTGCCACCCTCTAGCACATGCTCGTTCCTGTCCATTCATGGATTCATGAATGGAATTCATGTAGCAGAACCTTGGCTTACCCTTTAGATTGCAGTACAAATGTTGATTTTTTTTCCTTCACTGTTTCCCAATTATCATCTAGCACCTGGTGAATCTATTCATCTCTGCATGAATGCATCTGCTTACCCTGTGGATCCTTCATCTATTCATTCTTCCATCCATTTGTGCATCCATCTGTCCATCTGTCCATCTGTCGTCTGTCCGTCCATCCATCCATCCCTCCAGTCATGTATACATCCCTCCATCCATCCATCCATCCATCCATCCATCCCTCCTTCCAGTCATCCATCCATCCCTCCAGTCATCCATCCATCCCTCCATCCATCCATCCCTCCAGTCATCCATCCATCCATCCATCCATCCATCCATCCATCCATCCCTCCATCCATCCATCCATCCCTCCAGTCATCCATCCATCCCTCCAGTCATCCCTCCAGTCATCCATCCATCTATCCATCCCTCAAGTCATCCCTCCAGTCATCCATCCATCCATCCATCCATCCATCCATCCATCCATCCA
>LOEQ01000076.1:545260-557582 GCA_001685075.1 Bramus lutescens
GACCGACTGAATCCAGTCTTCAGACTTTGACTTTTGCCTCCCCTGAGCAGTAATGAACAGGTAGCAAAGCCTGCCTGAGGACAGGAGGGCCCACAGCAGGGGCCATTTCTTTTGTTTAGAATGATGCTTCCAGAACATCAAGTTTTGCACATTTCCTTGCAAGATAAACTGTGCATGGCTATCATTATTGCTGCTGGTGGGACTCTTTGTCTGCCTGTCCCCACAGTAGCCCTGAGTTGGGAGTATCTTCCCTTCAGTTGAGGGGGTGATGTCCCTCCTACCCTGCCGAGCATGAACTGGCTTTCTGGGGAGAGCTGGAGATTGCTCAAGCCTTCTTGACCAGGGCAGGTTTTTTTTTGTTTGTTAGTTTTGTTTTGTTGTTGTTGTTTTTTTTTTTTTTGGCTGAGCCCTTGACCTCAACCAGGTTAGGCAAGACAGGGCACCACACCAACCAGAGTGTGGGAACCGTGTCTCATCTGAGTGACCAGCCACCCTGGTTTGTCCCAGGCTTGGAATTTCCTGAGGTTCCAGAGTCAAATGTCACAGCTGTCACAACTAGCTAGATACGTGGACCAGAGCAAATTGGCTGCCCAGGTTAGGGACTTGGCCTCCCCTCCCCTTTCCTGGCAATGCAAATCTGCAAATGTCACTTTAGACTTTCCTTCTGTTGCTCTGGCTGTGGAAGGTTGATGAGAACGAAGCAGATTGAGAGAAGCAAGGGATTTTTATGACGAGAGCTTGTACAAGGCACCCTCTCGGGACTTTCAGCCCTGCAGTCCTGAGTCTCAATTCCCAGTCTGTCCTCTGGTCAACTGAGCCATGACACCCGCCATTCTTTGAAGTGCCTGTGTTTTGCCTTGAGTGATGGTAGACGTGTGGTTGCCACCCTGTGGCTGTCCCCAAGGATTGGAGGGAAGCAGTTTTGGTGGGCAGCCTATCTCCGTCCCATGACCAGACTTCTCAGGACTAGCTAATCCATGGTGACTGGACAGGAATGTGTGGTAAGCATCTCTTTAAGCCCAACCTTGATTGAATGCTGGGGCCAAGGTTCCTCTGAACATCTAGGAGTGGGCTGAAGAGTGGGGTCCACTCATGCCCCTCTCAGCCCATCTGGGGCCCTCAGTCCCCTTTCTGGATTTGTTGGCTGTCTTTTCTGTCAGTAAAGTACTGGTATCTAGTGCCCTGCCTGACTCTATAGAGGTTGGTGTCTACAGCTGGCATCCAGGAAGTAGAAATAGACACCTTGTTCACTGTCTCCCTGTTCCTGGATAGCTTCCCTTACCCTGTCAGCCTCCCAGCCCCTTGCACCATCTTGGGCTCTAATGACTTTGAGTGCTGAGCACATCACCTGGGAATTTATGGCAATGGAGCAGAAGCGTCACCTGGAGGCACATAAATATTACAGGACCAGCTGCGTCAGCAGTCCTCCGAGAAGATCAGTCATCTGGAACCAGCAGTGTGGGTGGCCATGGCTGGGTGTCCAGAGGCTTTGGAGGTAGGCCCTGTGGGTAGGGCCAGACCTTGCATCATCCTGGTCCCACACAGTAGCATGCAGGGGCCCTTCGGGTGTGCCACGTGCCTTCTCCACTGAGTCCTCAGCGCTCTGCCAGGCACATTCTTTCTGTCCCTGTCTAGTACACTAAGTCACTCACAGAGGAGCTGAGACCCTGCTGTCCCGAGGCCAGCTCTCTTTGTTTAATAATTACCCCGTATGTGTATGTGTGTGTGTGTGTACGCGAGCGTGCCTTTGTGTGGGTATATGCACATGTGAGTGCATGTGTGTGCATATACATGGAGGCCAGAAGAGGGTGTCAGATCTCTCAGTGCTGTAGTCACAGGTTGCTGTGAGCTGCCTGATGTGGGTGCTGGGAACTGAACTCACATCCTCTACATGAGCAGTCCATGCTCTGAACCTTTGGGTTGTGTCTCCAGTGTTTCTCTGCATAGCCCACACTGGTCTTGAACTCCCAGCCATCCGTCCTGTGTCCAGTTTACTGGATATCAGGATTGTAGGCCTGAGCCTCCATACCCAGCTCTCAGTCTTTAGAAGACTCAGCACGCTAGAATCCAGGTCCCTTGTTACTAGTTTGATGCTCGGTATTGTTTTGATTGGCCAGGGGCCTCTTTGATTCGGACTGTGGACACATTTCCCATTGCTCTTCCACTAATTCCTTGCTTTCAGAGTTGGGAAGGACTCTGGGCTGTAACTCAGCTTTCCCTGCCCTAACCTACTGTCCCCTTGGTATCGTAGCTGGTGGCCCCAAAAGGAAAGGGGCAGTGTGCTCACTGCTACCTGCCGAGTAGTGTCACCTCTGGTCTTTTTTCAGGGGTGGGACTTGGGAGAACTCTCAAGTTCCCACTTATACAGTCTCTTCCAGTCCTGCCAGGGAAAGTTTGATATCTGTTGGCAGGACAAGCACCTGTGGTTAGAGGGCTGTGTGCCAGGCTCCATGTCTGGATTCTTTCCTGGATGGTCAGGATTGGCTTCCAGGAAAGACTGGTTTACCAGCTCAGCAGTTCAGCAGTTATGTGGTTCGTGGGCACTGAGGCCTAGGGCCCGCTGCTACCTTCCCTCACCCTGGGGTGCTGAGCTTGGATCCCCCTGGGACCCATGATGCTGGCATGTTTTCTGTCCCTACCTGCCATCTCTTTATGGGCCAGGACGCTCAGCTAGGAATTCAAGACCAGCTTGCATTCCAGGAATCAGTCTCTTGCCATGAACAAAAGTACCCTCGCCCACATGTCTTGTCCCTGTGAGTTGGCATGGGCCTGCATGGTCCACGAGGCCCAGTATTGACTAGACACACCTCTGGAGAAACAAGGCTGGGTTTGCCCTGCAGACTTCTTCAGTCAGACTGGAGGCATGGCACAATGTTGACGCCGGCAGATTCAGGAGTGACGTCTGCAGGCTGAGGCCTCACATTTCACAGTGTGTTTGGCTTCTCTTGGGGTCAGCAATGCTCTGACCTTTCTTCTGTGTGGCCTCACACATGCATCCCTGCTGCTGCATGTGTGCACATGTGTGTGCATTCGCAGGCAAAGACAGTTTGCTGTTTTTTTGGAAAAGGCCACAGACAAAGCTTGTTGGGCCTTCCCTATGTGGTGGGTGCTGAATCAGTCCGTCAGCTTGCTGAGCACTGGCTGAGGGGCGTTTTCCAGGCTTGGCTTCTGTGTCTGCCCTGACGTTGTGCTGTCAGACTTCAGAGGAGGATCCCACTTGAGCTCCCGTGGATCCCCCCTCTGGCTGGTTCTAGCAAACAAGTAGCCATCATAGATTTCACCAAAGAAACAGCTCAAGCCAGGGACTGGGCTGGACCAGCAGAGACAGGCTGCAGGCCTTGAGCAAGGGGCTGTCGTGTCCCTGCTGCACTGTGTGGCCCCACCCTTTCTCCGTGTTGGCTTAGTTCTCTTGAAGTGGAGGCTGCAGCTGAGAAGAGAGACACATCCCCTCCTGGGCACTGCAGAGTCCCCCAGTCTGAAGGAGGAGGCAGGTCCCTGTCCTCACCCTAGGGATGCCCCACCCTGTAGAGACCATGCACCCTGGCTGTCTGAGGGTCAGGGACTTCTGCTCTGTGTGTGTGTGTGTGTGTGTGTGTGTGCATGTACGTGTGTGTACATGTATGTGTGCACACATGTATATGCATACACTTGTGTGAGTGTGTGTGTGTGCATTCATGTGCATACACTGTGTATGGGTGGGAGGCCAGAGGACACCCTGGGATGTCATTCCTCAGGTACTGTCCACTTTTTCCTTTTGAATGGCCTTCCATTGGCTTTTAACTAGATGAGTATCCAGTAGGTTCCCAGCCTCCACCTCTGTAGTGGTGAGCTTGTAATGGGCAGAACTGTAGTCAATCGGGGAGAAACACGGAAAAAAAAAAGCAAAGAACATAGGTTCCCAGGACCAAACTTGGATCCTCCTGTTTGCAAGGTACGCACGTTACTGACCCCAGCCACATGCCCAGCCCTGTATCCTGAGGGTTGTCTTGTTTGGTTAAGATCAATTAGTGCCCCCCTCCCCCATGCCTGTAGGAAGAAAATCAACCGATATGGAGTAGTTCCTGCTCTTCCCCCATGCTGCTTCTCAGAAGAAAAGCCTCCTTGCTCTGTCTTTAATCCCCTCGCTGTCCTCATTTACTCCTGAGCGCTTGCTCTCTGGGTTTTGAACATTTATTTCTCGACTTTCCCTGCCCTCACCATGCTATGAGAGATGAGGATTTGGTTTGCACCCCTAGTTCCTTCCCCAGGGAGTTCTGCATGTTGACGTGGTTACTTTAAATAATATAGATAGTTGGATATGGCCTGTGATCCTAGTATTTAGGAGGCAGAGGTAGGAGAATTATGAGCTGGAGGCCAGCCTGGGCCACATGGTATCAGTCTAGCAAGGGCTATATAGCAAGACCCTGTCTCAAAGATAAAACTATGCATATGGCTTCAACTTCTGCTAGCTGGTGGCTCTGTCTTTCCCTGCTGGAAGTTGAGGACCAGAAAGGAGCCCTTGTGTGTGTTGGACTTGGGTCTCCACTTGAGAGCCAAGCATGCATTGTTGCCTTCTTGTCTTGCTGTCACATTGGCTGTCTGTAGTTACTCCTGTTAAGGAGCATGTCCACCACCACAACTGGTCAGCACTGCAAACCTGATTCCTGTTAGTTGCTAATCTGTGCAGCACACTGGGCTTCCAAGGTCTATTGCAGACAGGGGTTCCGACAGAGCCTTGCTTTAGCTTGTGCTCTTGAAGAATATGGGAACCCCTGACCCTGGAGAGTGGGGGCTGGCCGGGATGGCAACCTTGGTCTGATACCCCATCCCCTCTGTATGTAGCAAAGCTTCGAGGCGCACCAGGACGAGGCGGTGAGTGTGACACTCATGGTGAAAGCCGGCAGCGGTGTCTGGATGGCCTTCTCCTCTGGCTCCTCCATCCGCCTCTTCCACACCGAGACCCTGGAACATCTTCAGGAGATCAACATTGCCACCAGGACCACCTTCCTCCTGCCAGGTGAGGCTGTGAAACTAGCTGGGGCTGGGATAAGGGAACCCACACTCATAGATACCAGCAGGTGGTTGTGTAGTGGGCAGCCCAGCTCATTCACTGCCAGGGCAGCCTTGGTCAGCCTCAAAAACTGGTTCATAGTAGACGGGAAGCAGTAGGGGCTGGGATTTATGCCCAGGTTTGTCCTACCAAAGCCCCCATTCCTGACCCTCTGCCCCCTGTACCACATACCAGAGGTCTGGGTGCTCAGGAGGGGGCTGTAAGTTGGCAGGCTTTCCTGCTTTGGCAGCTGGAACCAAAAATGCATGGACAGAGGACCCAGGCTGACTACACTGTCCCACGGCTCAGGTTGACCAAAGCCTGAGTCTACTACCTCTGATGTGTGGGCAGAAGAGGAGGCACCCATCTGTCACTGTCCGTAGAACTTTCTTGAAGAAAGGCATTCCTTTACACTTGCCCTTCAGCAGGTTTGGAGGCACTGAGAGGGTGAAGAGTTTGGCTGAGAACTTCCAGGGGACTGTGCTTGAGACAGGAGACATTGCCACTGGGGAGCATGACACTCACTTCACCTCTCCTGAAATCTCTGTGGAGTTGGCTTCCGTCCCTCCCAAGCATTGCTGCCCATGGAGAAGGGGCTGCTTTGGAGACCCTGGGTAGATATCTGCTCTGGTCCATTCTCCCTTCAGATGGCTTCTGGGCTGCCCATGAAGCTGTAGGCACCAGCCCCTCCTGCTTCCGTCCCTATCCCAGCTTCCACTTGTCCACTTGACCTGGGCCTGGTTGAAGAGGATGACCATTCTGTCCTGCCCAAGCACCTTAGGCAGGGCTGGGTTGGTCAGCTAGGAATCTGGAAGGGCCCTGGGGCCAGGGAAGCAGAATCACTGTCACCTGTGTTGGACAGATTGGCTGTGGCAAGGCTGGGAGTGGGTTTGAGCTGAGCTGGGGAAAGGCTCACTGGCCAGCACATTGGGTCTTAGGGCCTCCCCTAAGATCTGCTCCCTATTTCCAGCTATGACCCAGTCACCTTCTTGGCTGTTTCTTCCTCTGGCTAGTCAGGGCATCACGAGGGTCAAGTGGCCATTAACAAGCTAGGCAGCAGCCATGACTGTTTACTCAGAGCTGCCACTCTGCCAGAGCCCTGTGCCAAGCAAGACTCGGTTGATAGCATCACACTGTGCTCTAAAGTCCACAAGCCATAGATGGTCCCCAAGTTATAGATGCAGACATAGGTTTCCTCAGCAGGGTCATATGTTTTGACATGCAGTGGTGGGGACAGTTCCTTCTGCACCATTCCCCTGCATCAGAAGCCCTGCGTTGTTTGTGGTCCTTTTCTTTCTTGCCTTCGCCTCTCCCTTTCTCCAGTTTGATTCTATTTCCTAAAAGGTGAGGAGGGGGGAGCAGGATAGGACTGGGGACGGACCAGTTTCATCCATTATACAACACAATAAAAAATTCTCTGTATCATAGAAATACTTCTGCATTATCTTGATAGCTAAATTATTTCAAGATAATGGAACAATGGAAAAAATGGTTAATCTTAGGAGGTTTTGAAAATCTTGGAAGCCTTGTCTAGTCGGGGCAGAGGAAAGAGAGAGGCGGCAGCTTCAGCTGTCAGAGGCCGGTCTGGGGGTGGAGAAGCACAGCTCTGGCTGGGCTCATGGCTGTAACCCTGAGGACCCCCGACACTGTGTTCCTGACTTTTAAAGGGGCGGCACCACGGGTGAGTTTCATTGTTTCCAAGTCACGTGGGCAGAGACCCAGGAGGCTGCATGACTGGCCTGTCCCTAAGTGACGGGCACATCCTCCCCAAAGTCTCAGTTTCTCCATGGATGCCAGGCCTGAGTAAGAGCTTGGTCGATCCATAGCTCAGAGTCACATTCTTGTTGGGCCCCCTTCTCTGCTTGGCCATGGTGGTCGACTCCTTCATCTGCACCCCTCACCCTGCAGTTCTTGGCATGAGAAGCCCTAGCCCTGACAGGGACGCTTACTGTCCTCATTCTCTCTGTCCCCATTGTTATCTTCATGCCCCATCATGCTGGCCTACTGCCAGGTGTCTCCTGCCAAGCCTCTTTGCCCACCCTGAGCTTCTAGGTCAGTACTTTCCCAAGGCACTAGTTGTGTGTGATCAGACGGGGGGGTGGCTTTTCTGGGTCTGGGCCCTGTACAGGCCTTGGTCTTCTCTAGGTCTGGGTATCCAAACTGGGTATCTAGCACCACTGAGCTGGAGAGCCCGTGACCCCCAAGCTGAGCTGGAGTCAGTTATAGTGGCAGGAATCGGAGGGCAGAGGGCAGCTTCCTGTCCACCCCACACTGTGCCCTGGAGGAAGAAAGGCTGAACAGGATTTTTAAATTCTTTATTAGAGATATTTAAAACAGGCTTTTAAGTATTTCCTCTCCCCCACACCACCAAATGAAATAATTGCATAATTAGTAATAAATTTGTTCTTCCTCTAAGTGTGGATTTTTTTTAGGGCGTGTTAAAAAATTTATCACGCTTCCTTCCCCCACCCTTCCTTCCACTCGAGCACCCGACTGGTATTAATGCATTTTTTTAAACCTAAACTCCCTCCTCCTTTTAACTAGACAGGTCATTAATAAAATGTTCTCCAAGAGCCTGAGCTTTTAAAAGTTGTGTATCTCCAGATAGATGGCCAGGGTGAGCTGAGCCCTGTGTATTACGTCTCTATGATCAAATATTTATCCACCATTAGATTTTTTTTTCTTTTGGGCTGTTTATGAAGTGTCTCACTCTTTTTCTTGAGGTGGAAGGAGAGGGGCCCCATAATGAAGCCTTTAGATGAAGCCGTTTCTCACCTCTGTCATCTCGTTGGGCCTCTCTTCCACCTGCTTTCCATTTGTCAAGCTTTGCTATGGTTTGGATGAGGATGCCTCCAGTGCCAGCCGCTGTTGGTATTGGGGTCTTGGGAGCTTATGAAAAGGAACATGAGGCATGTGGGGTGCAGCATATCCACAGCTCCCTCTTGGCCCCTTTTTGGTTATTTTGGGGGTTTGTATCTGGGATGGAACTTAGCACATTAGAGTCTAGGGCCTTTAACTAATTCTAAATATTATTCAATGCACCTCCAGTGACTGACTGTGTACTACTGTCTCAGAGCTGTGCTCAACTGTGTGTGTGTGCGCATCCACCCATCCACTCATCTACCCACCCTTTTTCTCATCTGTCCACCCATCTATTCATCTATCTATCCATCTACCAACCCGTTCATTTACCACTTGCCAATCTGTCCATCCGTCCATCCGTCCATCCATCCATCCATCTTTCCATCTGTCCATCCACCCATCTGTCTGTCCATCTGTCCATCCATCCATCCATCCATCCATCCATCCATCCATCCATCCATCCATACGTCTGTCCATCATACCTCTTGCCATGCATTCACTAACTCTTTAATCCATCTCTCTGTCCATCTGTCTACACACTTGCCAATCTGCCTATCCATCTGCCTACCCATCCATCTCTCCATCCATCCTTTCTTTCTTTCATCCATCTGTCCATTCATCCATCATCCACCCATTCATCTATCTGTTGTTCATCCATCATTCATCCACTCATCTTACCCATTCACCTATTCATTTACCAGTCAATCTATCTATGCACTTGTTCATCCATCCATCCATCCATCCATCCATCCATCCATCCATCCATCCATCCACCCATCCAGCCATTGCCCAGTGAACTCTTACACCCACTCCCCTATCCACCCTTCTTCTCATCTATGTATCTGTCCATACATCTACTCATCCACTCATCTGCATGGAGTCACCTGGCAGCAGTCCTATTTACAGACTCTTCCCTGGCCCCCTTCTAGTACGTACCACTGCTACCAACTTCTACCCATTACAGACTGTCACACCTGCTCTTCATTGGCTTGCAGCCTGGCTTGCTGGGTGTGACTTTCAAAAGGACACCCAACTGCTCCCGGGTGTCAGGCAATTGAGCCCTGACACATAGAGCTTGCATTGGCCAGGCACTGTGCCCTGAGGCATTGCCCTGCTGTGTTCTCATAGTTCATTTACACATGGGGAAACTGAGGTCTGACTGGGTGCCCATGTCCTAACCCCAGCACCCTCCCACTTGTCTTGGGGGAAGTCTGGGCTGTACAGCTCCCTCCCCGGGATGAACTGAGCTCATGTTGTCTCTCTCTGCAGGCCAGAAGCACCTGTGTGTCACCAGCCTCCTCATCTGCCAGGGTCTGCTCTGGGTAGGCACTGACCAGGGTGTCATTGTCCTGTTGCCCGTGCCTCGGCTGGAGGGCATCCCCAAGATCACAGGTGAGGTTCCAGGGCTGTCTTGGTGGGTTTGGGGCTTGACTTCAGGGATAAGGGGGAACTGGGCCCAGACATCTGCAATACCTACTGATTCATGGTAGAGTCCATCCTCTCTGACCCTCTTACCTGAGCCAGGGCATGGTAAAATGATAGCCTAGGATACCACCTCCTACCTTCTGATTCTTGCTTTTCTGATCTGGGTGGATAAGTTCACACTGGCCAGAGAATCTGTGCATTGGCCGAGGTACTTGATGAATGGCAGAGGCTCTGTTGGGCCCTGCTGCCTCTCTTTGTAATGGGGTATCAGAGGTAGAAGTGTGGGCTCTGGGGATAGGCCCGTGTCAGCTGTGGCAGCCAGACTGCCCTGACCTGTGACCCTAGGCCTAAGAGAACAGAAGCAGGGTCAGGGGAAACCCCTGGTGTTTAGACACTAGAGCTTTGGCCCCCTTTGCCTCTGCCTTGAAAGGGAAGACTGTAGTCTCCTCTAGTGGCCGGTTAGCCTGAGGGTGAGAGGAGGAACCAGCCTGAGCCAACCATGCCAGACCTCTACCCTCTTCTGGGAGTCCCATCTTCATGATGCACTTACTAGAGCAATATGTTCATGCAAGGATGGCACCCAGGCTGGGTGGGACACGGGGATGCATGAGGCAGGTAATGTCCAAGACGGCTCTGGTCCAGGCAGGGGGTGCCGTGGTGGAGTGAGATCAAGGAGTAGCTTTGTACCACTTCCCTGGGAGGATGCAGGCAGGATGCAATGTGGATGCTGAAGCTTGGCTGGAAAGAAGAGCTGGAGAGCCTATTACAAGACTTGGCTTTCTGGGTGGAGTTTGGAGGAAGTTATCAGTGAGGCCATTTCCACTGGAGATGGAAGATGGCCCCTGTGAAAGACTTTCTCTTTTAGGCCACCAACCAGCTCCCCAATCATGACATGGAGACTTCTTATGTATGCTCTGCCTAGCTTAGGCTCGTTTCTGGCTAGCTCTTTTAATTTAAATTACCCTGTTTCTCTTTATCTACCTTTTGCCTTGGGGCTAAATTTTTACTTTTCTTTCCTTCCGCCTGTCTTTCACTATTTCTTGTGTTGGGCTGGCTGGCAGCTGCCTGGTTTCTTGCCCCGGGTGTCTCCCTCGTTCTTTCCTCTCTTCTTCTCTTTCCTCCTGAGCCTATTTATTTTCTCTGCGTGCCAGCCCTGTCTACCCTTTTTCTGCCTAGCTATCGGCCATTCAGCTTTTATTAGACCAATCAGGTGCCTTAGGCAGGCAAGGTGAAACAGCAGCACGTCTTTTCATAATTAAACAAATGCAGCATAAACAAATGTAATGGATCTTTACATAGTTAAAATAATATACCATAACAGGCCCTACTCTGTAAAGTCATGCCATGAATTAAAATAATATGCCATAAGAGGCCCCACTCAGTAAAGTCATTCCATGAAGCATGGCATAGACAGATCTCATGACCTCTGGGGAGATGCCAACATAGATGGCAGAAGAAAATGTCCTACCCAGAAGTACTTGGCTATCTCCCTTAATGACCTGTCTCTTGACCCTTCTCCTCTGCTCCGTTCTCATAGGGAAAGGCATGGTGTCTCTCAATGGTCACTGTGGACCTGTGGCCTTCCTGGCTGTGGCCATGAGCATTTTGGCCCCCGATATCCTACGGAGTGACCAAGAAGAGACTGAAGGGCCTCAGGCTGAGGAGGACAAGCCAGACGGACAATCTCATGAACCAGTGCCCACCCCTGATAGCCACACAGGCCGAGAGTTAACCCGCAAGAAGGGCATCCTGCTCCAATACCGCCTGCGCTCCACGGCTCACCTCCCAGGGCCCCTGCTGTCGGTGCGGGAGCCAGCACCCACTGATGGTTCAGCTCTGGAGCATAGTGAGGAAGATGGCTCCATCTACGAGATGGCTGATGATCCTGATGTCTGGGTACGCAGCCGGCCCTGTGTCCGTGATGCCCACCGCAAAGAGATCTGTTCTGTGGCCATCATCTCTGGTGGGCAAGGCTATCGCCACTTTGGCAGTGCTCCAGGAGGCCTGAGTGGGCGACCAGCTCCGTGCAGCGAGACAGACAGCACACTTCTTATCTGGCAGGTGCCCTTGGCTCTATAGCTACCCATCTGGAGGTCACAGGGTGGCTGGACCACTGCAGACATGCTGGGACCCTTTTTGGCCCAGCTGGGTTCCCCCCAGGAACCTGCACAGGCCACAAGACAGGTCTGGATTCTCCACTGAGGCCTTGAAGAGCAGAGGAAAACCTCTGGAAACAAAACTTCAGAATGTTTTGGGGTGGGTTTTAGGGTCTTGGAGAATGGAAGAACACACTTGGAGAATATGGCCTTTTTGTTTTGTTTTGTTTTTGAAGCAAAAAACATAAAACCTCACCACTGCCTACTGAACCTGGAACCTTTTGTTGGGGCTGAGTGAGGCTAAGAGGTGGCTGTGCCCCTCCAGGAAGGATGTATGTGTGAGTGTCTGAGCATGTGTGCTAGCGTGTGAATATATATATATGAATACTTATGTTCGATGTATATTATATGTGTATAAATACAGTCTGTACATAATGGGTCTCTGGGAGGTGCTGGAATAAAAGGCAAGAGATATGTGGGCCCTGTGGGGTTTATGGAATGTCATGGGGGTGAGACACTGTGAATGACTTTTGCCAATCAGGAGATGTTGGGGACCAGGGACTCTCCTGCTCCAGCATGAAGGATCGCACTAGGACTCGGTTGGAGGCCACTCAGGACCATACTTCGGAAGGCACTAAGACAGTTATCAGTAACTATCCACAACCACCTAATTTGCATATTAATGATTTGGTCCATCATCTCTTAGCCACATTTCAGGTGTAGCTGGAAGAGCCCTGCCAGGGTGGGTGAGAATTGATCATAGCAGAAGGTTTGCTTGTTCGAGGAGAGGCTCTTGGGTGCGTTCTGGAGTGTCTTGGAGAAAGGCTGGTCACCTCCCTCGGGAGAGGTCCTGGTGCATGAGGCAGTGAGAAGAAGGTGGCCCATGGGCTCCTTGGTAGCTGGGGCCCAA
>LOEQ01000076.1:557610-569941 GCA_001685075.1 Bramus lutescens
GTCTTCAGCTGGGAGGGGCTGCTCCTGAGTCTAGAGACATTGATGAATTCCAGCTGTACCCATGGCAGGCTGCTGGAGAGAAGCAATGATGGGGCCTCTTACCTCTCCTGGCTCCATCCATCTTGAGAGTTCAAGTAACTGTTGCAGGGAGAAAAAATAAAGTTGAAAGCCACTTCTAGCAAGGGCAGCATCTCCTCCACCTTCCAATCCACCCTCCCCTCGTCATCTGCTTGTCTGTCCATCCACGTCCATGAGTTTTCCCTCAGCACTTGGGGATGGCAGAACTCTCATCTAGGCCTGCCCACAAAGTGCACTGAGAACCTGTTTTCTGAAAGGCCGAGGACCCAGTGGAAAAGCCCCAAGGGATCTAAGCTACTGTAGAGTCATTCATTCATTCATTCATTCATTCATATATTCATTCATTCCTTTTGCATTTCCTGAGTTTCCACCCTGCCAGGTATCATCGTAGTTGGTGGGGCCATGGAGGTGACCCACAGGAAGTGTGTGGTCTTCAGTGTGCGGACAGACCCAGAGTAAGGCTGTTGCAGATGAAGAGGAGCAAGCAGGCTATAAGGAGGTGACTCATTGCTGGAGGGCAGGAGTCCAGTAGGTCTCCAGGGGGCAGAGGGGACACCAGATTCCCAGGAGCCACTAGGTGGAAGGGCCTGGTTTCCACTTTTACACTATGGATTTGATGGGCAACATCTCTGAGCCTCGGTTTCCCATTTTGTGTCAGAGGAAGAGCCATCACTGTCCACTGTCGTGGATGGAGGAAGAGCCATCACTGTCCACTGTCGTGGATGGAGGAAGAACCATCACTGTCCACTGTTGTCGGGTGGAAGAATTACAAACAGTCCCTTTTCTGCTGCTGTGTTGATTTTCAAGTGCCCCGTCTTGATGGGACTCCACACAGGTACCGTTAACCTGTTGGTCAGTGCTGGCTAAGATGTTCCTGGGACAGTGATGGGCAAGGAGAAGCTGTTTAGGATAAGAAGCCGGTCTGGACTCTAAGTCAGCTCTGCCAAGCACTTGCTGTGTGGCTCCCTGAATGACCTTGGTTTCCTATGAAATCGGGACAGGTACCATCTTGCTGAGGGTCTCCAGGGCTGAGTCTATGGAAAGCAATGTTGTAGCCTCCGACAGCATATGTGTGATTGTCCCTTTATCCTTGACCCAAGAATTTGTGGCAGAAGTCTCCCTTTTTGAGAAGGAGCTGGTGGCCAATAACGTATTCTGTTTTCCAGCTCCCTCATCGGGAGGGGACCTGGGGATTGAAGGGGCCTGTGTATCACCGTCATTCACCACTGTTACTCCGGTGAACCGACTGCATCCATCAATCCTCTGACTACACATGAGGGCCGCTGGGGGTGTGGTGGTGGTACCTGAGAGAGGAGGCCTTGGTGCCCCGGGTCCTCCTCATGTTTAACAGCTGCCCTTCTTGGCCTCATTTTGCATACAAAGGATGGGAGGCTCATGGGTTCTAACGAACATGCCCAGCAAGCTCCAGGCCCAAAGTCAGGCAGGATTGAGGTCTGTCACCAGACAACCATCATACAGCTCCTCCAGAAGAGACACTTTGCAGATCATACTAGTGAGCCAGTTCCTTTCCCACTTCTTGTGGTGGCCAGCAAGATTCTTAACCTGAGTCCCGGCAGAGGGGTAGCCAGGCCTTGGTTACTGTCAGGCAGTTCAACGTCACTCAGCACCTGTTGTGTGCTGAGACCTGCTTCAGAGTGGCCTCTGGGTAGAGTGTGGTAAAGAAGACAAATGCTGTATCCCCTCAGTCACCCCAGTCACCCCCATTCCGCAGAGGAATAGAAAGTATCAGTTAGTGTTGGCACTTCAGAGAGGCACCGCAGAGATAAGGACAGAGTCGGGGGTGGGGGTCAGGGTGTTGTTGGAAGGATGCCACATGGAATGGGGGATGGGTTTGAGCAAAGACCGAGAAGGAGTGGGGGCAGGAGAACATCCTGGGTCTAGAACATTCCAGGCTGGAGCAGAAGACAAAGTAGGGATACACCTACTATGGAGGTGGTAAGGGGGCAGAAGACATGGTAGAGCTTGGCGACAGGAGCCATAAGAGAGTTTTCATAGAGAATGACCCCTCTGTTTTGAGTTGGTTTTGTTTAGATTCACCCATTCACTCATTTGTGTATTTCTTAAGACAGGCCTCATTATGAAGCCCAGGCTGGCCTCAAACCTACAGCCCTCCTGCCTCTGCCTTCAAAGTACTAGGGTTTTAGGTAAGTGACACTAAACCTGGCCATCTTCAGTTTTCCAGCCATCCTTGTTGGGGACTCTGGGGGGAATGTGTGGAACCAGGAGCCTTCGGGGAGAGTTGTGCCATCATCCAGGTTCAGAGTTCAGGCTGGGGACATGTAAGCATGCTCCGTGCCCACCCTGGCTGAGCTCTCTCAGTGAGCAGGAATCAGGGGGCAGATTTGAGAAGCTGTCTGGTACAGGGAGAGTCAGTCACCATTCATGCTAAAGACAAACTAACCAAATCTGGGCATTTCATAAAGAAAAGAGGTTTATTTTTCTCTCAGCTCCAGGCAGAATGTGGTGGCTGACATTGCAAGATGGCTGTGTGTGCAAAAGGGCTCAGGAGGTTCCCGTCTCACCAGTAATTCATTCTTGCAGGAATGACTCTAGTCCCATGAGACCCACTCTGGTGAGACCAGCATTAATCCTAATGGTAGCACCGCTATGACCTAACTACGTCTTACTGGACCCCTCCTCTTAAAGGCTCTATCACACCCCCCACCAAATGTCAACCTGTAAGGAACCATACATAAACCATAGTGCATGGAATGAGGTGGGAAGCTTGGATCCACAGAGGCTGTTTGAGCTGGTCTGTCCGGCACTAGGAGTCAGGTGAATCCAAAGGTCCTACCTCCATGTATTGTTACACAGGCTCATTAGCTTCCACACGTGGACCCAAGGGAAACAAATCATGGTCACAACATAGTTTCTTGTAGGTTGCATGGCACACCCACCCACCTACCTACTGACCTGCACACTCATATATACCCATCCACTCACACTGACACATACATGCTCCCTCACACATTCACACATTCATTCATACACACCCACATTCCCATTCATACATTGACACATATACCCACAGACTCAACACTCTTATTACAGACATACACACTCAAGCAGTCACTCAAACATCCAAATGCTTTTATACACTTTCCCTTACACACACACACACACACACACACCCCCCAAAACCAAAAGCCACACCAGAGCATGTATGTATTGTGTGTGCAGCACTTCTCCTGAAGTTAAAGCTTTCCATGCTGGGGGGGGGGAACTTCATAAAACATGGGATGTGTATAGGGAGATAAAACAACAGGATTTTCTAAGAGGAGGTGAAACCTACACCCTGCAGGGAAGCTCCTTAAGACAGGAAGTAAACAACTCAAAAACAGCTGCAGGAAGTTCCTGAAGCTAAGAAGATTCAGTAGGTCCCGCTCTCCCTAAAAATCTATAAGTAAGGACAGCTGCGAGACACTCAGACAATTCCAGCTGCCTAGGAAAGAATGTGTTCCAACCTGTTGAGCTGCCTGCAGGCTGTGCACTGTGCTCTAGTGAACTGTCACTCATGTTAGGGTGGACTTAGGTGATGCAATGTCTCCAGTCATTTCTGCTCCTGTAAGTATCCCCTCATCCATATTCCTATAAGCAATCCCAATAAAACTCATTGGTTCACTATGATGGACTTTGGAGGTGTCCATACTTAGGTCTGTTGTCAATTCCCTCTCTGGGGTGAGTAGACATTCATTCATGTCACCCCAGGAATGATGTCACACAACAGCATGCTCCCACAAGCATGCACATCTGTACATATAAACGTTTCTGCGTGCACATGAACACACACATACACACACACAACCTGGATTTAGATTTCAGACAAATTGCCCCCACTACACTAAACGTTTTTCTCGGCCTTGTCTCTGTTGTCATGCGATGGTCCTTGTCCTCAGGGAACACACCCAGTCCAGGAGGCAGGATGTGCTAAAGCCCAACAGTAGGAAGCTTCCTGGAGGCAGCCAGGCTGGCTCAGCAGGGCAGGGCTTTCTTTGATCCACCCATATCTGGGACTGAATCAATGCATTGAGTGTTGCCTTGGATAAGGGACAAACTCCAGAGTGTCTAGACGTCCTCAGCCGAACAGGCAGGCAAGAAGGATGTCCTCACAGGTCCTTGAGACCTGCTGTCTCAACACATATTTAGATATTAAAGGGAGGCAGGGGAGCTGGAGGCCACAGGTCAAACACCACGCTAGATGTATAGATTGTGGTCAGGCTAGCTGACTCACAAGCTCTGGTTCTGGCAGAATCTCTACTTAGGCTGTGTTTCCTCTCACACTGGCCTAATGCCAAACCCTGGGCTCTGGCAGAAGGTCAGCTGATCCTTCTGGGGGGTCAGTGCCATGTCAGGCCCTCTGAGTGGGGGTGACTCTACTGCCGCCAACATGTGGCTCTTGGCTTGTCCCTAGCCTAGTGTACATACGTTTCAGCAAAGATGTGACACCAGTGTCCTGTGGGGGATGGCAGAGCCTCCACAGCCTGCCTGCTGTGGCCCAAAGGTGGTTTTTCTTTTTAAAATTTGTCTTATTATACTGTTATTTGTTTTGTGTGCATATGTGTGTATGTGGAATTTGGGGGTGTGATGTCATAGCACATGTAGATATCAGAGTACAATTTAAATTTAGGGTCAGGTCTCTTCTACCATCTGGGGATTGAACTCAGCCGGGAAGGCTTGGCTGCACATGCCCATTACCCTCTGAATCATCTCAGTGGGTTGTGTGTTCTAGTGGATGGCACTGGGAATGTGGGTGGCCTGTAAAGATCACAGTTGAAGTGGATGGACCAGCAGGAACCACAGACCTGGAGTATCCTTAGTTTACTGGGGCTAGGGGAGGGCTCTCTTGTTCTTGGAGCTCCCAGTCTGATGACAGCCACAGCCCTGATGTCACCCAGCTCTCTGAAGGAGCTGCTGGTCTGACAGAGGAAGGAATAGGCTCTGGCCAGGAGGAGATGCTAGTCTGATGGAGGAGATATGTCTCTGCCTCCTCAGAGGATTTGCCAGTTCTAAGCGGGAGACCCTCAGGCTGAAGGGGTGACAAATCCCTAGTCCTTGGTGAGCTCCTGCCTGGGGTGGGGGAGACAAGCCCCTCAGCCGTGGAAGATAGAGGATAATAAGCCACGCAACAGAAACTTCCCAGTCGCAGCACATGGACCTAATCAGTGAGGCTGCTCCAGTTCCTCATTTACACTTCCCGGGGAAATGGCAAAGTAGCAGGAATGTGCAAATTGAAGAAATTAATATAATTACCCGAGCCGGCTCCTGTCAGCTTTCCCCATCAACAGAAGCCTTGGACCTCTCCCAGTGAGTGGTGAGGGGCTGGTCCTTATGTTACTAGCCAGCGGCAAGATGAGAGCCTCCTCTGCACAGGGGGGATCCCACAGGGCCCTGTGGGTGTTCTCAAGAGCAGGGGATGACTTCGGTGTGGAGTAGGCCCTTGGCTTCACATCTGGTGAACATTGGTTCACTCTGCCTCAGCCATATGATCTCTAAGCCTCTGAAGCTAGGTACATGTGCGCCAGTCCAATCTGAGTCCATTCAGCCCACTGCGTTATGTCCCCGGAGGGAGGTACCAGCATGATCGTACTTCACAGAGGAAACCCAGTTCAGAGAGTGGGGGTCACAGCTCGGAGGCTGACCCCAGAATTGCAGACTCGGTGCATCTTCCCTGATTACCCATGCCTTGTGTTTTAGTCATTAAGTAAAGCCCCACCATTTCCATTTGCTGTGGGAAGATCCCTGTGATGACAGATGCTCACAAGCCCACAGGAGGCTCAGCCCTGTCACAAACCCTTACTTAGCTGAGCTTTCAGCTCTAGAGTGTAGGGATGTCAGTCGTGCTGACCACATAGGCTGTCCTCATGATAAATGTGAGCTAATTTGTGACAAATGGGAGCCTGGAGAGTATTCATGCTCCTAGATGCTCCCCTTAATGTAACTTGAAAGCGATGAGGGTAAAGTGCCTGCCTTGCAAGCCTGAGGACCTGAGTTCAATTCCCGGGACCCACCTGAAAAATGCCGAGTCTGGGGGCATATTCTTATAGTCTTACACAAGGCATGGGTAATCAGGGAAGATGCACCGAGTCTGCAATTCTGGGGTCTTCCTCCGAGCTGTGACCCCCCACTCTCTGACCTGGGTTTCCTCTGTGAAGTATGATCATGCTGGTACCTCCCTCCGGGGACATAACATGCTGGGGAGGTGGAGGCAGGCCCTTGCTTTCTGGGAGCTGAGCCTGCTTTCACAGGTGACGTACCTTAGAAAAGAGAAGGTTCCAGGAACCATGTCCTCTCTCCTGATGGTCTGTCCCAGCTGGCCTTGGTTTCCCCCTCTGTATGAGAGTGATAATGGTGCTTTCCTGGAACTGCTCAGCCTGGTGCAAGGCACTGCTCAGGATTCACTGATGTAAGTTGCAATGGTTATCAGGGTGGGTCACATGTGGGTGGGGCCAGCAAGATGGATGGAGTTTGGGGCCCAGAGGCCTCCCCTTGCAGGACCCTGTCTGGGAGGCTGGAGAGATGTCTTGGTGATTAAGAGCATGGGCTATTAATTCCAAAGGACCTGGGTTTGGTTTCCAGCACCCACATGGTGACAAGCAACTGTTGGTAACTCCAATACCAGGGGATCTGACTTCCTCTTCTGGCCTCTGTAGGTACTAGGTATGCACATGGTGCACTGGCATATACGCATATAAGTATTCATACACATAAAATAAAAAAATAATTGATTAAAGGACCCTGTGGGGTGGGAAGGGGGACCCAGAGATTCAGCTATAAGGGGACCAGGTACCACTGTGAGGTTAGACTTTCTTGGCAAGGCCAAGGCTGTGGGGTTTTCAGTTCAGGACCACCATGGCCAGGGGGTCCCTCAGCTCTATTTCAGGAGGCTTTTTGGGTTCTTCTTGGCCTGAACCCAACACAGGGACAATCTTCTACCCCCGTTATTTCTGTTAAATTAGGTGACATGGCTTTTTTCCTTTGGCAAATCCAGGGACATGCATTTATAGGCTTTTTTGCATAAATCAGAATCTCATTTGCATCTATTTGCATACCCTCCTGGGTGTGTGGTTCAAAAAGCCCAAACCAAGCAGTGTAAAATGAATCGGGTGTGCCCACCCTCCATGCTGGTCTGGGTCCCTCAGGCTGGGGTACAGGTACTCAGAGGCTCTGTTCATCTTGTGAAGAAGAACCCTGGGCCTGCTCTCCCTCTGGTTTTCCCAATGTCCTGAACCAGACGTGTTTGTGTGTCCTCTGGTTGGCTGGAGTTGACTCCTGTTACCTGCACTGCTGGGATCTGCTTTATGCCAGCTCACTTCTAGCCTCCTAGATAACAAACGCACCTGAACGTCTGTCTCTAAGGTTTACTTCTCAGGGGAGAGGGCAGGACTTGTGCCTGGCTCTATTCAAGGTGAGCCTGTCCTTGCCTCCTGCCCCCCTCTCGTGTTGGTCTTCCAGAGGCAGGGTACCTGAGCGTCTCTCAGGCTGGAGGAGGTCAGAGGCCACGAGGAGGGGTTCAAGGCACAGAGGCCACTGGTGCCTTCTCCATGTGGCCAATCTGTGAGACATAGATGGGGCGGGGGAGGAGGAGGGGAGGGAATCCTATTAACTTTTCTGTGCCCTAAATCAATTTAATGGGAGCTTCCGATGACTCCGATTTGATTTTTCCTTCTCAGTATTAGAATTATCGGCATGATGCGAATGGCAACTCAAGCTTGAAATGGGACACGGTGGCAGGGGCTGTCAGAAAGGGAATAGCACCAGATTACACCAATTATCAAATGGTTTACTAATTAGACACTCGGTGCCTCTCTCTGGTTTATAGCAAGGGGATGGGGTGCCAGCCGCGCATTGTCATCTTGGTTGAGTGGTGGTTGCCACATGCTAACTCCAGCCTGGGGGAGCACTGTTTAGTGTCCTTCACAGACACACGCACGCATGCATGCATACTCACATGCATACACACTACCTGATGTCCATCCTGTTGCCCCTGGAAAACCTGAGAGCAGGTGATTCTGAGGAGGATGAGTGGGAAGGTGTTGAGAGTAGGAACTCTTTTCCTTTCCCAGATGGGGACACTGGGGCTCAGCGAGGGGTGTGACTTGGTTAAGATGTCCCTGGCAGTTGTGGCTGAGCTGTGTGTGTGTGTATCTCCTCATACCCTCCACCTCCACCCTGCGGTGGTCTGCGCATCTTTTGTGGATATCCAGTGTGAACCAGAACACAGCAGGCACAGGAGGAAACCTTAAAGGCACAGGCCGGCCAGGCTTGTCACCTGGCCTCAGGCTCTGGTTTCCACAGCCGCCCTTCCTTAGCATGTGGACAGGCATGAGAACCGAGTTCATTCTACCTCCAGCTGTGTGATCTTGACCAAATTCTTCAGCCCTTTGAAGGCCCAGGATGAAAATCAGGTGTGAATTGGTGGTTTAGGGAAACAGACACCCAAGGTTGGAAACCAGAGGTGGGGATGTGTGGGTGGGTGGGGTGGGAACTTATTTTCCCAGAGGCATGGCACTTGAACATGTTGCAAGTCAGAGGCAAGAGGAGGGCTTCAGGGCTCAGAGGCTGCTGGTGCCCTCTCCATACAGCCAATGTGTGAGGCACAGATGGGGTGGGAGAGGAGGAAAACAATAAGTTCAGAGGATAATATAAATAATAAAAGTGATACAAGCCTGCAGTCCTAGCTATTCAAGAGACTGAGGAAGGAGGACTTCAAGTCTAGACTGGGCAGCTTAGTGAGACCCTGTTTCCAAAAGCAGAAAGAAAAGAAGAAAGAAAGAAAGAAAGAAAGAAAGAAAGAAAGAAAGAAAGAAGGAATGAATGAAGGAAGAAAAGACAAAAAGAGAAGAAAGGGTAAGAGAGCTGGGATGTAGTGTGGTGGTAAATTTAACCCCCCAGTATCTTCCCCCAACAGAGTCTCCTGCTCTTCACTGGGAGGTGGGGTACCACATGCTCCTGGCATCTAATCCATGCCAGGAAGCAGGCTGTCAGCTGACAACCCATTTCACAGATTTTGAAACTGAAGTACTCAGCAACCCACTGTAGGCACCACTTGCAATCCCTTGGTCTTCTCCCAGATCTAGGTCCCTGAGCTCCTGTCTCAGGGCAGCTGTTCCTGTACACACAGGCAGTCCTGCTCGCTGAGTTTCGTTATCTTTATCAAATTAGTTTACACCAGCTACTATGGTCACCTAATTAAGACATTTCCCAGGGCCCTGTGTTGGCTGCTTAATGAGGCGAGTTGCTGGACTTCAGTTTCATGTGTCCTGGGGCGAGGGGAAAAGAGGTGGCAGAGCGTGACCAAAGGGTAATCGCCTGCACCCCCCACCCGCTGCCACACACATGCACACACACACACACACTCTGAGCCTCCTGCAGACTGCAAAGGGGGTGTGAACAATGATGAGCCATGGGCACAGTGCCCCAAGCTGTCAGAGGGAGACCACGTTCTGGGGTCCTTCCCCTTGCTAATTCTGTACGTGATGGAGATCAGACTCTTGGTACCTGCAAATGATCCTGCCCTGAGGCAGGATACCCTCAATTTGGGTGGTGAACTTGCTTTGTTTCTGTGAGTTAGATTTTTCCTTTTTATTTTTTTCCCCCAGTTAGGGGAGGGAAGGTAGAGGCTGGAAGGGCAGTAGGAATTGGGGCAGTTCTGCAAGTCAGTGAAGGTGCCCTCTAACAGGGAGAAAGGTGGGGCTCTCTGGTTAGGGGAGCAGAAGCAGTGAGGCAGAATCCTTGTCTCTGGTTTGGGCCTTACACAGAGAATGTTAACTTTTCCCATCCTCCATCCGTCCACCCTCACCCATCCATCCTCAACCCATTCATCCATCTATCCATCTACCCAGCCACACATGTGCACATCCATAAATCCATCAATCAATCCATCTATCTATTCCCCCATCTACCCACCTACTATTTCATCCATTATCTACCCATAGACCCATCGATCAATTGATAGATCGATCCACCCACCCATCCAGCTACTCACCCACCTACCCACATATTCATTGATTGATCAATTGGTTGATTGATCCATGTCCACCTCCATCAGTTTATCTATCCATCTGCCCATCTACCCACTTACCCATTGATCTACCCACTCATCCGTTCAGGCACCCATGCATCCCCATATGAATCTATGTATCCAGCTATGTACCCATTGATTTGCCCGCCCATCCACCCAACACATGGTAAATATATACACTTCTGTGTACACATTGCCCTGTACAGGAATAGAAGCCTGAATAAGCAGGAGCCACACAGAATGACACCTTAATAATGCTCGATGGAGCCTAGGCCACCGGAGTCCTAGGGTGGGAGGTGCTCACTGCTTACTGAGAGTCCCAAATCCATTAGCAAATGCTCCATTGATGGTGTCTGCATGGTGACAAGATTGTCCTCTACTGAGGAAGGGCTTCACTGTGCAGGTTCTTCTGCAGAGCCCCCCTCACCACAGAGGGGAGGCCGATTCCTTTTGTGGATTCTTACTTATTTTTATTTGGTGAGGAGCTGGAGTTTTAACCCAGGGCTCACACATGCTGAGCAAGTGACACACCACTGACCCACACCCCAACCGGGTCCTCTTAGAAGGAGAGACAAGGCCTCCAATCCTCTTCTCTCATGCTGTGGTCTGGACTTGGCCCTGTTGTCTGGCTGGTTCAAATAAAATTATCACAGATAAATCAGGCTTAGGGAGGCAGGGGTGTTGCCTCTTTCTTCTGTCCCAGCTTTAAGGCCTTCAGGTCCCTGCTCACTAATCCTTTCATCTTTAGTCTTGAGGCCTCACCAAGGAGTTTTGCAGAGAGAAAGCTGGCTGAGGGAGGCTGAGGGGAGGGCAGTGAGAGCTGGGAGGGTGGCTGGGGAGAGCTGTGCCAGGCAAAGTCTATGCTCCGGCTTCGTCCTGACCCTTCATCTGTAGCTAGAAGCCTTCGGTCTTGTCTCCCCCACCCCCCTACCACACCCACAGGGCACAGAAGATGCCTCTGTCCTCTGGCACAGACTCTTTAAAAGCAGTTAGAGCTTTGTTGGGATGCCATCTGACATGGGCCCTGGGCATATCACTCAGATTAAAGCAGGGCTAGTCTTGTGGCCGCTGGAGCCCGAGAGTCACTTCCTATTCCTTCCCCCTCCAAGGTGTCTCTGGGGTGATGGCAAGAAATCCCTGAATCCCAAGGAGCACACTTTAATCATGTCCAAGTTCTTTCTTGGTGGACGGAAACAGGCTGAGCGGGGTCACATGTTGTGTTCAAGGTCACCCAGGGTGTCATGGGCAGAGGTGAGATTTGGTTGGTGGCAATTGTCTCCACTGATGTTTCTGAGGTTGTCTGTGGAGCCTCTCTGCGTTGAAGAACCACCTGCAGATACTGGGCCTGCAAAGGGACGGCCTGCTTATCACAGGGTCACAGGGTCAGGCTGTAGCAATACGGCATCAGCTGCTTGTTGCAAGGAGCTAAGTAAGTGATAGGAATAGCTCGCAGAGACTGTTCCCATCAGCATGCAGTTTTCTGGGTCTCCTTGAAGAAGACACAGTTATAGCTCAGTGTCCCCAGTGCCTATCTCTCTCCTGGCAGATCCCTGCCTTTCTAAGATTCCCTTTCTGTAAAAGTTCCAAGGTGACAGGGACTAGTCACAGCTTCCACATGGATGTGAGACTTGGTCAAGCTTCTTTCTGCCCGTCTCTGGGTCTCAGTGTACCCTCTGCGCCAGATGCCATCAGCTCACCAGAGAAGCCTGGTGGCTCTGTCTGTGCTCTAACCCTCCCACAGCGTTGGGTCTGCTCCTGCAGTGAGCGTGTGGATTCCCACTCCAGTCTGCAGGCTCCAGGGTGAGGGCTCCTCGTTGCTCCCCTCAGGGATGACTGACTCCAAAGGAACCCTGTCTTTTGTCAGCAGCGCTGCCTCTCCCAGCAAAGTGACTTTCGTCCTTGCGGGTGAGGCTTCCCGCGGCATCAGCAGAAACTTTCAGACAAGTAAGAAACAGATTCCCAATACCCATGAAGCCTCCAGAGATCTGGAATGTCAGGCGTGGAACCAGGCTCAGTCTTGAGGAGGTGGCTCAGCACTTAAAGACACAGGTCTTGAACTCTGGTTCCATCACTTTCCCTGTGACCTTGAGTTGGTCAGTTAAGCTACCTGGGACTCAGTTTCCCTAACTGGGATGCAGGGACTGGTAAGAGTGTGTTATTAAATGCAAGGCTGGTCTGAGACCTGTCAGTGAGACCCTGTGGCTGCTGTTA
>LOEQ01000076.1:602209-615345 GCA_001685075.1 Bramus lutescens
GAGATAAGATTCCGCCCATGCAGCCTCCTGTGCTTCAGAGAGCCTCCTGGCAGCTCAGCCTCTTCTGGGTCTGACCCGCTGATTTCTGCACTCCCTGTTTCTGTGCTCCCCGGGAGGGAGGGGACGGTCTATTCTGCTCTGTGCATTGCGTCACTCTGTGTCTCTGCCTCTCACCTCCTGGGGCTTCTGGGGTGACGAATTGATCGTCTCATCCTCTCCCCCTTTGAATTCTTCTGTTTGGCATCTGCAGAAATACCTGCTTTCTCTGTAATCAGCTCAATTACATCCCATTGTTCCCATCAGTTATTTGTTTTGAATGAGACGCGACACCCCCAGTTGGCTGCTCAGCTTATATCTTGTCAACATGGAGCTGGGGCCTCAGCAGTAGCCTGATCATTGTCATAGGGAGCATGGGCTTTTTTCCTGGTGCTCACAGCCCCATCTCTGGCCATTCTGGCAATGCTGATGTCAATTCTGACTGCAGGCTGGTTTGTGGGTCTCACGGTCCCTACAGTTTTCTACTGTTCTGGCCAATTAATCCTCAAAAGCCTGGCTTGCATGGATCCCCTGGACTCGGAGGTTGGTTTGGTAGGCCAGGAGCCTGGAACCAGCCAAAAGTCTCTTGGAAGACTAGACTCCATGATGTTCCAGGAGAGGAGACCTGATGGATAAGTCTGACCTTGAACTGGAGGTGAAATGCTGACTCAGTAATGCTCAGGACCTTGTGCTTGGGGGAGGGGAGATCACTATTGGCAGACCAGGGTGCCTCCATCTAAAGAAGGGGGTTAAGGTGCTTGGCTTGTAAGACCCACATTCCCACTGAGGCTCTGTGATGACTGAGCTGCCTCTGGCCCCGCAGGGTGCTAAGTCCCCAGATGGAATGTTGGAGAACAGAGCTGCTTTTCTCTGAGATACTGAAGCAGCTGGGTCCCTAGTGGAGAAAAGGTCTTGAGCTTGGGGAGGCCAGTAATGCACTGGGGTCTAGGCGGCCTTGGGTAAGGGAGTGGCATTATTAGGAGGTGTGGCCTTGTTGGAAGGAGTGTCTCCCTGAGGGGGCAGGCTTTGAGGTCTCTTTTCTCAACTTCCCTCAGACCGACTGTCAGTCAACTTCCTGGTGGCTACAAGATGTAGGACATTTGGCTATTTCTCCAGGACCATGTCTGCCTGCATGCCACCATGCTCCCTACCATGATGATAATGGGCTGAACCTTTGAAACTGTAAGCCACCACCTCATTTAAACATTTTTTTTCTTTGTAAGAGTTGCCATGGTCATGGTGTCTCTTCACAGCAATAAAAACCCATATCTAAGACAGAAGTTGGTACCTGGAGTGGGGTATCGCTGCAATAGACCTGACCACGTGTGTGTTTGGAGGAATTTTGACTTTGATACTTTGGGTTCTGAAAGTAGTGGAATGCTTTAAGCACTGCTTAATGGACTATACTAGTAGGAACATGGAAGGCAGAGGTACTAAGAGTTATTTGAACCGTCTGGGGCTGGATCAAGAGGTTTCAGAGGAGAAGAAATTCAGTATGTTGCCTAGAAATGGTTCTTGTGATATTTTGGGGAAGGAAGTAGCTGCCTTTTGCTCTTCTCTGGAGAGTCTGCCTGAGGCTAAAGTGAAGAGTGTTGGATTAATTCTGTTGACAGAAGAAATCTCAAAACAGCCTAATGTAGACTTTGTCATGTGGATATTAGTGATAACTCTAATGAAGATTTATAATGAGAAGGAGCAAGCTGAGCGAGGAAAAAAATATTTGAGGAGAAAAAGGGCACCAGAAAGTGGAATGGAGCTAAATCCTCTGTTCAAGGAGATAAGTGGATTAAGAAATAAAATAAAGGGAGTGGTGACCTCAGTGTAAGATTCCACCCAACTAAGTTTCCCACTTGTGGAAAGAAACTGAAGAAAACCTTAGAGCCAGGTGTGGTAGTGAACGCTTTTAATCCCAGCACTCAGAGGCAGAGGCTGGCAGATCTCTGAGTTTGAGGCCAGCCTGGTCTACAGAGCCAGTTTCAGGACAGCCAAGCTTAGGCCGTGAAAGACAGAAAGCTGGTGAATATGTAAGTGAATGAGGGGGCCATGTTCCAGCCCCAGTAGGCAGCAGAATTTGGCAGCTTTGGCCTTAGAGTTAAGGACAGAAGAAAGGAGTTATGGAATAAAGCTGCTGAGGCCGGGCATATGTCAGGGGTGTCCCTGAATGGGGACCTAATAGAGAGGCCATTGCATGATGCTGTTAAGTGGAAGCCTGGATTGCCTTGGAAAACCCAAGATGTAAGAGATGCCAGAGTCATGGGAGACCTGCCAAGGAGAGCTGCTAACAGGGAGTGGAACCAGCCCAAGAGAAAGAAGTGTGTTGGAGTCAGACCTGAACAGAGCTGGAGATCCGAAGAGTGCTTTGACTCAGATATGGAGATGCAAAGTTTGGAGTTTGCCCAGCTGGTTTTGGTCATGCTTTGGTCCAGCATTTCCTCACTATGCTCCCTTCCTACATTCTGGAATGGTAATGCATATCCTGTGCCATTATATGTTGGAATACATGAACTATTTTTTAAAAATTTTTTATTTTATAGGGGATTACAGTTAAGAGATTGCATGAATCTCAGGAGAGACTTTGTACTTTGTACTTTTAAATATTGTTGAGACTGTGATAGACTATGGGGGCTTTTGAAGTTGGACTGAATGCATTTTGCATTATGATATGGCTATAAGCTTTTGGGAGCCAGAGAGTAGGATGTGATGGTTTGAAAGAAAATGGCCCCCCAACAGGAATGGCACTAGTAGGAGGTGTGGCCTTGTTGGAGGAAGTATGTCACTGCGGGCTGGTCTTTGTGGTCTCTTCTTAAGCTTTCCTCAGTGTGACTTCCTGTTGCCTGCAAGATGGAGGACACTTGGCTATTTTTCCAGCACTGTGTCTACCATGCTCCATGCCATGATGGTAATGATCTGAACCTCTGAAACTATAAGCCACCACCTCAATTAAATGTTTTCCTTTATAATAGATGCTATGGTCATGGTGTCCCTTCCCAGCAATAAAAGCCTGGAACTAAGTCCTCTACCTAGAGGAGCCTGAAGGTGAGCAGAGCCAGAATGGAGGCGTGCTATGATGGTGAGCACCCACTATGTGCCTGGTGCCATACCAAGTGCTTCATGATAGCTGAATTAATCTTTATAGCAATTCCACCATGGATGCGCTCTTATTGCCTCTGCAATCCAGCTAATGAGTCCAGCTGAGAGAGGGTAAGTGACTTGGCCAGGGTCACAAAGCAACAACCTGTGGCAGTGAAGGGATGGGAACCTAGGACTAGTCTATTTCCTTTCATCTGGGTCGTTCATCTCAGCTGAGGAGACTAGGGCAGCCTGCTGCTGTGGCAACTGCCCTCAGCCTTTGCCTGAAGTTCTGTATCGTGCCAGGCAGGGATGATGCCGAGGTTGGGCTAAGTCTGAAGCAGCGAGGACTAAGGTAGCCTTTGGAAGATGGAGGCGATCCGGTGGATGCCCTGGGTGTCTGAGGAGGCTCTGAGCACATTCTCTCCTTGGCCCTGCATATCTTTTCTTCTTCTGGCCTGCCCACCCTGCAAAGAGCTGGAACAAAGCTGGCAAAATAGAAGTCAGCAGAAAAATCTAATTTTCACCTTGGACACATTTGTGGCTGAATGATATTCACCCAGCTTCTAGGCGTTCCTTCTAGACAGGCCTGTGCTGAGTCCCACCCTGGGTATCTGAAGACCTCTGTCGGGAAACATGTCACATCGGAGACAGGACATCTCCAGACTCTGTAAGCCTCAAGTTCCCCTCCTGCACAGTGGGCATGGTCAGCTCCCATGCCTGCACTCCTAGGAGGGCACAAGTGTGAGGGAGCCAGGCGTGGGGTGTGGGGTGTGGCCTGGTGGACCCAGGCACTGCGACAGGGCCAGCAGCTGCCTCTATAGAAAAGCTAAAATATTTAAGATGGAGTGTCAGCTATGGAGGCGGCTTTCTGTAGAGTGCTGGTTGCGCTTGAGCCCCAGGAGCCCTGTAAAAGCTGGGCATGGTGGAGGGGAGGCAATCCCTGGGACTTGCTGGCTAGTTAGTCTAGTCCAGTGGGTGAGCTCAGGGCTCAGTGAAAAGCTAGCAAAAGAGGTAAGGTGGAGAGATGGTTCATGTTAAGTACAGGCTGCTCGCCCAGAAGGCCCAGGTTCAGTTCCCAGTATCTATCTATATGGTGGCTCACAAGCATCTATAACTTCAGTTCCAGGGGATTCTGATGCTCTTTTCTAGATAGACATGCAGGGTGCACAGACATACATACGGGCAAAATATCCTTATACATGAAATAAAATAAAATACATATAAAGTGGAGAGTGATAGAGGAAGACATCTGGTACCTCTGTCCTCTACACGCATGAGCACACATGTCCATGTGCACCTGTAGACACCAGCACCTGCACACACATGTACTTACTCCTTCATTCTCTGATATATAAACACTACATGTATGATTACACATGCGCACCTGTAGACACCAGCACCTGCACATACATGTTCTCACTCCTTCATTCTCTGATATATAAACACTACATGTATCACACATGTGCACCTGTAGACACCAGCACCTGCACATGCATGTTCTCACTCCTTCATTCTCTGATATATAAACACTACATGTATGATCACACATGTACCTGTAGACACCAGCACCTGCACATACATGTTCTCACTCCTTCATTCTCTGATATATAAACACTACATGTATCACACATGTGCACCTGTAGATACCAGCACCTGCACACACATGTACTCACTCCTCCGTCCCCCCGACATACAAGTGTTCAGCCCTCCATCCACCTGCATACACACATACACACACCCCTCACAACATGCCCACTCTTCCAGCCATACAAAATATCCAGAAGGAGGGTCTGACCACAGAAGGCTCCCTGGACTCAGAGCGGCCTGAGGTTGCTCCAGCTCACAGTGTCTGGACCCAGCTCTGTGGGTGAGATGTGTCCATACTTAATATGCATAGAAATACAATCAAGCATTTGCCTTCTGGATGCATTGATTGGTGTTTGTCAATGAGGCCTATGTTTTCTGCCATACACCCACGCTCACTGTTAATAAAGAATGGGCAGAAGCTCTTAGATGCACCTTAATCACAGATTAGGAATCTGTGCCTCGGTCTCTCCCATCGGATTACTTACATCTTCCGAAGTCTACCTTTAATCCTTCCTGCTGCAGACTTAGCCTAGTCTTGTTTCTATGGCAACAGAGCATGATCCGCTCTGCTCGCTCATGTCTTAGAGAGGAAAGTGGGGAAAAGGGGCTGGCCAGGACGTGTTCATAATTTGATAGCCGTCCCAGGGCCCCTCCAGTTTTAAGTCAGTGTTAATCATGGCCCCCAGGCTCGACTGGAAGCCAGAGCAGGATTAAGTGACTGTTATGAGTGTGTTCTCTCAATCGTTCCCCCTCTGTGGGCGCATTTCTTTAGTATCCAGAGCTCTTTGGGTTCCTAGGCTCTTCTAAGGCTGGGCTTGGAAAAGCCTTGGTGGTGCTGGAAGGGGTTGTAGAGGCCATCGTGGCCAGTAAGGGTTGATGAGCAGATTCCTACAAAGCAAACTGTTCTGTAAAGACTCTGGATCCCCGAGGGCTGTGTTTCCTGGGAACTCTTCAGCTTGGCTGCTGGAACTCAAAACAACCTTAGACGATATGTCAATGAGTGGGTGTGGCTGCGTGCCAATAACCCTTTATTTATAGATGCTGGGATTTGAATTTCGTATCCATTTCATATGTCACCAGATCTGTCTTTCTCTAGTTATTTGTAACTGCAGAGTGACTGCTGGCTCTCAGGCTGTGTGAATGCAGGCAGGGGGAGGATTTGGCCAGGCATTAGAGTTCTTCCTATCTCGTTCTGTTCATCTAGAGGCTTGGCTGGAGGCTGTAAAATATTCAATCCAGAAACCTAGGGCTTGGATGGGAGAGAGACAGCAGAGCTGGGGACTTGGATATGACCTGGTGTCTCTGGGGTTCCCTTCCCTCTCAGACTGACTGACAGAAATCTTGACAGCGAGACAGTTGAGGCAGAGGCTTGGGGTACCTGGAGGCCCTATAACTAAATAGGCGGCTATGGGGCTGTGAGGGCTGGGTGCAGGGCATGCTGGGAGAGAGGCAATGCAGGGACTGCCCTCTGGCTGGGGACTGGGAACACAGTGTCCTCTCTGGGTCTGTAATACATAGCTTAGTCATGGAGGGGACATAGCTTCCTGGTCTCCATGGTCCTCTGTGGTCTCTTTTCTTATCCTTGGAGGACTTCACCTTGGCTTGGTTTCTCAAGAAACCCAGGGATTTGTGCTGGCCATGTCATTCTGCCCTGCATCTGAGGCTGATGGTGCACTGGGCCTGGCTCAGGGAACACCTTGCAGTCATTCAGAGTCCAGGGCTAGGAGCTAGAGTCAGTAGAGTGTTTGCCTAGCAAGCACAGAGCCATGGGTTCCATCCTGAGCATCGCATGATTCAGGCATAGTGGAACATGATGGAGGCACCTCTAATCTTAGAACTAGGGAGGTAAAGACAAGAGGATTAGAAGTTCAGGATTACTGCTATCTATATATGGAGTTTGAGACTAGCCTGGGCTACACGACACCCTGCCTTACATACAAACAAAAATAGCAGATCCCTGCTCTGTGATGGCTACCTCAGTGACTTGGGTCACACATGCCACTGGCCTCTCTGAAGCCTTGGTCTTCCCATCTATGGATTGGAGGTACCTGGCCCCAGTGTTATCTGGGAAGGAAGGGTTTGAGGGAGGATCTCAGCCTGCTCAGATATCCTTGGATCAGGTAAGGCAGGGCTGGGTCCTGGTGCACAGGAACACCAGACAGGGAAGTCTGATGTTCCCAGAGTTGGAAATAGCCTATCTTCTGGCAGACACGGGTGCTGGTTTCTGTCCCTAGGCCAGGGAGAGTGGCAGGAGGCAGGGGTTGGGACAACACAGTCCAGGGTTGTCACCTTGCCCCAGTGATTCACATGGGGTCCCATCCCCCCACCTGATAGCAGCCCATGAGGAGGGTGTTGCTTTGGGTAACGGACTTGGGGAGAACCTCAGAGCCCCCTCTGGGGAACTGGGAACAGTGGTGTTCGGCGGTGTCCCAGTTCCCTGGAACCTCCACTGTCTGGCCGGTAAGTCCCGCGTACTCTGCGCCTTCAGGAGGTGTGGTCTTCTAGGACCACAGGCAGCTGGATTAAGAACCTGCTTCCTTCAGCAGAACCCATAACAGGGCCACTGCCTGGGTAATGAGGTCTTACATGTGGCAACCCCTCCTCGGAGCCAAAGGGGAAAAAAGAGAAGGAAATAGGATTGTCTGGAATTTATTAGTCTAATTACATTTTCCTAATACAGTTGACCCCTGCTCGCAGCAGTGCGCTTATCAAAGCTGCCATCGTGCCAGCGTTATTGGAGTTTTAATAAGAGTCAATTGGTTATTGTCCTTGCTTTGTGGGACACTGCAGCCCTAATCCCCGCGGCCCCCAGGGAAGGCAGGGTGCTTGCTGGCTTTGCGGAAATATTATTTACATTAATAACACGGATTAGAGTCTTGGTTTATGCAGTTGGGGGAAGCAGAACTTCTCTTTGTTCAGGACGGCATACAGGCAGTGCTGTGCTGAAGTCAGGGGGATGCTGGTATGAGTCAGGACCCTGACACCGGACTGCGGCTCTAGGTGGCCTCTTGGTTCATTGCTTGTCACCATGCCTTACTGCATGAGCTTAGGTGTGTGGTCTACTCCTCTGGTCCTCTCTGGATTGAAATGAGAAGGCCTGTGTAGTGGCCATGGGGTGAGGCTGCTTGGAGTTGGGGTGCCTAGGGAGCAGTGAATTTAGAGACAACTGGATTCAGGCAGTGGTTGATGGTTTAGCTTGTGTTGAGCCACTTTGGTTCTGGAACAAGCTTCTAGAATAAGGTGCTCTTTCCCAGTTACTTTATGGAAGTCGGGGAGGGGCAGGTTGGCTTCAAGTAGAAGAGATGGGGCTGTAAGATTCATATTTCTGCCCTTGCATGAGCTGCGTGACCTTGGGCAACATTCTCTTTCATAAACATTTTACTTGCTATACTGGGCATGTGGGTAGGTACCACAGTGCACGTGTGGAAGTCAGAGGACAACTGTCAGGAGTTGGTTCTCTCCTTATATTACAAATTCTGAGTGGCCAGGGACCCTAGGGCCAGGGCAGGGTAGGGATGCTCCTGGAAGAGCTAGGGAAGGTCAGGACAGCAAGAAAGTTCTGGATTTTGTGTCCTGATTCTAGAACACTTTAGGTTCCTCTTTCTAGACTGTTCCTCAGAAGCTGATGTCATGCAAATGCCACCTTCCTCACAGTGCAGCGATATCTGCCAGCCTTGCACTCTTGCTCAGAGAGCATGGCCGCAATCCTAGACGTCTCAGGCCCAGGCCCGTGTCATGCCCACAGGTTACTTCACCAGGTTAATGTGTGTTGGGTAGTGGAAGGCGGCCCTCATGCCGTGGGTCTCTAGCTGAGGAAGTGTGGGGTGTGATGCTCATCTTGGGCGCCTCTCTGATGACTGGGGCATGGCCTACAGAGCTGAGTGCAGAGAGACTCTAGGCCAGACTGGGCTCAGAGGTGGATCTGCAGGCTCCAGGTAAAGTTCCATCCCTGGCTGGTCTCTGCCTCCACAATCCCACCTCCCAATTGAGGAAACCCCAGTTTCCAGAGTGACTTCTCTGGATACCTATACCCATTGGTTCCTGACTCTGTCACGTGATGGCGTCCTGTGTCTTAGCCTCCTGACTCCATCAACACTGTTGCATGCATCCTCACCTTTGTGCGCATCTGCACTATTGTGTGCATCCTCACTGTTGTGTGCATCTGCACCATTGTGTGCATCTGTACTGTTGTATGCATCTGCACTGTTGTGTGCATCTGTACTGTTGTATGCATCTGCACTTTTGTGTGCATCCTCACTGTTGTGTGCATCTGTACCGTTGTGTGCACTGCACCATTGTGTGCATCTGTACTGTTGTACCATTGTGTGCATCTGTACTGTTGTGTGTATCCGCACCATTGTTTGCACCTGAACTGTTGTGTCAGCTCAGCACCATTGTGTGCATCTGCATTGTTGTGTCAGCATCCATACCGTTGTGTGCATCTGTATTGTTGTATCAGCATCCACATTGTTGTGTGCATCAGCACTGTTGTGTCAGCATTGGCACCTCTATGTGCATCTGCACCATTGTTTGCATCCACACTGTTGTGTCAGCATCAGCACTGCTGTGTGCTTCTGCATTGTTGTGTCAGCATCTGCCCTGTTGTGTGTATCTGTACTGTTGTGTCAGCACCTGCCCTGTTGTGTGTATCTATACTGTTGTGTCAGCATCTGCACCATTGTGTGTATCTGCACTGTTGTGTCAGCAGCCACACTGTTGTGTGCATCAGCATGTTGTGTACATCCTCACTGCTGTGTGCATCTGCACTGCTGTGTCAGCATCTGCACTGTTGTGTGTATCTGTACTGTTGTGTCAGTATCCACACTGTTGTGAGCATCAGCACTGCTGTGTTAGCATCAGCACCATTGTGTGTATCTGCACTGTTGTGTACATCCTCACTGTTGTGTGCGTCTGCACTGCCGTGTCAGCATACTCTCTGATTTCTACCCTGCACCTGTGTGCAGAGGCTAGCTGACCTCACACTCCGGTTCCTTTCCCACCCTCTGGATTTAGTGTCTGCCTCACCATTTGTATCACATAACTTGGTCTTGTGGCTGGAGTCTTCATCAGGAGACTCTCAAAAGGAGGTGGTCTTTGCTATTGGCAAGAAGGGTGTGCTCTGCTGAGGTAATAGGATGCAAGCACAGCCTGAGGTCTGCAGGGCTTGAAGCTCTCCAGGATGGCTTCAGGGGTCAGAGCGGCTTTGGTCTGGAACTCAGCCTCCCAGCATGGGGCTGTTGCATCACCTCTGAATGCTGCAAGAGTGTGAAACGGCCCTGCTCTTTCATCACCTGTTAGATCAGAAAGGTCCCTTCCGCTCATATGGGAAGGGACTAGTCGGAAAGGGCCTCATTGGTCCATCTAGAGCTGGGGTCAGGGCATGGATGTAGGTGAGGGACTATACCCCAGCCCATGAGTTCAGAAAACTGACCAGCTTCAGCCTGGCTAGCCATTACAGTGAAACCATGTAATGGTCCAGGGTGGAACCTGACCCACGGGGAAGATACTGGTCCTTCCTCCTGCCAGTCATCCTGCAGCCTGGCCTCCTGCTGTGGCATGCCATCAGGGACAGAGTGGGGGAGGCGTTGTCTCTTGGGTTCCGGTGAAATTATTTTAAGACCTTGTAAAGCAAATTAGAATTTCAAACCATCCAACCCTCTTGAAAGCAGACTGGGGGTGTGTTAGGAGTAATTTAATTTTTGCTTTGTTTTATTAATAGAGCGTGGGAGGGAGAGAGAAAGATGGGGACTTAGGGCCTGGATGTTGTCGCCAGCCCTGAGTTAGTGGCAGACATGGACAGTGGTATAGTCAGTGGGGTAGGAGTGGGAAATCTACCCAGCTTGGGACGCATTGAGGCTCTGGAGCCTGGATGACGGCTCCAGGGAACACAAATAAGAGAGGTCTGAAGGCTGGGTTACCCATGAAGACACCAGAAGAAGCAGAGGATGTGGGACAGGGGTTCCAGACTTTCAGGAGCCACAGACACCTCTAAGAATCTGACTCTTCCAGAGGCTGGAGAGAAGGCTTAGTGGCCAAGGGCATTTGCTGCCCAAGCTTGAGGAACAGAGTTCACATCCCAGCACTTGATTAAAGAAAGCTGAGAGTGGTCCCATCAAACCCCAGCCCTGAGGAGGGCAGAGACAGGTGGATTGCTGGGGCTTGCTGGCTGCCAGCCTAGAGGATAAAACATGAGCTTCCTGCTTCAGTAAGAGACCCTGCATCAAAGTAACCAAGTGGAGAGTGATAGAGGAGGGTGCCTGATGCCATCCTCTGGCATGAGGGAAGAGCTTCTGGAATGGCCCCTTTCAGGTGTCAATGCTGTACCATCATCAACCTGAGCTAAACCCTCTGCTCTCGTTCCACAGGATGAGAGACCAAGGTTGGGAGCACTGGTGTCCCCTCAACCCCTAGAAGCTTCTGCCACCTTTGCCAGTAGCACCCTCTATGGACAATCTCCTGGATGGTGCCTCATTTCTCTAAGACTGTCCAAGAGGGTCCCAACATGAAAGACAAGGATTTTAGGTATCTTCCTAAGCATGTTAATTACAGTGAGTTTATTCAGTTTTGAGTTTTGAGACAGGGTCTCATGCAACCTATGCTAGCCTCAAACTCACTTTGTAACTGAGGTTGACTTCACGTTCTGATCCTCCTGCATTCACCTCTGGCTGGGATTCCAGGCATGTGCCAACCATGCATGAATGTGCAGTAGGACTGAGCTCAGGGCTTGGGGAGTGTTAGGCAGTTGGTCTACCAACTGGCCAGGAGTTTAATAACTTAAACCATGGAAACAGGAGTACCGTGTTCAAAGCGCTCTGTTCAGAGTTGGCAGATTCACTTACTGTGATTTTTGCGTTTCTCCCAGCCACATGGAGGCCCTTCATGTCAGGAGATGTCCTGAAGTGTATGTGAGGATTATGCCAGGTATACATGGATACTTTCTTGCAAGGGACTGGAAATCCTGAGATTTGAGCATCTGGAGGAGGGGATTCCCGGAACCTGTTCTCTATGTATACCAAGGTCAAATACAAAAAAGCGAATGCTTTAATATTCTTTCTCAGTGGGCTATGTACTATGAAAATGCACATCAATAAATAGAGACTGATGTGTTCATTTTATTTATTTTATCATATACACACATGCACACATGAAGCAGGGAGAGGTGATGTATGCACACGCATGACCATGCTGTGATGTACTTGTAGAGGTCAGAGGACAATTTTGTGGAGTTGATGCTCCCCTTCCACCTTTATCTAGGTTGCAAGGAATGCGCTCCCTGGTCACCGGGCTTGTGCCGCAAGCGCTTTTGCCTCTTAAGCTCTCTCACCAACCCTGGTGTGTTATTTTTAACAACTGTATAGTATTTCACAGCATGCCTTAAGGTGAAGGGTTTCCCTTCTGATTGGTATTCATTTATCCACCCTCCCCCCTTAAACCGTTGAAACAGAGCAAAGATTAGCCTTTGGGCACACACATATCCTTAGGTACCAGTCGCTTATTTCTCTGGGGTAGAACAGAGGAGTTGAGTTGTTGGGTCAAGAGGTTTGTGTATTTTAATTTTAATTAACAGCTACTGTCAACTTGATTTCCCCAGAGTACAGGGCTCTCACCTTCACCTCAGTAATTAGAGAGTCTGCTTTCCCCACCTCTTGCTGCTAGGGAGTGAGCCTATTGGCAGGCTGAGGATCTAAAGTGAGACCTCCTTGTTGCTTTAATTTGCATTTCCCTGAGTGCCACCCCATGCAGCTTGTCCTCTGAAGGCCGATGGGTCACTCTTACCATCGTCTCTACTGTCCTGATCTCCTTTCTCCACAGGGTCATATGCCCCTTCTTGTCCACCCCACCCTCTCTATTCCTAGTGCAGACATTAACACCCTTCTTACCTTCTGCCCAGAAGTTACTTAACACAGGCACTGAGCTCTCTGCTAACTTGGTGGCAGTACCCTTGGCTGAGCACAGTTCTGGCTCATTACGTGGCTGAAGGTCCCATCTTTCCTGTTGTGGTTAGAGAGTCCTGTGTTAGCTCAGGACTGATTTAACTATTCATTTTCTAGCATGGATTTACCAGCTGTTGAACTCAGGGAAGGACCTGGGATAAGCAACACAGTTTGAGGGTATACTGAGGGTCCCCAATGAGCTTTCCTTTCCTGGGTTATTAGAGCTATCCTGATCAGCCCAGGCAGCCAGGAGTTCAAGGTCTGGGTGGGTCTAGGAATCAGGGCCTGGTGGTCAGGGTGGACCACAAACATCACAGAGTAAGATCCCAACCCCCCAGAGCGGTCAAACCTCCAGGAGGGTTCCTGCCTATCTGAGACAGTCCTACCCATGCACCATACCCAGAGGGTAGCTTGTGTCCTCCCGGCTGTAGTACTGAGCTGAGGCTGCAGGGGTGGGGGCCAGGTGGGCCAGGGGTGTCTGCAGGGGCAGGTCTGGGAGAAGGGACC
>LOEQ01000076.1:723167-744040 GCA_001685075.1 Bramus lutescens
AATAAAAAAATTAATAATAATAAAAAGATCTTGCCTTTGTGCTCAGCGCCGTCCTTCCTCCAGTCTCACACAGGAGACTGAGGCATACAAGAGGACTATGGCTTGAGACCAGGGACTCCCAGTGTAGTTCAGGCTAGCCTTCAACTTAAGCTCCTCCTGTCTCAGTCCCCCAAGTGCTGGGATTATAGGCATAGAGTCATTGTTCTTAGAGCAGAGGTAACCTATGGGTGTGCCACACGCTTGGCAGGCTGGGTTTGGGCAAGAGATTAACAAGGATACCTTGGGATTGAGAGATGGCTCAGTGGTTAAGAGCATTGGATGCTCATGCAGAGGACCCAGGTCTGATCCCCAGCACCCACATGTTGGCTCACAACCATCCATAAGTCCATAACATACCATCCATAACTAGTTCAAGGGGATCTAGTGACTTCTTCTGGCCTTGAAGGGCACCACACACAATTTGGTACATATGCATATATGCAAAAAAGCACTTAACACATAAAAATAAAATAAATAAATCTAAAATTCAAATTGTAAGCAAGGACTGATTGGGGAGGATTCCCTGGAAGAGCCACTGTGTCCTCCTGCAGGCCATGAGGGTTGGGATCCGAATCCAGCCATGTAGCCTGCCCAGCTCAGGTAGAACACATCACCATGACAACAGTAGACTCTCAACAGAGCATCCCTCAGGCTTCTAGGAACCCAGGGGCAGACAAGCAGGTGGATTCCAAGGTAGACTATTTGGAGGAAGATGAGGCTGGCGGAGAGTTGCTCTTAGCCTGGCACAGGGCCCCATCTACTTTTGTGGTGAGTGACAGCAAGTCTTTCAGGTTACAAGATGGAAGTGTCTGAATTTGATGGACAGTGCAGTCCCTGAGGTACTGGGTGGAGCCCAGGGAGGAGGGGGTCTACAACAGAGCCTCGGGGAGATAGCCTTCATTGAGACTGGAGTGCACTAGGTGATGGGGGCTTTGCAGATTCACTGCTGAGATGGTGGCCCAGACAGATTGGAGGCTTCAAACAGGTGGGAGGAGGGAAACAAGGATGACTTCCAGGGGAGGAAGGGACTGATGGGATGGGGAGATGAAGGGGCAGAGATGCTCTGTGGAGTTGAGAGTGATAGCCTCATGACACAGGGTAATGGGGTACTGATGAGGGGAGCCAGGGCTCCAAACACGAAGTAGAAGAGGCAGACTCATGTCTTTATTCTTTGACTGACTTTAGCTGGCCACAGGGCTATCTATTGTGTGACTTTCCCAGGATATGTGAACAAATGTCTGCTCACTCCAGATAGGGTACACTGATGAGCAAAGAAATCTACCTGAGTGCAGCTTGGTGAGTTTATTGGGTTGTTTATAGGATCACGGATGTCACTCAAAGGCAGCTATGGCATCATGGGGTGACTCAAAAAAGCCGCCTTCCTGGAGCTCCCTGCAGGCAGCTGTACCTGTCCCCAGTCATTATCACTGACTATCTAACACTAGAAAGGGCTTTGGGAATCCTGTACATTTCAGGGGCCTCCTAGACTTTGTGTGTTTCCTTTCTCTACCAAAGCCTGTGAGCCCTCTTCCCCTCCAGGCAGGAGTGCTTTGGTTTGGAGGGGACAGCCTCATGATACCATGGCCGACACACTCTCATTCCTTCAGAGAGACACAGAGTGCAGATTCGGGAGCAGAAGTTAGGGGCAGTGGGCTAGTTCCACTGATGTTTTCCTCGGGGGCTCATGGGTCCTCACTGTGAATGCTCCCCCGTGCCTCCTGGAAGGGGAGAGTACTGATGACAGTCAGGGCTTCATGGAGTCTGGGGAGAGGAAGAGGAATGAAGACAATAAGGCAGCTGTAGCCAGAACTGGCTGGGGTGGAATTAGAAAGATGGATTTGGAAATAACAGGACAGGAAGATGCAGCAGTCTGAGAAGGTGGGGCTTTAGGGAGGGGAGGGACCAGACCGCAGGGATAGAGAGACCACCATGGAGATGGTGAGCCTGGCCAGGGTCCCAGGAGCACAGCTGGCACCATTGGGTATAACAGAGAAGATACACGGGAGGTAGAGGAAACAGGACAGAGTGGGCCCATGGGAATGAGTCTTCAGATTAGGGTACATGTCCCATTCACTGCTTTGTCCCCCATCTTCAGAGTTCTGGGACCACTCCAAGATCAGGGGAGATAGGAGATGCCAAAGGAAGTCATCTACTCCAGGGACAGAAAGGACAGGGTCAGAGAGGGCAACCCTGATCTTAGCTCAGAGGAGAGGATGTAGAGAATGATGGACCAAGGAGGGAAGGACCTGGGGAGGTGGAGCATGGGAAATGCAGGGGAGATGCCCATGGGGATGGAGAAAGAGACTGGGGGGTGAGAAACCTCAGGCTGTGACATTCCTTCAGAGCTCCCGGGACGAGTCCTGGATAAACTCTTTGGTTCCTTCAGCAGGGTCTGGTTACTTCCACAGAGAAACCTGCCCTTCCCTGAATGCAGGGTGGGGTTCAATGGCACCGGGTCCCTTCTAGGTATTACTCTAACTAACTGTGGGCATCACTGCCCTGTCTTACTGCTCCTGCCTGAAGCTGGGGTGCTATGGGGTCAGAATGCAACTGTTTGTGAATATCCAGTTCCAGCTGGACTGAACAGGACTGGATTACAGTCAGGCTAGGCCCTCCTCATGGAGGGTCAGTATGCTGGGGGCTAGAGCAGAGGCCCAGTGCCTGGTCAGATAGTTTATCAGGGTGGGATGGTTGGTTCCCAGCTGCACAAAACACATATCCCTGGGACCGTAGAGACAGTTCAGCAATTAAAGACCAGAGTTTAGTCACCAGCACCCGCATAGGGCCACCCACAACCACCTATAACTCCAGGTTGAGGTGATCTGGTTCGCTCTTCTGGACTCTATAGGCACTGGTACACACATGGCACAAGTGGACACATAAATATTTTAAAAAATCAGAGCCAAGAGCACCCAGACCAGGCAGCCCTGGTGACATGGCATGCTGGTACAAGGCTCTCTTTCTGACACGAGGAAGGAAAATGTCTTCCTGGATTGTGGGCTTTGAACACCCTGGTGTAGGAATTTCCAAAGACAGGGGTGGGTGGAGTTCACAAGGCTGGACCAGGAAGAACCATGAGCTTAATGAGCCTGTGACGTCATAGAAGTCCCTCTTGGGGGGCTACGTCTTTCTCCTGCAGCAGGTCAGACAGCAGCCTTCCTCCTTGGAGCAAAGCTGCTCTGGTCAGTGAGAGAAAGAGAAGTCATAGACCCACACCAGGAGCCCTTTAGAAAAAAGAGAGAAAGCGCTGTGGTTAGTCTGAGCCAGCTTAGAGTCTGGCGCTGGCCCTGCCTCTGGCCAGCTGTGTGCCCTTGAACTCAGTGAGTCTCTTGACTTCTCTGTGTCTATTTTGAAGGGATGTTGGGAGGGCTTCAAGGTATTTGCACAAACTTTTGTGTTCTTTTGGCCCTCCCCTAACCCTAAGGTGGGGTTCCATTAGAATCTCTGTTTTACCAATGAGCCAAGCAAGGGGAATGAGAGATTTTCCACACCATGAAGCTGCGAAAGACATGAAGCAGGACCCCCACTCAGTCTGACTCATGGCCAGTGTGAGCCTTCTCTTCTGCCCATGACCACACTGGGTACTGCCCAAGCACAGAGCTAAGCAGAGGATGTGGCTGTCCATTGGCCCCCAAAGTCCACGTCATTAGGGCAACCCAGTGACACACTTCCAACTCTTGCTGACAGCTCCATCCCTCGGTCTCAGGGTGGGCCAGCTAGGAAGGGCAAAGTCACCTCTTGCAGGTTGGCCTGTTAGATGCCTCACAGCCCAGGAGGAGGCAGCAGCTGGCATGGAACTGTCCTCTATAATTAGGGAGCTTCTCCCGGCTCCTCTGACAGGTGACTCAGAGCTTCATGCTTTGGGAACAGAGAATGTGGTCCCTGGGCACACAGGGAGTGATGCAAGGGTGCGGTGATGGTCAGCTCAGGTGCCTACAGTCCAAGGCTCCCAGTAAGGCTGAGGAAGCCTCTAGCTCAGAGGGAGATGATTCCCCCTAGCACACAAACGGCCTCTGGTCTTACAGATCCTCGGGTTCTGCCCAGGGTGAACAGGTCTCCAAGTGTGGAAAGCTCTATCAGACTCAGCTCCTGTGCTCCTACAAGCTCCGAGGGGTTGGCTGAGCAGAGATGCTCCAGAGCTGTGAATGGATCAGGGGACCCACCAGGCGAGGAGTGCCAAGTCCTCCTGTCACTGATGGAGGAGGATGGAACATAGCTCACACCCCGAGGGTAGGCTCTTCTCTTTTGAGTGTGTCCTGTCCTTAGTTAGACCTCTGCTTGGCTGACAGAGTGCTGTTAGGTGACATTCCGGGATTTTCAAGACCTAGGTCATACAAACTTGGCACTCATCCCTCAAGCCAGCTGCTTAGGTGGCATCTCTGCCCAGCTAAGGATGCCACAACGAGAGGAGATTCAGTCTGGCTCCCTGCAGGGACAGACCCGCACCTCCCTTTGCCTCTGATCTGGTCACTGGAAACATCTTCAGTGGTCAGTTGCCATGAGATGAAACTACGACAGAGTCCATCTGACTGAGCCCAGCCACCTCCTGCCCCCAGTGCTGAATGAGATCAGCTGCTCTGGTCCCATCCATGATCCTGCCTGCCAGGACAGGTCATTTCACAGGAGCAAGACTCCATCAGAATCTACTCCCCCAACAAGCCATGTGCTTCTGTGATTGTCTGTCCTGGTAATGAGGCTGGCCACCCACCCAGACTACCTCCCTCTGCAGTAGCTTTCTGGTGAGCAAGCATTCTCCAAGCCTCTGGGCTAAGCCAGGTGGGTCAGGATCCTGAGTACGACCCAGTAGATTGTGGATGAAGGTGATGAAGTCTTCTAGTCCTGAATGGGGAAAGTGTTCTAGGGGCTTCCTGCTGCAGGTCCCTAATGTATGACATAGGGGGCCACATGTTGGACATGAAGGAGGCTTGCTGGTAAGAACCGGTCCAGGAGAATGTCATCTATCTCCCACCAACTGACCTCTGTGCAGGAGAGACAAACTTCAGGCCGTTAGGTGAGGGATGGGAAGTGGGTCTATGCTGTGCCCAGTGCTGTGGGTTGCCCCTCTCCTTGGCTCTGGGTCTCTCGCCATGTAGTACAGTGGCCAGGCTCATGCTCAGCTGGTGGTGAACTCAAGATGGACTGTGCCCTGCCTGTCACCTCGAAGGCAGTGGCTGCTGGCCCACTTCCCATGATCCTCCTCTACTGTGGCCTGATTTGAAGGCTGATATTTTCCAGCTTTTTCTCTTTTGGCAGGGGAGGGTTAGGGGAGGGCTAGGCGACAGCTTCATTCTAGTCAGAAGCTAAAAGGCTCGTTGGGTTTTCTGATAGCCTTTGAATGGGCCCTTCTCACAGACAGCTCCTCGCAGCTGCGAGCGCTTCAGACTCTGCGTGTGGAGGGGGGCAGAGCAGATATGAAAGGCTCCTCGGCTGCCACAGAAGAAGGAGAATGCGGAATAAAAACGACAATGTGGCTGATACATGAAATGGAGAAATTCTGGCATTTGCTGTATCATTAATCTGTCTAAAGTGGCTTTGATCTCTTCTGCTTTAATTAACTTGTAATTATAACATGATGATTTCCGCGGCAGTCAGGATCTGGGCCTGACAGCACCTTCAGGTTCCAGAGGCGTCAGGGGAGCTGCCTCATCTGCCTTTCAGAGAGCACCCCATACTCTGCTCACACATGAACATGTATGCATGCTCACACACATACCTTGCATGCACACTCACAATGCACACCTACATATGTACACACTCATATACATGAACATGTCACACACTTGTTCACTTGAGTACACAGGCACACATGTACACACAGGCTTGTGTGTGCATGGTTACATGCCTGTACCTGTGTATGTGCACACATGTGCTCACATATACATTTACATGACATATTCACATATGCACAACTATACACTTAAACGAATCTACATTTATGCTCACAGGCACAATCACTCATGTATGTTTTCACACACCCATGTATTAACACACATCTACACTGACATATACATGCATACTCAATCATTCTCATACACACACACACACACACACACACATTAAATCTCACTCCCAGACTTACCTGCCACTGTCATCATGGAGTAGTAGTCATGAGCTTATGTGACTGACAGGTTCCACCCCGAATCATGTGTTGTTACTGGCAGTGACTACCTGAGTAAAGTTGGGGACAGCAGCTGACAGACATGTGGCACCCTCCGAACACTCTCACAGGTGGTCTGATCAGTCCCATTTTCCAAAAGAGGCCCCGAGGCACCATGAGCTCAGCTTGGTTGTCTAAATCCCCAGTCAGGGTCAGAACATGGTTGTGGTTGACTGACCTGCACTCAGCTCCCCAACCTGCACCTATGCGAGCCCCCCCTCCACCTGCTCACAGGGAAAGGGGTCTACTGCTACACTCTGGGTGCTGGATTTGTCTGTGAAGCTAATTGATGGATGGCACATAGCGAAAGCGTAAGTGAGCATGGTTCATTGCCATCGCTGGGAGAGCGTGTCTAGTCTCTGGCTCTAGTGGGGTTAAGTGTGATGCAGAGCAGGCTGGCAGAACCACCTTACATGTGTGTTACTAAGAGAGTGTTTTAAGTTGATGTATTGAGTTCATATGTTTGAGACAGGACTTGCTGTGTAGCCCAGGCTGTATAACCCCCCCTCTTCTGGGTCAGCCTCCCAATTGTTAGGGTGACCGGTTTGCACGCTGTCCATGTGTTGTTAGGGTGACAGGTTGTATGCTGCCCAAGTCATCTTGGAATTTGATAACATGTCCCTCATACACTGGTGGTGTGGTATTTTAGCCATGGCCCCTAAGTCCCTCTGCTCTTAGGCCTGTGTTCTCTCCCCACTGCCATGTGGGCTTGGAGCCAAGAGCTTCTGGGACAGCGTTCAGTCTAGTGAGTGTGGAGACAGAAAACAGACCCCTCTCTTGATTCGATGGAGTGAAAGCCGTGGACTGTGGAGGAGACACCCTTGCCCTAGGCACTTGCTTCGGGCATCTGCGTCCTCCTCTCTGTCTGCTCTCCAGGCCTCTTCCCGCCTCACTTCTGTCTCCTGGACCCCACTCTTTCTATTATCGCATCTCTGTCAATCCGAGAGCTTCACAGAACAAGGTCCATGGCAAGCCCAGTCCTCCACAGACCATCTGAGCCCCACTTCCCTGAGGCATGGTGCCCTGGTGGTCCAGCCAGGCAGCTGAGGCCTCCTCACAACTCTGCTAAATGTCTTCCTCGAGAGGCAGCCTCATTTTTCCAACCTGGTTGCCAAGACCTTTGGGGGCAGAACTCTGAGTTCTAGCCTGGCTTCCAGCATCTGGTCCAAGGCCTGGCACAAAGTCATCCCCCGGTAAGCTACCCAGTGAGACTCTGATCCCCATAACGTTCAGCACCAGGGTCATTTGTGTCCTGTGGGCTACAGGGAACTTGATTGATAGACAGAACTCAAAGTGAATGTTTGATGGGCAGTATCTCAGTTAATCTTCTAAGTGATCCATGGAGCATTAATTCATTCACCATTCATTAATTCATTCATTGTTACCATTCTTTCAGCATACATTTGCTCATTCATTAATTCATCTTTTATTCACTCATCATTAATTCATTCATTCTTTCACTTCTTAGTCCCTGGCATGCCCAGACTGCTTCCTGGGTAATGGGCACAACAGGCCATATGCCTTTCCACCCTAAGCTTTGATGTTAAACATTCTAGGTGTGTCCAGAGACAGGATCCTTGCTGTCTTAAGGGAAGGAGAAACAAAGTCCATTTGCTATTCCCTGGGCCAGCTAGCTGTTCTGTTTGGGTCAGCCCAAGCAGAGGGAGAGATGCTGGGTGCCCCCTTCAAATTAGGAGCGAAATGGCAGTGAATGTTAGTATTTCAGGACAAGAAATAAGTAGTATGCAAATGATATGCAAAAGTATGCAAATCACAGGCATTCAATTCCAGTCCTAAAGTACTTTGGTAATAAGTCTGTGGCAGGGCTGGTATTGAGGAGGAAGGCACGTGACTCTGGGGATGAGCTAGAGGGGACTGCGGGCTTGCTGAAGTATTGTGCTCTCAGGAGGCCTCCCTGGCTGCTGAGGAGTCGTGGTGGGGCCAGGCAGTGCTTGACCATGAGGAAAAGGCAGAGAAAGGGGCAGGCCTACTACCAAGGGGAGAGCAGAACCACAGGTCACCCTTGAGGGGACAAGAAGAGGCTGGGGGAGCTCCTGGGACCCCAGAATCCACTGCTGCTGTTGTTTCCTCAGTCGACGACAGACGTCACCGGGAAGCAGCCCTCCCCTCCACAGCAGCCATTGCCTTTTATGCACTGGACTCCCCAGTCTTCGAGGTTTAGGTGTTGTTTGCCAGCTCTTGACAGAGACATGTACAGCGTCCTCCAAGACCACAGTGCTGGTGACAGTGCCTGAGGGCTCAGCGCTGGCAAGGGGAGTTAGTGGCAGGGACAGTGTCAGAGCCTGAGGATATCACGGGGTCCTGTCTAGCGGCAGATTCTTGAGCTCAGAAGACCGGTGCTCTATGTTGTAGGAAATTGAGATGAGAACTTCTCAGCCTTCAAAAGACACTCCAATTGACATATGTACATGTGTATTCATACACACATAAACACTCTCACACATATGCACATCACCTGGTGAGTCCATTTTTGTTTGTTTGTCTATGAGGTTGGGGCTGGGACTGGGCAACCTATCAGGGGTTTGATTTTTCTGTCTCTCAGCAACCATAGATTGCCTGTGGGTCTTCATCTAGCTTTGGGGCCTTGTGACAATTGCCCCAGCCATATTGTCTTGCTAACTGATGTTACTACTGTGCATGTGACCATGTTGTTGAGATGCCACGGGCGCAGCTTCCCTATCATGTCTAGACAACTATGTCACAGTAGAGGTCCTGGTCCTCTGGCTCTCACAGTCTCTCTGCCCCATCTTCCATGCTGCTGTTCCCTGAGCCTCAGGTGTAGAGGTTACATTGTAGGTGAACCAGTTGGGGCTGGGTTCCTCATGGACACTTGTTTGCTGCATTTATGGCTAGTCGTGGATCTCCTTCATCGTCTCCATCTGTGGCAAAAGATGCTACTTTGCTGAGGGGTGAGGCTGCACTTTTCTGTGGTTGTAGAAACAAGAATTTAGCATGCAGGTAGACTGTATATTGGTCTAGGAAGAGGGAGTACTGGCTTCCTTCTGCTCACTCATGCTGTCCCTATACTCACATACTTAGCTGGGGACATGAAACCTATGCACCAACCCAGCCAGGTGAATGTCACAGATCCCCCACCCACATTCAAACTCCTCTCTTTTTAAATACCAAAGAAGGGGGTGGGGGAGAAACAAAAGGATAGGGAAATCTGGAGCCTGAGTCCCTGGCTGAGGCCTGAGAACGGAGAGTGGGCTAGAAAGGAGAAGAGGCTGCAGTGATGGCCAATGCTCTGTGAAGCTGTGCAGCAAGCAGCTCTTCAGACGTCCATGGTGCCAGGAGAGCATCCCTCCTATGTCCACCAGCTGCAGACCAGCTGGGCAACTTGGCTAATCTGTCTGGGTGTGGTGAGGACCCCAGGCTCTCTCCTGCAGCAGCCAATCAGTGTGTTTCCATTGCAGGGGGCCCAGGTACAGGGTGGGCCTATCTCACTGAGCATTTGCAACAGGGGACTTCACTGAGGCTGCCATTCATCCTGCTTGGTGACCTGAAATGAGATGGTGTGTAGGATCACACTTGTGGCTGACCTGGGACCTCCTGCATCACTAACAACAGAGGGAAAGATCTTGCCCTTCCTCTGTTGAGCCCAGAAAATGCCTGCCATGAGTCCCCAGTGTATTTCTTCAGGGATCAATAGCTGTTCTGGTTCCCTAATGGGCTCTGGATGACCCGCAGTTCTGGCAGAGCTGTAGGGAGATGCATTAGCTCCCATTGTGTCCCTGAGGGGCATTCAGCCTTAATGGAGAGAAGGACATGGCTGATCCCGTCTCTCCATTGTTTGAGATATTAATGATGCTTTTTACAATTATCACCTTGCGGGAGGGACAAAGAGGATAATACTCGGTCAAAAACCCAGTTTGTAATCACAGAAACCTGTTTATAAGGCACCCACTGATCCAGTCATTCACCCCCTCCATCCAGCTCTCCACTCCCACTGATCCATTCATCCATCCTGCCATCTGCCTGTCCATCTACTCACTAATCTATCTATCCACCCACCTACCCACCCATCTACTGTCCACTCATTTACTTATCCAGCCATCCACCCATACATTATCTATTCATCCATTCACCCACCCACACACTGATATATCCACATATACACCCATCCTCCCATTCATTCACCCCCACCCCCACCAACCCACTGATGCATGCATTTAGGCAAAAATGTATCCATCTATTCATTCATCCACCCATCCATCTGTTCGTCCATCATCCAGTCATCCATCTGCCCGCGGTAGGTAGGTAGGTAGGTAGGTAGGTAGGTAGGTAGGTCCCATCTATCATCCACCTAGCCACTCATTCACCCATCCATTCTCTCATCTATACATCATTTTGGGATCTTTTATATGTATCAAGTCAAGTTTAGTCTATGCAAAGCTAAACAAAATGTAGCCAACATGCCAGTCTGGATGTTAGGTGCAGCCAAGATGGAGTGCAGATCAGAGCCTCACCCATCACAGATTGGTATCTAGGATGTTGACCCTTGAGGGGAATACAGGATTGTGGTCCTGGGTCACTAGTACTGAACTCCCAGGATGCTCCTGTGTCCTGGGCTCCAAACAATGGTTCTTCTTCCAGCCCTTATTCCTGCTAGGTATGAATAAGGACAGTGATCTTTCATCTGGTTGTCAGTGGGGGAGGGGCTGCTAAGTCCAGGGGCTGATTCATTCACACTCGACCTCCAGAATTTTCTCTGAGAGCAACTAGTTCAATACTGAAGAGTCAACTGGGTGACTTTGTAGATGTAGCTGTGGCCCTAGATACCACAGTGCCAGGAAAGCCAGCCAAAGGGAGACTCCATAGCCAGCCCGTCTAACGCTTCTGGAGAGATGCATCCCATGGTCATTTTAAGAGGATACCTAAAGCTGCTCTGTGTGTGTGTGAGAGTACATGTTCCTATGGGTGTGTGAAGTATGCGTGCACGATGTGTGTGTGTTTGTGTGTGCACGTGCTAAAAGTTGATGTCAGGTGTTTTCCTTAGTCTTTATCCACCTTATTATTATTTATTTCAGGTTTCTCACTGAACCAGGTACAGGTACTAAACCAGCCAGCCAATGAGTTTCCAGGATCTGTCCATCTCTGCCCACCTAGGGCTGGGGTGCCAGATGTGTGCTGCCACACCAGCTTTTTTGGTGATTTTGCGGAACCCAGACTCAGGTCTTCATGCTTGCATGGCAAGCATTTCATTAATTGAACCATCTCCCCCAGACTCTAAAGTCTGCTTTTGAATCCCAGGTTAAGAACCCCCAACGTGAGGTGCTGGGGAGGTGGCTCTGTAGGTAAAGTGTTCATTTAACACACATGGGGACGTGAACTTAGATCTTCAGGACTCATGTAAAAGCCAATCTCAGTGGCATATAGCACTAACCCCAGCACTGGGGATGAGGGGACAGCAGACAGAGACAGGCAGATTCTGGCCACATAAAGGCAGCCAGTCTAGGGGATCTGCAAGCTCCAAGTTCAACGAGAGATCCTGTCTCTAAAAAAGGAGATGGAGAGGGAGAAAGACATCTAACATCGACTTCTTGCCTCCACATGGTGCTCATGGACACACACACCTGTATACATATATGTTGTGCACACGCACACAACACAACAACCCCACTTAGATCAGATCCACAAATTAAATTTCTGTCTCAAACCAATGAAATGCCCTCATCATCAGAGAACACTGGTGCCCAGCCTCCACAGGCAGAAAAAGTCTTAACACCCACTGACTCTGCCCCCTGGGAGATGTAACCACTGGGGAAGATGGAAGCCAGTCTACCATGGAGTCAGAATGCAGAGACTCTGAGCAGGGAGGAAGTCTCACATCATCCCCCCCACCCCAACACACATCTCTTTGCCTCAGAGAGCCTTGGGACCGATTCATTACTTATTCCTTCCCCCGTTCTGAAGACGGATTGTGTAGCTGTGTAAAATAAGTGTAACAAATAAAGGAAATACATTTAAAATGTACAGGAATTGGCCAATTTTGCAATATTTCACCTCAATTTTATAGGCTGTCAGAGGTACTTGCAATGCACGTGTGCTAAACGTGTCAAGTATATAGAAACCAAAACTCCATTATTTGGCTGCGATGGGCCGGGGGAATAGCGTGGAGTAATGTTCTGTCTGCAGCAACTGCTTTTCTCTGAAGCTGTCTTCATACAGGGAAGGAATCCAGGGCCCTCCCTGAGCTCCTGCCCAATTATTGCCTCTCTTAGTGCCCTTCTGCTATGTCTTTGACAGTCAGCTGGTGGATGGATGAGGCTTACACCCATGATGCAGTGGGGTGAGGGGGAGCATGAGCCCCCTGGCCCAGGGGGATGAAGTGGTGGGGGAGAAAAAAAATGCAAGGACTCATCACAAAAACTGTGGTTCTGGGTGGTAGGTATACCATGCCAGTGCCCATTTCTCTGGAGACATCACACAGTCTATACTCTCCACTGGGGTGGCTAGCCTCAGGTAAACTGAGTCACACTTGAATTGAGGAGTGACCATCCCGCAATACTGAGGCATGTTCAGGCACCCTACAGTACAATTTTAGCTACACTCTATTACTCACTCGCTGTGCTTTTTCAGGTCACACAACCTCTCTGAACTTCATTTTTCCTGGCTTTGAAAAGGAAACTGATTCTTGGCTCATAGGATTATTGTCATCTCATTGAACAACTCCAGGGGGTGCTAATGACATCGTCTAATGGATGGTAGTACCGGGAGTTGTGCAGTATGTTACCTGTGCATCTGTACAGGACAGCTCTGCATGATGTAAAACCGCCAGCACACAGCTGGTATGCCATGAGTAACAGCCATGATTAGCATGGTGATTCCCAGTCCCATGCACAGCCAGCCCTAAGATGCTGGATCTGGGGGGTCCAGATGGGTCTGCTTTACAGAATGATATAAAAATAAGAGATTGGTATCAAGAGAGTAGTATCTAGATTCAAATGTGTGCTCTGCCACTTCCTAGCCGGGTTACCATGGGGCAGTTGCCTGACCCCATCTGTGTCTCAGCTCCTCCTCTGCAAATACATTCAATAACAAAGCTTCTACAGGGGTCCCTGCCAGCCCCGAGCCTGGTAGTTCAAGTTCTAACATTTATTTACAGGATTCTGGCTGGCACACAGCAGGTATGGAATGTTGGTGCTCACAGCAAACTGGACAGCAGCACTGGACAGCAGTGTCCACTGTGGGCTCAGAGCTGTTGGAAGCATGGTTGCCGCAAGTAGCCACAGCAGTATGGATGAATGCAGAGATCTGGCACTGGAATGGAGACACACATACACGGGGGGGGGCAGAGAATCCACACTAAACCCACACGAAGGCTTCCTGTGGGAGTGAAGGGAGGAGGCTGAACTAGAGAGAGAGGGCTGTATGGATTGGTGAGAATGGAGTGTGCCCAAGGCACAGAGAGTTGGTGTAGAAAGTGCTCCTGCTGGCAGAGCTGACTGACAGCCCACTGTCCCTAGTCTGCCAGCCACTGGTCTGGAGTCATTGCAAGATACCAGGGATATGGTCACCTGCATCCAGGTGGCACCAGATAGAATGAGTGACTGTTGTCTTTTGCGCCAGAGGACCCTGGTTCAAACTCAAGTTTTGCTTCTTGCCGGCCTCTGGAAGGACTCATTTTCCTGATCTGATGAGAACTAAGGAGAGACAGAGAGACCTCCATCAAGCCCTGTCCATTTCAGAGTTGGTCACCACCTCCCACACAGGGGATGGGAACTGAAGATGATTGGGTGACCAGCATGCTTGTGAGCTAGTGGTCATGCAGAAGTCGAGATTGCAAGGGGTCCGAGGTGGCACTTCACAGGTACACTGTGTCTTTGGAGTTACACCTGCCCTCTTCATTGCCCCATGGTGGCATGGGAGGCAATGTGGCTGCATTAATGTAGCTGTAGGAAGAGAAGTCAGACAGAGCAAGAGAAAGCGTAAAGAAACTCTAGCGCTAGAAGGGACCATCTACACCTGCCTCTAGCAGGGCCCAGAATATGTCAGAAGACATCAGGAAAATTACAGGGATAGGATGAAGGGCTTGTTCAGTGGAGGGGCTGGGGGCCTCAGAAGGGATCACAAGAAGATGAAGGTGTAACTAGCCTGCTAGAACATGGGACTCCCCAACATGCCACAGGTAAGTCACCATCAATAACATCCAGGGAATGGGCAGGGAGGGACAGGAGGACCTCAAGTATTCTAGATCAAGAGTAACTGGATGGATGGATGGATGGATGGATGCTATATGCAACACGCCACGGGTTTGTGAAGTTGTTTTTGTTTGTTTGTCTCACATAGCTCAGGTTGACCTTGAACTCATTGTGTAGCCGAGGATCACCTTGAACTTTTGATCCTCAGACCTGCATCTTCTGAGTGCTTGGATTATGGAAGTGTGTCATCACATCCAGTTTGTGTCATGCTGGGTATCAAATTCAGGGCTTTGAACATGCTAGGCAAGCACCCTCTCAGCTGAGCCACACCCCAGCTTTTTGGGCACATGGCACTCAGCCCATCCCTTAGTTGTCGGCTACTTCTATCTTACAAGTCTCTGTCCTCTCTCCCCCCCCTCCTTTTTTCTCTCCTGAACTCCCCCCTCATCCTCCAAGCATCTCCTTCCTCCTGTGCCATAAAGAGACTATTTCTGGGGATCAGCTCTGACCCCAGTAGCCACAGGTTTCGCATGGAGGAAAGTCATTAGCTGCCCCGAAGTCCCTCTGGCTCAGCTGCCCACCTGCCTTCTGCAAATGTCCCATCTGTAGTTGTATCTTATGGAGGTGTAGTCTGGTCCCCCCATCTTCCTTTCCCTGGCCACATTTCTCCCACTGCTCTCTGCCCACTATGCTCTGAGCTATAGGGTTGGTCTTGTCCTGTTAGCTGCCTGTGGTGGCACTTTTTTTTCAAGCCACGTTTGCTGAATGGACAGAGAATCATGAAAGGTACATTTTCACTTTCCATTCCGTATCAGAGGAGAGAGAGCTGCAGGTCTTTCTGCGGTAGTGGCTGTTGCAGACTCAAGAGACTGGTAAAGAGGTAGAGCTTGAATTTGAACTTAGGACCCTCTGACTCGAAAGACAGAAGTCATTCACCCCATTGGGTACCACTTGGATACAGGCAATCAAATTCCTGGTGTCTGCAGACTCCAGATCATGGTTGTGCGACTGGGATGCATCAGAAATCCATGCTGGCCCCAGCCTCCCTCCACCATCCCCATTGGTCTAGGCTTCCTGGCTACTGCGAAGTGGGAATCTGCTCCACTCTGCCCTCTCCCATCCCCTCCTCCACTATGACATCCACAGTCCTCATGTCCAAGCCTAGAAACAAGGCGACATCCCAGCCTGAGATCCCTGACATCACGAATGAGCCAGAGCAAATCTTCCCCCCATTTCACCTGGGCATGACAGATACACAACTACTTTCTGTAAACTTCCCAGACCAAATGTTATGGAAAGAAATGACATAGGGGAAAATAAAGTGTCCGGAGTGAGGAATCTCAAAACAGCCCAGTGGAACCTGTCACAGTCACCACGGTTGTCTTATCTCATGGCATGGCAGCTGTTGCTAGAGCCCCTTGGCAGACCTAGGTTGTCTCATTTTGAGGAAGTTACCATACTGCCTGCTCAGACAGCTGGTTTAGTCTGGTTTAGGCCATTGAGGACCTGTTGGCCCCCAGACTTTTTGTGCCAGGCCAAATATCACCCTACAGGTACCATCTGAATTTGAACTCCAATCCTGCCCACTACTGCCCATTTGACCATGCGCAGATCATTCTAGCTATGGCAGTAGTCACCATCTTCAGGCTGGGGTATCAGGATACAGAACACTCTGCTGGACATCTAGTGTGTAGTAGGTGCTCAGTAAGTGTTATCATGTGGTGGTAACACTGAAGTTTGGGGGGCTCTGTGCAACAAACGCTTATTTCTCACTCATCAGGTAGACATCAGGGTGACCCTGCTGGTTGTCCAGCTGTACAACCTGAAATCCCCATGGGTCAGAGAAGGATGGAGGTTGGTTCCAAACTCCTGCACCAGCATCCTCTAGAAGACATGGTCTAGCTTGCAGGGGAGGAGGGAACATGTCATGCACTGTCCGACCTGAGGAACCCAAGATAATGTTCCAAACCCATACGCTCCGGCTGCAGCTTTGCTGAAAATACTGACTCAGCCCTTGTGTCCCATGTGAATCTGGGCTCACCCAAACTCTATGAACCCCAGGAGTCTTGCCAATAGGATTAATGGCTCTAGTTTTATTACTCTGCTCGTGTGAGGGAGGTTCAAGTGTTTGGAAGATGCTTAGCAATGTCACCGGATTCCTTCCTTTTCTGGCAGCCCACCCCTCTCTCCTGTAACTCCCTTCCTTGCTCTCATCCATGCTACCCTCCCTTGCATGGACCAAGTGGCAACTGGAATGGTTCTTGGTCCCCAAACCTGCCCATTTGCAGCAAATGAGGCCAAACAACCAAAAAACACCCCAAGTGTGGAGAAGGTGTCACAGAGTGGATGTACAGAGTCATGCCCCTGCTCTCCAACATAAATCTTTGGGGAAGCCATTAGCAGGCTCTGTTGTTCTCAGACAAATTATGAGGGGGATCAATGTAATTTTTTCACATGCTGAATTCATAAGGGTTTATGGCAAAATCAATGCAGATCTTCATGGAGAGAGAGGGCAGGTGCACAGTCCAGAATAGTGAGGGATTGGGGAAAAGTGTCACCAATCAGCAGTGGAGGTGGAGCCTGGGAATGGAGCTGGGGACATCTGCCAGGATGCTACAGGATTGGGTCTTTCTGTGGAGACTGAGTCCAGCAGCCTGAACACCCCGGGGAAACTCGACCAAGGATGGCACAGAGCACACCTGTGCTTTGTTTGACATCTTCACAGCTGTCCTAGAGCCCCACAGACTTGAAGAGGTGGATTCCATCAGTGACCCATTTCACAGCTGAGGAAACTGAGGTGCTGAGAGGCTGGGCACCACGTGGCTCACAACTAGAAGTCCTCGGTTGCAACACAGGAGCTCCTCACTCCACCCGCAGCCTCTTCAGAGCTTTCTGCCCTAGCTCCACGTACTGCCCTCTGCTTGTCTGCTTGTTAGCCTCTCTCTTGCAGGAGTAGGTCAGCCCTCACCACATGGTCTGGATTCCATGGTGCCTGTGCTGTCTCCACAGTCTTGTGAGTTGCAGGATGCATGCACAGTGTGATTCTGTGACACTGTACTATGAATAACCCTTCTATTGTTCTTACCAGGGTATGAGCCACCCAAGACTCTCCTGTATAACTTACCATCTCTCTTTCAATACCCACCTGAATAACAGCATCAACATTCATTGTCTATCCATCCACCATCTTTATCCATTCATACCTGTATCAATATATCCATCCATCCATCCGTCCATCCATCCATCCATCCATCCATCCATCCATCCATNCATCCACCATCTTTATCCATTCATACCTGTATCAATATATCCATCCATCCATCCATCCATCCATCCATCCACCCACCCATTCATCCATGTGCCAGTCTACCAATCCCCATGTTTACCTCAACCATTAATCTACTCATCCATCTCTGTGCCAATATATCCACCCATCATCTACCCATCATCCATTTACTCCCCCACATCTACCCATCCATCCATTCATCCATGCATTCATCTATCCATACCTACTTACTTCTGTACATATATACCCACACATATATCCATCTATGCATGTATCCACCATCACCCTTTGCCCATTCATGCATTCATGCATCCATCCATCAATCCATCTGCATACTCTCCACACACCCACAATCTGTTCACTCACCCACGCATTCATATATCATCTATGTATCCATCCATCCACATATTTGCTGTGGGATGATCTTCTGTATGCTGTGAATATGTGTTGATCTTATTGGTTGAGAAATAAAGCTAATTTGGCCTATAGCCAGGCAGAATAAAGCTGGATGGGAAAGCCAAATGGAGATACAGGGAGAAGGAGGGTGGAGTTGAGCAGCCACTAGCAGCCACCAAAGGAACAAGATGACAGAGCATCTGTAAGCTGTGAACCACATGGTGATACACGATGACTAGAAATGGGTTCGTTTAAATGTAAGAGCTAGCCAGTAATAAGCCTAGGCCATTGGCCAAACATTTATAAGTAATATTAAGCTTTTGGGTGGTTATTTGTGAACTGGAAAGTGGGAGAGAAACTACTGATTACATATATTTATGCATACATCCATCTCATCCTCTATTCATGCATCATTAATCTATGCATCCGTTTAGCCACCTATACAACCACACATCTACTCATCCAACCATTCACGAATTCATCTTTCCAGCTAACTACCAACTCACCCACGCACCCACACATCCATCCATCCATTCATTCATCCATCCGTCCATCCATCCACCCACCCATCCATCCGTCCATCCACCCATCTGTCCTTCTGTCAATTCGTTTCCAGATAGCTCATATCTTAGTTTCTCTTCTTCTGCTATTATAAAAAACACACTGAAAAGAATAACTTGAATGAGAAGGGGTTTATTCTGAGTCACAGTTCAAGGTACAGTTTAATATGGCAGAGAAATCCTGTGGCAGGCATGTGAGGCAGCTGGTCACATCCCATTCACAATCAGGTAGCAGAGACTAATGAAGGCATACAGCTGCTCAGCCCTCTTCCCCATTTACATAATCAAGGATACCAGTCCACAGTAGGGGTGTTTTCCCATTTAATTAACATCATCCAGGTTACCACCTCCAGGCATGCCTGAGGTGAACCTGACCTGGATAATTCTCTTCAGGTGTGCCTGGAGGCTTGTCTTCTAGGTGAGTCTAGATCCTAGAAATTGACAGCACTAACCATCACAGATCTCGAGACAGCAAAATGATCAGATTTTACCCTGATACAAGTTTCAAGGACACACTTGGAAGACACAGGACTAAGTGAGATATGCCAGTCCCATCCAGAAGGACAAATGATACCTGTTCACCATTACAGGAGGCACGCAGAGCTGTCATGATCACGTGATGGTTTCCAGGGAAGGTGGGGGCAGAACCTCAGTTCTATGGGGTGGAGCAGTTCTGGAGAGGGATGGGGTGCTGGCCTGCTAGCCATGGAGTAGAAAGACTTCTGTCACTATCCTATACCCTTGAAAATGGCCAGAGCAGTACGTTATATGCTATGCATATTTTAATACAATTAAAAATCAATTACTTTTTAAGTATCTGTCTTTGCAAGGAGGCCGTGCCCTCCTTGGAGTCCTTGTGGGTTGTGCACATCCTCTGTGGTGATATGACATTCTCTTGAGCACAGGTCCCCTTCTGGCTCCTTACCTGGGCTGAAAGTCACCCAAGAGTTACTCGGCCTATTTCACCATCTCTGTTACGATCACTTGACGATCAGTTTTGACATCGTTCTCTCATCAGTTCATTCATCATCCCTCTATTTGTGTGTCCATGCATCTAGCCATCCACACACAGAGCGGTGCAGCATCCCTGAGTAGTGCATTAACCCTCCCCTTCCCTTCCCATGGATCCAAATGGGACCTCACGACCTCCTGCTCCTGGCAGCTCCAATGGCCACTGCAGCCCTGTCCACCCCTCCTCTCCAAATACATCAGGTGCTTAGGGTTTTTACGGGAAATCACAATCCTGTTCATAGCAGCAGCGGACTCTTGGCCAGTGCGTCCTCCTAGAGCCTGACATTGCCCTCTTACCCTGGGAGCAGGTGCTCATAACACCACTCCCATCCTGTGAGAGGGGAAACTGAGGCCTGGGAGTAAAGTAATTTGTCTACATCTCCTCAACAGATAAGCCACTGAGAGAAATTGGGTGCAGCAAGACTACTGGAGATTTCTGCCTGAAGACCCCTCCCCTGCCTTTCCCTTATGAGGACTCTAGCCACCTCATCTGAATGTAATCTTATCTATAAGCCTCTTCCCCCAAATCCAGTCATTATCCCCAGGTTGAGGGGTCTTCTTGTGGATTTCTTTGAATGCTCTTCCCTCTTGAATGCTGACCTTTCAAACAGTGTTTTTGAGCCCATTTTACCCAGAAAATGCCCAGGCATAGGGAGTTTTTCTTTCCTGGGCCAATCAGCTGGTGTTTAGTGGAGCATGGTACATAGAGGCAGGGATCGGGAATAGGCCCTCAGCAGCCTTTCCAAGCAATTAAGCCTTTTGTGGAGGGGACACCCAGCTCAGCAGCCTCTCCTGGAAGGTGGCGGCAGTAACCAAGGGGACTCTGCCAAGCTATCTGCCAAGCCTAGAGGCTCTAGGCCTCCTCCTCCTCTCTGTGAGACCCCACCTTTACGAAGAGTCCAGAATTGAGTGCCACCCTGTGCATGACATCCCTTAATAGCCCTGTACCAGTCACTTTTGGTTGCTGTGATAAAACACCAGGGTCAAGGCAGCTTATGAAAAAGAGGGCTTATTTTGTCCTTGTGGTTCCAGAGGGATAAGAGTCCGCCATGTGGGGGAGACAGGGCAGGAAGCTCCAGGAGCAGGAAGCTGAGAGCCAGTATCTTCAAAGGCAAGCAGGAAGTGGAGATAGTGAGCTGGAAGTGGGGTGGGGCTACGTTATCTCAAAGCCTGCCCCCAGTGACCTACTTCCCCCAGCAACCAAATAGCACCACCAACTGGGAAGTGTTCAAATACACAAGCTAGCAGGGGATAGTTCC
>LOEQ01000077.1:546-13702 GCA_001685075.1 Bramus lutescens
AGAGAGAGAGAGAGAGAGAGAGAGAGAGAGAGTTTAATGCAGCTTCTTGCTCTGTTTGCTGGTAGCAAGCAGAAATGTGGCTCCTTTAAGAAGTTTCCTGACTCAGTTTTAGTGGCAAGAACTACATGGCTTCTTTAAGGGAAGGCTTCCTGGTTTGTGCTAGTTGCAGGAACAGCTCTGTCTCTTTTTGGGGGTTGATGCCTACCACCCACCTCAGGTCTGAATGTTTATGTGCCCACTCAGGATTGGGAAGAAAGTAGTTGAGACCATGCCCACAGCTCAGCACTCCCCACCTGGGCAGTCAGGGGAATCTTACCTGCTAGGCATGCACAGGCAGGAGGGCATGGTAGATTCCCACCACCATACACAGAGGTATTTCCAGACTGCTCAGTGTGCTGCATGGCAGATTTAGCTTTTACTCAGATAAAAAGGATTTATATGCTGCACAGTGCTACCACAAGTTGAGGTAGTGAGGATAGCTCCCACCCAGAAGTCTCAGAGGCAGTGAATATGCTTTCACTATGTTGGACTGGGCTGAGCAGGCAGGTAGGGCTGAGTTGATCTTAGCCACATTCACTTAGCATTAAAAAAGTGCTCCTGATCAAAAAATTAATACAGATATGCAATAAAGACAAATTCAGATGGAAAAGACCTCTAAATGGGTCACAGTGTTGGATAAATGTAGGCAGGCTTTAGAGAGAGAGGAAAAAGAATATAAACAGTTATAAAAGGAAGTAAATGACTTTAATAAATAAAATGAAGTCTTTGAAGAGACAGAGTAAGACAGTCATAGATTAAAGGACTAAAGAAAAATAAGCCACATAAAGATGGAATATACACAGAGTCTGGATTATTGTAGAAGGAGCTGCAGGCCACTTCCTGCTGCCTGGCTCCCGGCTGCCAGCTGGCCTTACCCAAAATAATTACATGGAAACTGTATTCATTTAAGCACTGTCTGGCCCATTAGTTCTNCCAGAATTCTGTTCTGTCTACTCCACCCACCTAAGGGCTGGCCTACCAAAAGGCCAAGGCAGTTTCTTTATTAACCAATGAAAGGAACACATAGATGACCCTCCTACATCAGATTATGTATATTATTGTGCTTTCTTTGAATTTTTTGACTATGAATGTGCTAAGTACGGTAGATTTCACTGTATGAGCTGCTAAGCTAAACCAACATATATATTTTAAAGTTAGCTTGACTTCAGAATTTGGGTCTAAGGATATGTGTTGCTGTGGAAAAGAGGTTCCGCATTTGTTCCCACAGAAGATGACAACCTGTGGATTCCTTTCAGACTAATGTGGTTTGATGGACCAAGATCCCCTTAAAAATCTCTGATAGGACCAGATGACCCAGATAATCCAGCATTTCAGAGGACTTCTGTTGGAATTTCCTCTGAGTTCTACATCTAGAACAGCCTCAAGACTTCTGGTTGAGATGAGCAAACCTCATAGAATACTCCAGTCAGGACTTGACCATAATTCTAAATTTTCTTTAGGTCCCCATAAGATTATCAGTGCCCTCAGTCAGCAGGAAGTGCCTAGAAAACTATGCCCACATCCCCAAAAAATGGATAATGGATATTTGTCTTTGTTTAGAGTATTGGTTACAAGTTGTTATGGATAAATGGTCAGGGGGAAAAAAGCTAAACAAAGGAGATTAGATTCAGAGTTCTTGTTTTGAAAAAATGGGGGGGAGGTGCTATGGGACGATTCTTTTGTACCCTGTAAGATTTGCCATTTGTATTGGTTTAATAAAATGCTGATTGGCCAGTAACCATGCAGGAAATATAGGCAGGGCAATCAGAATAGGTGAATTCTGAGAAGAGGAAAGGCTCAGTCTGCAGTCATCACCCAGATGCAGAGGATGCAAGATGGGAATGTCTCACTGATAAAAGGTACCAAGCCACGTGGCTAACACAGATAAGAATTATGGGTTAATGTAAAGTGTAAGAGTTGGTTAATAAGTAGCCTGAGCTAACTGGCCAACCAGTTTGTAATTAATGTAGATCTCTGTGTATTTCTTTGGGCTGCAGGAGCAGGTGGTACAGAAACCTCTGTCAACAGGAGTGGGGTGAGAAGTGCCTAGAAGAGCCAGAACCTTCTAACAGGTACTCCCTTGGGGAGCCTAGTGGCCAGGCCAGTGTTGTCTGCTTTGATATGTTAGTAGGAACCTCAGCCATTGTGTGTGTGTGTGTGTGTGTGTGTGGAGGGGGCAGTTCTTTGGGACCTAACACACAGGTGTTGGCCTCAGCTCTTGTTCATCAGTAGAATGGAGTAACAATCAGCCATTCATTGATGAATGTGGAACTTAAAGGGAAGATTCTTCTGTCCATGTATCTCACTCCATACTCACAAACGTCCAGTGAGAGAGCTGCCTTCATTTCTGTTCTAACACAGGCACCCGGGTTATTTCCAAACTGCAAATGAAGAGATAACATAATAGAACAGCTTAAATTAAAATTTAAATTTAATTAAATTTCAAAATGACTTGGAAGAGAAGCCCTAAGAAGGGATAAGTTTGTTAAAAATAAAACCCAAACTTTCCCCCTCAATGTTGCTCTGTGTGAATGTTCTTTCACGAAGGCAACCTTCCACTTATTGAATGTAAGAACAGGACCTTGGGAGGGCAGTTGCAGAAATTAGGTTTAGATTTTACTTCACTTCACCACCCCCAACCTAGTCCTGTATAAACAATACCAAACGGTAAAAAATCCTCCCACCGCTCCCTGAGACTATCTTTCTGAAAATAAAATATCCTGGGTGGACTGATAATGTACTCTGAAACAAAGCAAACACATCCAGCTCGCAACAGGCAATTGAGTTTCTTGTCAGTGTTTGGATGATGTTTAGCCCTGATATAAGCAGGGAGCTCTGTCAAGTTCGCATACACAAGGACAGTGAAATGGGTGGTCCTGGTGCATGGAGCCAATGCCTGGCATATGCAGTTAATTGTCAGCCAAGCCTGAAGGCTTATTATAACCTACTGGGTGGTTTCTCTCACACTGTTTTTACTAGAAGCATTTCTTTTTTTTTTTGCTGGGAAAATGAATGCATTTGAAAAAAAATGGGTAGCTCAGTTCATTTCAGGAGTCAACAGTAAAACCTCCAGCTCTTCCATATTCAGGAGCCTTGATTAAGCTCTACCATGTGTAGGGTATGTGTGGGACCCCAGAAGAGTTCTAAACTAATTGAGAAAATGCAGCAAAGCAAAGCAGGCAGAGTGGACTCCAGAGAGATGCACTTGTTCAGAGTTCCATTCACAGGACACCCCAGTCAAGACGCAAAGCCCAATGTTCTTGTTTCCAAACCCGTATGAACTTTGCCCCATACCCATTGCTTCTTAGATAATATGGCTGCCCATGGTGAGTGCCCGGTCACTGGTCTTTGCAAGCCTTGTCTTAATACAAGCTTTCACTTTGCCATGTTAGACCATGGGGCCGAGTGATAAGTCCATGGGCCTTAGAGTTGGCCAAACTTGGGTATGAACCCTGCTTGGCCACTCTTACTTAGCCTGCTTGAGACTCAGTTTTTCTGTAGGTAAACAGTGATCAGAATAGCACCGTTCTATGAGGCTGCTGCCTGAAGTCAGAGACCTGGCTCACCCTGCTCTCAGGCTGTAGGACTGACTAGAAGTTCCTTCCCCCAGAGGACCTTCTCTCAGGTGTGGCCTGGACCTAATGAATGAGTCCAAGTGAAGCAAAGTTGTTCTATTAAGAAGACAGAAGTTCATACACACCCAAGTGTGCGTATGGGTTTTTCAAGAGAGACAGTTGCCCTTGAATGTGCTTTTTGTGGCTTTTGAAGTTGTACTGCTTAACGGGTGTAATTCATAGTTAAATTCAAAGACTGCGTGAAATTTAAAAATTAAGCCAGAGATGAGATGATTTACTTATTTCTCTGAAATACTTCCTTCTGTAAATGAACGTGCAGGAGAGTTTACAAGGTGTGGTGTTCTGGTTGAAGGACGAGAGGCGGGTGCTGAGGTGAAACTCCAATGCTTTGGCCTTAAGCAGATCCAGTTGTTCTTTTAACGTCTGTCCCGGTTTCCTTTCTGTTGCTGTTCCCTGGGAAAACGGTCCTGGGCTGTGTTAAAAGCTGGCTAGACCTGAGCCAGCAAGAGAGCCAGCAAGCTGCGTTCCTCTAGGGTTTCTGCTGCAAGCCTCTGCTTGAGTTCCTGCCTTGATGGCCCTCAAGGAAGGACTAAAAGTTATGAGATTAAATGGTCTTTTTATGTTCCTTGATTGCTTTCGGTTAGAGTTTGGTGTTTTGTTTATTTGGTTTTTGGGATTTTTTTGGTTGGTTTGTTTGATTTTGTTTTTGTTTGTTTTTTGTTTTTGTTTTTCTTTTCTTTTCTTTTTGGTGTTTCAGGACAGGCTTTCTCTGTTTAACAATCCTGACTGTACTGGAACTTGCTCTGTAGACCAGGATGACCTCAGACTTAACGAGATCTGCCTGCCTCTGTCTCCCAAGTGCTGAGACTAAAGGCATGCGCCCCCACTGCTCGGCTGCTTGTTTGGTTTTTCTTTGTTTCTTACGCAGCCCAGAATCATTTGTACAGGGAATAGCACTGTCTACAGTGACTGAAACCTCCACCCTCCTATATCAATTGATAATCAAAACAACCCCTCATAGACATGCCCACAAGCCAATCTGATCACAAAATCATTCAGTTGAAGATTTTCTCTCAGGTGACTCTAGGCTGTACCAAGTTGACAAAGCTAAGACAACATCTTTATTAGATTTTAGTTAAGAATCTTTTTATGATGCATTTGACATAATGATTTCCTCTCTGGAAAGGGAATATTGTCTTTGTGAGTAATCACCTCTCCCATTCTCTATTCATCCTTCTTTTTCTCTCTTTCTCTCTCTCTTTTCTCCCCTTCTTCCCTCTCTCGTTCCCCCCTCCCTCCCTGCCTTCCCCCTCTCTGTTTCCTTCCCTGACTTCCTCCCCAAAGCTGTAAGGAAATCTTGACTTTCAGGCTGCAAGAAAAGCAAACCAGATCCTCAAGTCACGGTGGGGCTCTTTGTCTTTCCATATCTACTTAATCCTCCCCATCTTTCTAGCCTGCCTCCTGGTTATTGTAAAACCTTAATTAGCAAGACACACATGGAATAGTTGTCAGAGCGCTCGCTCTGTAGAAAATACGAGTTATCTTAGGAAAAACCATATGCAGGTCATCCTCATTGTTTGAAGAGCTTGTATTTGTGAAATTACCTACTCATTAAAACTTATTTGGGCCAATTAATGCCCATGGTGCCTTTGAAGTCATTTGTGGATAAAGGCAGAACATCAAAAAGAGAGTTGAGTCAATATACATACTCAGCTGAGGCTGAACAAGGCAGTCCTCTGCCTTTGCATCATCTTTCAGATTGTAAACAAGAATCTTCTCTGTGGTCCATTTGACATCATGATTTTTAACCATGGTGCTGCTGTGCTCCCAAACCAAGAAGACTGTGATGTGTCTCATAATGAAGATGCAAGTTCAGTTTGGCTCAGACCTGAGTTATAATGCCATGACTTGGTATGAATTCAATGGGAACAATTAAAAAACAAGTAAGGCGTCTCTAAGTAGAAACACACAGGGGTGAAGAGATGGCTTCTTAGTCAGTGAAGTGCTTGTCTCGGAAGCCTAAGGACCTACATTCAAATTCCCAGAACCCATGTGAAAAAATAGCTGGGTACTGTGGCACATACCCATAATCTGATGGCTGGGAAGGCAGAGATGGGAGGATACTGGAGGCTTGCTGGCGAGCCAGTCTGCTTGACTCAGTGACCTCCAAGTTTATTGCCTCAAAAAAGTAAGGTGGAGAGAGATAGAGGAAGATACCCAACATGGACCTTTGATACACACAGACACACACACACACACACAAGCAAGCAAACACAGGAGTAAATACACATGCATATACATACACCACACTTATTCACACACAAGAAAAACAAGTTTATATATTAATCATCTGCTGAAAATGTGCCTGGAGGACTTTGGTCCTTAGGATGTCTCACCCTCTGAGGAACAGCAGTTTTCTATTTCAGTGCTCACAGCAATTTCCTAAAATACGCCTAGAGTGAAGCATGGGAAGGGAAGACAATAATAGAAATAGAGATTGTGATCATGTGTTAAGGGCCACTTCTTAGGAGTAATGATAGAATTACCAGGAGGCAGGAGCCTTAGGCTGGAGAGCATTGGCTTCTGTCCCCTGGTCCCACTGTAGGGAAGTGAAGCCTGTTTCTGGTTAAGGGTGGCAGTAGCAGCTGAAGTTGTAGACAGAGATGAGGTCATCCCTGCAGGCCATCCAGACTCCATCTCTAACTTGTGCAGCCCTTCCTGAGACACAAGTGATCCGATAAGCTTTTATTTCAGTCTCCAAATGTCCACTGCCACTGTGGCCAACTGGCTCTGATGACGGTCCGGGAGATGTAATTATTTTCATGGTTGCGGGTGTTGCTAATGGGAAGCATTACCATGATGAAAGAGTTGGGGAAACTGGTTCTCGGAGAAAAGACCAACAAAATTGGTGTCATTTTCCTCAAAGAAAGGAGAAGAAACGTCACGCTGGCCTTACAAAGGGCACAGGAAGCAGGTGGGAGCTGCTGTCTCTCTGTCTGTAGATTCCAAGTTAGAGTTGTGAGCTTCTCTTTGTCTTTAGAGTGGCTCTCTTATTTCTGTTCATAGAAAAACAATATACATTTATGTTTAAAGTGTTTTTTTATACAAAGGCTGGAGATAGTGTCTACAAGCGCTTGCAACACAAGAGGAGGAATCTGAGCTTGGATCCCAGCACCTACCTTAAAGGCAGGGCATGGGAATCTGGAGAGATGGCTCAGTGGTGAAGAGCACTGGCTGCTTTTCTAGAGGATCAGGGTTCAATTCCCAGCACCCACATGGCAGCTCACAACTGTCTGTAGTTCCTGTTCCAGGGGATCCAATGACCTGCATAGATGCCAGGAAGACAAGTGGTGCACAGACAGAAATGCAAGCTCTGGGGTGTAGTAGCAGTTAGGAACCATCAGTGTAGCTCTGGGAGGTAGGGGGGTAGTTACCATCAGTGTAGCTCTGGGGGGTAGAGGGGTAGTTACCATCAGTGTAGCTCTGGGGTGTAGTGGGGTAGTTACCATCAGCGTAGCTCTGGAGGTAGTGGGGTAGTTACCATCAGTGTACCTCTGGGGGTAGGGTCCATCAGCGTATCCCTGGGGTGTAGNGGGGTAGTTACCATCAGCATAGCTCTGGGGTGTAGTGGGGTAGTTACCATCAGCGTAGCTCTGGGGTGTAGTGGGGTAGTTACCATCAGCGTAGCTCTGGGGTGTAGGGGGTAGTTACCATCAGCATAGCTCTGGGGTGTAGTGGGGTAGTTAGCATCAGTGTAGCTCTGGGGGGTAGGGGGGTAGGGTCCATCAGCGTAGCTCTGGGGTGTAGGGGGGTAGTTACCATCAGCGTAGCTCTGGGGTGTAGGGGGTAGTTACCATCAGTGTAGCTCTGGGTTCAGTGAGAAACCGTCTCCAAGAAATAAGACAGAGAATGATAGAGCGTGACTCGCAGTGTCCTCCTCTGGTCTCCTTGTGCATGCACAGGCATGCATAACTGCACACACACCATCACATTCACTCCACGCTCACACAGATGCATACACCAAAATAAAAGAATGAATGAATGCATAAATAAGAAAAACAAAGTAAGCCTGTTTCCCACAAATCCATTACTTTGAGATAATCACAGATAATCGTTTGATGAAGTCTTCTGGGACTTTTTCTGTACTTTTCCTCTTACAGAAGAATCCCTGAGACAAATCCTGAAATCGTACCTATACCATTGGTGTGGGATTGAAATCCTGTTTTGTTGTCATGGAAACACAAAGGTTTACTAGCTGAAGACACTGGCTTCTTTTCTTTGACGAGGGCAACTCAGAGTTACTAAAAGGCATCTCTAGAGTTCCTAAGCAGCCCTCCTGCTTATTTGTCCTTCTAATCTCTACATGTCTCCTTTAACTAGAGGGGGACGATTTTCTTTTCATCCTGAGTCAGAAAAGGGAAATTTGAAGTTGGTATCTTCCTTGATCCACCATGGCCGAACTAGGACAGAAGACCCTCACCTTGTTAGGAATGACTTTACCATAAAGGACTTTAACCCTCCCTCTCATTCCTACCAACACCAGGCTCCAGGATGAATGAGGCAAATAATTTCCCACCTTCAGGTGGAGATTGAAACTGAATACTCTTGCAGTACTTGCTGTCAACAAACGGAAGGAAGAATTCAGCAAAGGTACAGGGGCATCTGGATGGGAATAAGCCTGGTGTTTTTGCTTCCAAGCCAGTGGTTCTTAACGTCCCTAATGCTGTAATCCTTAAATCAGTTCTTCATGCTGTGGTGAGCCCTCCAGCCATAAAATTATTTCATTGCTAGCTCATAACTGCAATTTTGTTATTGTTATGAATCACAATGTAAATATCTGATATGCAACCCCCCCAAAGGGGTCATGATCCATAAGTTGAGAACCACTGCCCCAGTTTGTCAGGTGACTTTAAAGTTACCTGTCTTATAAAGGTCCTGGGGAGGGGAGGCAATGCCTAGATGCTTGTGTCCTGCATGCCACCATCTGGGTCTCTGATTCCTTTTGCAGCCACCATATTGACTGCTCTTTAATCACGCATGTGTGGAGCTCAAATGGCTTTTTCTGCTCCCCCAAATTATACTTCCTGTGCATTCCACACAGGAGTGTCTGTAAGTAGTGTAGACTGTTATGGCTTAGATATGAAGTGCACTCCCAAAGACTCACATTATTCTTTGGTCTTTTGAAACAGGGTCTTATATAATCCAAGTTGACCTGAAGCTTGTTTATATAGCCAAGGATGACTTCACTCCTTTGCCTCCATCCCCCAAGATCCTAGATAGGCATTCACTGCCATGCCCAGCTCAAGGCTCGGGTACTGATCAAAGCTCAGTTCCCCAAGGTGGTACTATTTTGGAAAGTGATGTGGGATTTGCCTCTGTATGCTGTGATTACCATTGATAAATGAAGAAACTTCTTTGGGCCTATAGCAGAGCTATAGGGAAACAGAGCTAGGCAGGGGAAAGCTAAGCTGAATGCTAGGAGAAAGGAGGCAGAGTCAGGGAGAAGCCATGGAGCTGCTGCTGGAGACATACTGCTGAAATTTTGCTGCTAGGTCATGACCTCATGGTGATGAACAGATTAATGGAGATGGGTTTAATTAAGGTGTAAGAGTTAGCCAATAAGAAGCTAGAGCTAATGGGCCAAGCATTGATTTAAATAATATAGTTTCTGTGTGATTACTTCAGGGCTAAGCAGTGGGGAACCAACAAGAGACCCCTTGCAACAGAAAAGTTCTAGAAATTTTAAAAGGTAAGACTTGCTGAAGGAAGTAGGTCATTGGGGGAATGACCTCGAAGGTGTATTATCCCTAGCCCATTCCTGTCACACTCTCTGTTTCCCATTTGCACACTGCTACAAAGTGAACAGCTTCTACCACATGCTCCCAGTGTCTTTATTTTTTTTTGTCTTTGTCACATGGGCCCAGAAACACAGAGGCAAGTGATCATATACTGAACTCTCTGGAATATTTCTTCCCTTCCGTTAAATTGTTTTGTTAAGGATTTTCCACAACAACATGCAAAGGAAGTCATATAGAAACTGTGCTGAAGACTGTGTGCAGATGGTAAGGAAAAGCTGGGGTACTGGTCCCCAGCAGATGGCTTAATGCTGCTTTTCCCACCTCCCTTTGACTGCTAACCTGCCACAGGAAGAGATGGCAAAGAAGGCTTTAAGTTCTCTCTCTCTCTCTCTCTCTCTCTCTCTCTCTNNCTCTCTCTCTCTCTCTCTCTCTCTCTCTCTCTTCCTCCCTCCCTCTCTCTCTCTTTCACACACACTCAGCTTTTAGGCCCATTACCCCTCCAATATTTTACAGCCAAGAATGTCCCACCAAATTACTTGGACTGTATACCACCTCTGAGCTCTAAGTCAAACACGTGAACTTGATATACCACCAGACAGACAAAAGCACTCCAGCAATTCTACCAGGACTCACGTCTCCATTTTAAAACTCCCCAGACATACAAGCTCCACAGATCCACAAAGAATTGACTGTGTTCTCTGGGTTTAATGGGCCCAAGCTGGTAGTTAGTCTGCACAGGTGTCAGTTGAAGGTGTTTCTCGTCATGAGACTAGTATGATCCAGATGGCTTCTTTACTGGCTGCCAGTTGGTGCTGGCTGTCGGCTGAGAGATGAGCAGGTACCTCCTCAGCAAGATTCTGTGGTACCTGTCTACTTGCTTGTGCTTCTCATCCTTTCTCGACTGGACTCGGAGCGCATTTCAATCACTTGAACTCAGAAGCCTTCATGAGCAAACATAGAAACTTCCATCACATCCTATTGGTCAAAGCTAAAGCCAGCTCACGTTGAAAGGCAAGAAGGGCAACATGGGTACACCATCATTAATCCAGCACACCCATCAGGGTTACACATAGCAAGGTGTTCATTAAGCACCTGTTCAAAATACCTGATAATGTAAACACCAGAATGAAGCTCTCCGATGCTTCCCACTCCTCTTAGTAAAATGTGGACACTGGAAGGTTAACATGAGGACAATGCCAAGGGTGGAAAGTGCAAGCTAGGAATAGACCTTACGGTTTACATCTCCAAGTCCCCTCTTGCCAAATCTTAGACTTCTAACTCTGAAACAAGGCTGTGTTTATCGGACAGTCTTATCCAAATCTTAGACTTCTAACTCTGAAACAAGGCTGTGTTTATCAGACAGTCTTCTTTATTGTTCCCCCCTCTATGGAATATTGTTTGTTCCCTCCCTCAGCCTCCAGCGGGCCAGCATGGGGGACTGACTGACCCTAGGTCTGTTGTGCTCAGAGGTTCAGCATGTCCCACCTCACACCCCTCTGAGCATCTCTGTGCCAAGACTCTGATTTCCCCTGCTTTATTTTTTGCTGCATGTTAAGTTTATTACATTCTGAATGCTGCATTTTAAATCTGACAGGAAATCAAGAGGCAATCTATTTTATGTTGCCTGTAAAAAAAAAAAAGTAATTGTCAGACCCTAGCTAGCCATCAAAGCCAAGCCCAAACATTCTCTAGTAGCTATAATGAAAAGGAATAAAGAGGATTCTTTTTAACTGCCTCCACTTCAGCAATAAGACATTCAGAAATAACCTTGTAAACAGAGCCAGGGGAGCTAGGGAGAAAATCTGCTCAGTGACCCAAGTCATCTCCATCTAATTAAAACAATCTCATAAGTCTAGACATTGATTAGTTAAATTCTCCTAAAAGACAGAAAGTAATTTGGACAATAGAAATAATTAAACTTTCCAAATATGTAAGAGCAATTCTTAAGGGAGAAGCACAGCTTCTCATCTGGAATATCAGCCATTTCCTGGGTTTTGGGCAGTTCTGAGAGCATGGAAATGGTTTCACTTGGGATGTAAGCTGTGTGGTCTCCAATGGCCATCCAAGTGCTTTATTTGCTTTAGTCTGGCCTTCTGCATGCACAGATTTAATGGGGGCAAACAACACCATGAGCTGATCAGTCAACTTGTTTGTGGTTTGCTCAACATAAGACTGGGTTTTTAAGTAGTTAGCCCTATTGATTGCTCCCTTTGTGGGTTTTTTCTATAGCTTTTATGCTTAGAAAGTGTCATTTTTATTCCAAGATTAGTTGAATAGTTGCTTACATATTCTACTAGCCCTATAGGGCTTCCTTTCTGTACAGAAAGCTTTTTAAAGATTTATTTTTATTTTCTGTGTATGTGTGTTTTGCCTAAATATATTTATGTGCTCCATGTATCTGCCTGGTACTCTCATAGCCAGAAGGTTTCAGATCCCCCTGGAACTGTAGTTAAAAATGGTTGTGGGCCACTATATGGGCACTGGGAATCAAGTCTTGGTCCTCTAGAAGAGTAGCCTTCTGTACGGGAAACTCTTTGATTCTTCAATTCCTAGAATTTATTTTAAAGTATTATAGTGAGCATTAATAATATTTTGTCTCATCAGATTTTTTATATGTTCTGTGTGTGTGTGTACTTGTGTATGCATGTCTGTATGGGTGGGTGCATGTGTGTGTGTGTACATGTATTTGTATAAGTATGTGTATGGGCAGTATGTGAGTTTGTGTGTGTGTGTGTGTGTGTGTAGTGTTCCCTTATCCTTGTCCATTTGTATTTGTACAACTCTCATGGCATTAGCCAGGAAATGGATGTCCCATCTGCCTTTGCAAATAGAGCATAATCAGATAGCTCCGTGTGAAATTTCAGTTTTGAAATCTACCACACGAGCACCACATTTCAGAAGAAGTGCTGACTGGGATCTCATGTACCGCCTCTGGCTTGGTTAGGACACAGCATGCTCTTTTGGGTACACAGAAGTGCCTTTCCGATAGAGGCTCATTAGGACTCTGCTGTACCATAATCTGGTCTTTGTCCCTAACTGCACAGTCATCAGATCTGATTCTTGTCTTTCTTAGTGAGGTCAGAGCTACCATATCCTCTAGTAATTTAGCAATTTCCTTTTCCATTTATATGGACTAAAGAGATCTGCAACCAAGAACACTAATAAAAGTTGGCTGAAGTAAGTAAAGAACGTATTTGTTTCCAAATAGCTACTAATTGCTCCTATATGACTTGTTGAATGATAATCTGCCCCCCCCAAGTTAACTGGAAAGAACATCTTATTTTCTTAAATACACAGAGCCTGGTTTTGTTGCTCTTGATTGTGTTTGACTGATTAACAGCCAGTTCAATTGCTTGGGAAAGGAAGTAACACAGACGCCCGCAAACCTTGTTTTGGGGCATGCCAGTGACGCTCTGCTTCCTAACTCTACCCACAGACCCACAGATGACTGTGTCCTTCTCTTGACTGCTATTCATATCATTTAAGGTAATGTGATTTTTACAATCTGAATCACCTCTCCAATTTTTTTCCTTAAACAGTGTAAGCTAAGAAAGTGTCTAACCTCCTTTTTACCTCAGCCATACAAATGGCCTGATGGCAATTAGAGGAATCTTGGTGGTTTGGGGTGTGAGATAAAAATTGGTGTGACAAGCAGAACTTTTCCCTTGCTTAGATACATAATGTAGTCTTTGTCTCCCTGTCTCCTCTCTCTCTCTCTCTCTCTCTCTCTCTCTCTCTCTCTCT
>LOEQ01000077.1:19626-30699 GCA_001685075.1 Bramus lutescens
CGGGTGTAAAGCTAACCGTGTGGGAGCTGGGCCAGACAAAAAGCAGGCCTGCTCCCCTTCATTCTGAAGTTCTATTTCTAAACAAGGTCACATTCTTAGTATGAATTTGGTGAGATAATATTTTAGTTCATTGCAAAGGCAAGGATAGATTAAACACTGGAGTTTGCTTAAGTCAGTGCCTGATCCCTGTGTTCTGGTCTGGAAGCATGGAAGACCAATGAACTCTGAGTCAGAGCCAGGGCTTAAATGAAGGCAACATGAAACTAGGCTCATCAAAGAAGAGGAAGACAAATGGGGAAATTTGGGGTGTCCATAAAATTAATGAGAAGGGAGAGGAACTTGTAGAAATAGAAACTAATGAAGGCCCGAGGGGGTTGGGCACAGGAAACAATTTGACTCTCTAGATACCTACTTTGCTCTTTTCCTTCCATGAGAATTAATCCTGGCCAACTGGACCAAGTTTCAGCCTCTTGGACTCTACAGGAGCCAAGTTGTTCACTTCAGACAGCACTAAGCTGATGCTGACCAGTCATCCCCCATCCCCACTAGCAGTTGGAATCTTGAACTTGTTTTTCAGCATGTATCTGTCATACCTGAGAAACTCTGATTCCCTAGGCCAGCTTCCAGGCTTGCCTATAAGGCCTAAAAGGCCTCCCTGATATCTTTATTCCCAGGTTTCTTCTACATTCACCTCTTGTTTTCACCAAGATTCCCCACTTGGAGCAAGCCCCCTACTTATCTACCCCAGGCTTGTGGTTGCTCTACTATTTGGGGGCTGCTTTAGAGTGGACAGCTTACTTTAGCTCTTGGCCTATATGTGTCCTTCTCTGGCTCCTTCTCTAATGGATCACCTTTATCCCATCCTTGTGCTGCAGTGGATTTAACTCAACTCCAATTCTCAGGTGGTTACGTGACTTGGAATTGGCCAATCATTTATAGTCTGACACTATAAATGAGACAGGAATTTCAGCAGGCAGAGACAATGACAAATAATTAGGCTTTCTGCTGGTACTTTCTGGAAAGAAGAGTATCTATGAGCCTGAGTGAATACTGATCTGGAGTTCCTGGCAATCGTTTGGTTACCAAGGTGAGACTGAGACTAGAGTATGCAGGAGATTAGAAGGTAGAAACATGCCGGGCAGTGGTGTCACACACCTTTCATCCCAGCTCTTGGGAGGCAGAGGCAGGAGGATCTCTCTGAGTTTGAGGCTAGTCTGGTCTACAGAGTGACAGGACAGCCAGGGCTACATGGAGAAACTCTGTCTTGAAAAGCAAGAAGAAGGAGGTGGAGGAGCCGGAAGAGGAGGCAGAAAGGCTGGCTTACACTGACATCCTCTGTGTCTCTGCATAAAGGCATTTTGAAAGTCAGAATATTGATAGACACTTCTATTTTAGAAGTAATAACTTTCCTTTGTGTTCAAGGTAATTTGAGATTATTTCTTGAAACTCAAATCTTCCTTACTACTGGACTGAATCCTATTGAGTCCAGAATCAGAATATTTAAAATGTGGGTTTCAAGGATTACCAATGTCTAGGGGTTCTTCTGGCTTTATTTTTCCCATGGTCTGCATTGTCATTTGGGACTGTCTTGATGTAGTGAGAATAGTTAACTAGAAAGTTTAGTCCTGGGATCATCACTCCTGGACAGTAGACCTCTGGGGAAAGGATATCTTCCATGGAAAATTCCTACGTCAGAGCAAGGACAGCAAAAGACTCAGACTCCTTCCTTAGATTCTCCTGACAACAATGATACAACTCTTTATATTAAGATAAGTAACTCTAGCTGTTGGAATTCATGTCAATAAGTCAACAGAAGAACATTTCTTTCTAGTTATACCAAGTTCACTGTAGGTCAGATGATACTCCTGGGAAGTCTTCAAGTGACTATCATCTTTGGGTCTTTGTTCCAGGATACCCATCTGGGGAGGAAAATAGCATGGGATTTGATACGGTGTTTCAGGGTTCCCCAGAGAAGTAGAACTAGTGAAATGTGTATATCAATTGACAAAGATGTGTTATAAGGAATTGGCTCCTGTGACTATGGAGACTTGAATCTTATTCCCTTAAAGACCAGTATGTTAAAAACCTTGATATCTAAAGTAACATCATTGTTAGACCTTTAAGGGTGTAATTTTCTGGAAGGCCCTTGGGTCATTAAAGGGATGCACTCCAAAGGGAGTGTAGGACCTGACTCCAATCCCCCCACCTCTCTCCTCGATTCATGCTATGAACATATTTTTCCATCATGTACCCCTACCATTGCTGCCCAAATCACTAAGATCAATTAATGATGAATCCAGAACCTCCCAAAATGTGAGGCAAAGTGAGATTTTTCTACTTGTAAGGTAGGCATCTCAGGCATTTCATTATAGTAATGGAGAGCTCCTTGACATCCTGAAGGATGGGCCAGAACTCTTAAGACAAAGAGAGGGGCAGCACTGTACTCTGAAACCTGAAGGCACCTCCAGGCAGAGGGTGAGCTGTTGAGACCTACCACCACCAGGAATCTCCTTTTAGGGATTCAGTCCAATTTAACTCACATTAAAACCTTGGCTGACAGCCTATGCTAAATATTCTTTTTGTATAATAAAAAATCATCAGAATAAAAAATACTGGTTTGGAGATATTTTTCCCAATTCTTAATGCATAGGAAGTACCTTTGAAGAACTAAATTTGGCTCGTTGATACATGTCAAGGAGTCAAAATGCCACCATTGCTGAGTCCCACTTCATAAAAGGAGGGGTGAATAATAAAAACAGCATATCTTACCATGAGACAAACAGCTTAGACTATCGCCTACTGCATCTCCTATCAGGCAAGTTACTTAGCATTTCTAAATCACATTTATCCTGTGTGTGTGTGTGTGTGTGTGTGTGTGTGTGGACACGTACACACTGACACTGGGGGTTATATACCCAGGGCATTGCTTACTGTTCTTCCAGATGTCCAACACCCACCCCAGACAGCTCACAGTCACCTGTAACTCCAGCCCCAGGGGATCTGATACTTTCTTCTGGCCTCTGAAGGCCCATGTGTGCACACATACATGCACACAAAGAAGGGAAGGGAGAGGGGGAGGGAAAGAGTCAAGGGAAGAGAGGGAGAAATATAAGTATAAAGGTAAATCTTTAAATTGAGGTCTAACAAACGTTCTGACAGCCGTAGTGTACAGCATATCGTAGGGGCTTCCATTTGAAGTTGCCTAGAAAAACACCACTGAAAACAAGCCAAGAAGCCTGTGAAATACTTGTGACCTCTGACGTCATGTGATCACACAAATTGTTACTATTATTGTTTATATTTTCAGGTGAGGAAAATGAGGTCAAGGACAATTTGATGACCTCTTCAAAGTCACTCAGTAAGTGGCAGGTCCTGGGTTTGAACCCAGGCAGTCTGACTTCAGAGCTAACACATCAGCTCCATAGGCCATATAATGTATAATGGAATATTCAACCACAATACTGGTTAAGTGTACAAAAGAGGGAACCTGATTTGAAATGATATGTGTAGGTATCTCTGGGGATGGTTACATATGTGGGTATGGATTGGTCATGAAACTTGATGGGGATCATGAGAGTGGAGGAAGAGATCTTAAAGGTGGTGATAGGAAGCTCATGGAGCACCTGTCTACCAGGAGAGCAGAGAGGGACAAAGCTGTAGGGAGAAACAAAGCAGGGTGGAGTCAGAAGCAGCCCAGGGAAGACCAGTGTGGGAGAAGAAACAATAAGAATATGATGTAATGGCAGATGCTTGTGAAGATGCCCTGACAAAGACTATTAGCCTTTCTAAAAAAAAAAATAGCCATGANCCATGAAAATTTAAATGATTAATTAAACTAGCCATGAAGACATGTTGGAGTTACTCCCAATTAAAAAATTAAAATTATGCTCCTAAATGTGGTGCATTTACACAATGGTAAAAAAATAACTACACAATTTATACACTGGTAAAAAAAAAATAATGACATCTTGAAATTTGCAGGCAAATGGATGGATCTAGAAAAAAAACACATTGAGTGAGGTAACCCAGACCCAGAAAGACAAGCATAATATGTACTCACACACAGATGGCTTTTAGACATAAAGCAAAGAAAAACCAGTCTACAGGCCACAACCCCAGAAATCCTAGACAACAAAGAGGACCCTAAGAGAGATATAGACGGATCCACATAGGAAGGAGAAAAAGACAAGACCTCTTGAGTAAATTGGGAGCATGGGGGCCAACAAAAGAGGGTAAAAGGGGAGAGGGGAAGGAGGAAAGGGAGTGAAGAAAAATGTATAGCTCAATAAAATAAAATAAAATTATGCTCATACTTCACATCATGCCGAGAAAAGCAAACTAAATGTGCTCAAGGTGAATCAGAGAAGATGACAGCTTTTACTGGAAGAAGGTTTTTCCCAACCTTGACATGAAACTACAGAAATCCAGAAGGCAGACAGGAAAGGCTGACAGACATGACACGTGAACCGGGGAGTGCTCTCGTGGTTGGTAGATTAGAAAGAAATGAGTTATCACAGGCTGCAGTCGCTGTGAAATTAGTAAGCCCAAGCCACTTAGTAAAGATATGGCCACATGGCTTAGCAAGACAGTTCACTGCAGAAAGATCTGTGGTTAATGAATATTAATAAGCTGCAAATCCTCACAGGAGGGAAAGAAGTTGACTTATGCAGCATTGGGATTTTGTTTCCTGCTTTTTGCCTCATCAGAACGTGTAGAATGGTTTGGCTCTATGCTTGTTCCTTCCCTGTCTGGCTGAAGTTGGGGAGCTCCCATTAGCTCAGGCAACCTGTTTCAGTGGGTGTCCCCATCATGGTCTTGACCTCTTTGCTCATATTCTCACTCCTCCCACTCTACAACTGGACTTTGGGAGCTCAACCCAGTGCTGCAATGTGGGTCTCTGCCTCTGTTTCCATCAGTTGCTGGATGCAGGATCTGTGATTATATTTAAGATAATCATCAGTCTAACTACAGGGCAAGGCCAGTTTGGGCACTCTCTCCTCTGTTGCTTAGGGTCTTAGTTGGGGTCATCCTGGGAGTTTCTCTAGAGCCAGGTTTCTTGATAGCCCCATAATGAGTCCCTTAATCAAGATATCTCTTTCCTTGCTCTCATCTCTGTCCTTCCTCCATCTCTACTTTCCCGTTCCCTTAAGTTCTCCTCACTCCTCCCCTTCTTCCCTCCTCTTCCCCTTTCACCCTCCCTTCTCCCCCTACCCCTATGTTCCCAATTTTGTCAGGCAATCTTGTACTGGCTTTTTGGGAAACTATTTTCTTTGGATGGATAATTTGCTCAGCCTAGATATAGTAGGGAGGTCCTTAGACCTTGCCAAAAGCAATGTGCCTCACCCTCTCTGGAGAGCACATAGTGGTGGGGTGGGGGTTAAGTGGAGGGTATGGAAGGAGAGGAGGGAGTGGGAACTTGGATTGGTATGTATAATGAAAAAAGATAGTTTGTTTCCTTTTTAAAAATAGAAAAAAAATTAAAAGAACAGGTAGAATGGATTTCTTGCAGGGTGGGTAGGCATCCTAAGGAATGGGCACTGTCTGTGTTTTAATGGCTGATAAAACCTTTGGGGGTGTTATTTAATGGCAATATCAACACTTGCAAGTATGTAACCTGTGACCCAGAACTTGTGCTGGCAGAAGTTGAACCTTCAGCCATACCAGCACCAATGGGTAAGGTGCACATGAAGATATCTGTTGGTCTGTTATTTAGAACTATCAAAAAACAGATGTGATTTAAAGTACCATAAGTTAGAGAGTGGTAAAGCAATGTGCTGTATAACCGGAAGTTCTGTGTAACCCCTGGAACAAGTGAGGTCATGCTCTGTTAGCCGACCTGGAAAGCGTCACAGATTCTAAACTGAAAAACAGATTAGTATACAGTAATGAAAAGAATGGTCGTAAAAAGGTTGAAACAGATCAGATCTATTTTCTTTTTACACACATTTGCTAATGGATATTTTCAAAGAAGGTTTGTATTTGAAACACATTAAAAAATGTTTAAAATGTTTGAATCCAAGGCATTAATGGTGATTACCTCCGCAGAGCTGTACTGGGAAGGGTTAGTTCCCAGAAGACAGAACGATGTCTTTTTAAATTGTAGGTTATTATTTGAAATTTTTTCAGAATGTATTAATTTTGTGAGAACAAAAATCATTGAGAGAAAAACAATAGCAAAAGCCAAAGAGATGAGAAACATCACCAGTGTCTCCAGCTTTTATTGACTTCTCTTTCATCTCTGTCTCCACAAGCAGACTGAATAGCAAAGACTATTTAGAAGCTGAACACGTTGCAATCAACAGGCTTGGTGGCATTTGAAGTACTCAGGGAATGAGGAGATATGACCGCAAAGCCATCACTGCTATTTTTCCCCCTTTAGAAGGCTAAAAAGGAGCCATTGGAAGATGAGAAAAGACCATTCTGCTCGAAACAAAAGGGCAGACCTCGGTATTAGAGCCTGGGTCTTTTCAGCTCCCCTCTTGCCCTGCAAAGGCACTAGAAAAGGGCCTTGGAAGGGTTAAAATGCACCTGCTGAGGTCTTGCAAAGCTGGGGGACTGGGTGTCATAACGTCCCCTCCAGGCTTTTCAGACACACTCAGGAACAGGGTCTCTGGTCCTTTGAAGGTTGCCCTGTGTTGTAAGCATGTCCATCTTGGAGGCAGGTGAGCTGGGCCGTATGTCTGCTACCACTTTAAACATGGGTGGTTCTATCAGCTTTACACTTTGCGTCTGAGATCCAGTCTGTCTAGCAGAAGCAGTAAAGACAAGAGGCAGCCTCTCTCAACTGAAAGCTCCACCCAGGCGACAGTCGTCGTCCTGACTAAAGCCATGTGTTCTGCTTGACCTCCACATTTCCTACAGCCCCTCTCTCAGGCTTCATGTCCAATAAGTGGCCCTTCTCTGGACCACATCCAAAGTGAACTTCTGTTGGCCCTGAAGAGGTCACTCATGGAGCTAGCAGGTAATTCGACTTGACAAGAACCTCAGGCTTTCCGTGGAGACACTGGCTCAAATAATAACAAGCATAATGTCATCTGAGTCCAAAACCAATGTCTACTATAATCCACACTGGGAAAATTATCAAAGACAGCCTCGTCTTGGTTTTCTCATATGCATGGAGGATGGATGTAAAGGGCTCATCTCATGTGACTATTGAAAGAAATAATCTGAATAAAAGCACCTGCAATTCAGAAAGCACAATTCAAATATGGCGCGTCAATAATACCACGTCTTAAGTAATAGGAAGAAGCCAAATGAGAGAAATATGTGGAGAGAAATGAATTTAGAAAAAAAAGGCATATTATTTACAAGAGAAGTGGATATGGCAAAAGAAAATAAATAAATAAATAAAACCAATCTAGGCCCCAAATTGGAAAATGAAGGAGGGCCCACACAATGGTTCAGCAGGTAAAGGTGCTTGCTGCTGAGGTAGACCGCATGAGTTAGATCCACAGGACATACACGGTGAGAAGAAAGAAGCGGGTCTGACCCACACGCACATGTCATGGCGCATGCTTCCCTGCGCCTCACTATACACAAGCCATTTTTTTTAAAGAAGAAATAATGGGCATTTTTTAAAATAAAGGGGCAAAGAGACCACCCTACACAGACAGGGGAAAGATCAATGGTTGCTAGGGACTGGAGGCAAAAAGGAAGGACAAGCAGGGCAGGGAGGATTCTAGGGCAGCGAGCGTCTTCCATGCGACGCTGTAACGGCAGACAAATGTCCAAATCCATAACATCGGAAACAAGAGTGAAAACCAAGCAAAGAAGTGAACTTTAATGTAAGTGGTGGACTGTTGGTAGTGACAGTGTGTCTCGCAGGTCAGTCAGCTCTAAGACATTTACCCTTTGGGGTGGAGCTAATCATGGAGGAGGCTGTGTGGAAAGTCTTTATGTGAGAGAAATCTCTGGAGCCCTCGCTCTTTTTTGCTGTGAACCTAAAGCGATTCTCAATTAAGAACAATCTGTTGAGGACTCTGACATGGGCTTGGGAGGCATCTGCCCAGGATGCAGGAGGGATGTATCCCGGTTGTGAGGACCGGGTAAGGGAGCAGCTCTTGGTAGCTCAGTTTGGGAACCACTGAGCAGGCAGCTCCAGGAGCGCTGGGGAAAGACCTCAGTGCTGAACTCACTTCAAAGTGTAAACAAGCCTTGCTCAGGCTGCCTCTGTTCCCTGGCTCCCAGAATGGCCCAGAGTGGGAACTACACACATTGAGAAAGATAAAGACGCTAAGGTTTATTTTATGAAAAGCAAACATTTGTCCAACATTTAACCTACTGAAACCGGTGTGGGCAAAGCCATTAGATGACGCTGATTTCCCTGGAAGGAACCGGATTTTCCACCTCTGTGCTAGAATGGGCTCTCCCTGAGGGAAACAGCTCTAAAGGGGACTCTGGCCTTAAGTTTTACCTCTGCCAAGACCTTGGCTTGAGCTTCCCTCTTTCTCCTTGCTTCATTTTCCTCAGCCATAGAAGCGAGGGTGGGGCGGGGCTCAAATAGATCTTACTTTACTTGTGTACCATGTGGATGGAGGGAATTAACACACCAAATTCTAAGGAACAAGCGGCAAAAGTTAGCTAAAACAATTACATTTTACTCTTTTATAAAAATATCTCAAATCCCTGGACGGTAGTGATGCACTCAGGAGGCAGAGGTAGGTGAATCTCTGTGAGTTCAAGGCCAGCCTTGTCTACAGAGCAAATTCCAGGACAGCCAGAGCTGTTACACAAAGAAACCCTGTCTCAAAAAACCAAATATATATAAAATTGTGATATCAGCCATCTACAAAGATGTAAAATCAGAATTTAAATTAGACAAATTCTCCTTAGTTGTAGTATCTCTTACTCAAATACCTCCTCTTATTTAAAAAAGAAATATAAGAATTAGCATATACTTAAGTTAAGAATTTGGGTATCCTACTTTGTTCTTTCATTTCTACCCAACCAAAGAACACTCAGCATATATGGAATGACACAGACGAGAGCAGAGTGGATTTCACTAAGGACACCCAGCACCTCTTCCCAGGGCTTAAGATCCCTTTCCCTTGCCTCCACAACAGCCTCACTTCCTCAGTTGCCTAACATTCTCTCCCCCTCTTCCTCCACTAACACCGGGGAGCATTCTCCAAACCACTTCTTGCCCCAGACAGTCAAACATTTTCCCATTAATTTGGGGGAATCCCTTAGTTTTGTTCCTACAATATATCAGTCTCAAGTGAAGTAACAAGCCAGCCCATGTTCCTGTCCTCACTGTGGCTTATTAAGTCTAAGTCCGTCTGAAGTCCTCCCAGAAGAACTTGGTCCTTCGTGCCTGTTTGCCTTGCCCATGTCTGTTTCTCCACAAAGTTTCCCACAGTGAATCGAACATCCCTTTAGATGCCACAAATCTCCACGTTGACCCTTACGCTGGTAGTCCTTCTGCATAAGTCAGTTCTCCTTCCCACTATGACTCTCCTGTCTGTTCAGAGGTCACCAGCCAGACTCACCCTGTGTCTTCCTTTTTACCTTATGTGCAGTTCCATGTCATGTACCAGGACTTCTCTCACCTAAAAACGCTTGGCTCTTGGATGGTAACTTCTCAGGGTCATTAAAGAGACAGATAACTTTCTGCATCACAAATGAACTCATTGAGAACGTCTCTGGCACACAATACGAAAGCAAAGGCCTTTGCAAACAAGTGTGACAGGACAGGAAGTCTTTCTCAGCTACCCTGCTGTAACTGGGATGACAAGCTAAACGACCAGAAGCAACCCAAGGGAAGAGGGATTTCTTCTCCTTCTTGGTGTCAAAAGGCAGTTCATCCCACAGTAGGTCAGGAAGTAGAGAGAGGCACCGAGGAAGGAGGAAGGGAAGACAATCGGAAGGTATGCCCATTGGTGTCTTGATTTCTCTCATATGGTTCCACCTCTTGCCTTGTGCCACCTTCCAGTAATGTTATTATGTGCCAAATCCATCACAGAATGAACTCAAGGATTATGTTGGAGCCACATGGTCTAATGCCTCCCACGCTGATCCAGAGGTGTATGTCACTGACCTCACAGGCTAGGTCTCTCAGTCTAATCCAGCTGGCAATCAGAATTAGCCACCCTACCTTCTTCACAGCAGGTAGCTGCCTATCTGCTCTTTGCTGTGGGGGCAATGGCCTGTTCTAAGTCATTACCTCAATGGATTTGAACTCCAAGACATAGGTTTTTAATAAGAAGTGTGACAGGACTGTCCTCACCTCCAAATTCATATATCAACAATGAATCTCCACTTTTCTGGTCTTAACAACTGAGGCCTGGGGGAAGGTGATTAAGTCATGAGTTCAAAGTCATCATATAAAACCCCCAGTGGAGTTGCTTCCTAGCTAGCATGTACCTTCTAGGAGCTGGAAGGTAGGCCTTTGCCAGCTACTGAATCTGATGGGGTCTCAGCTAGGATGCTCTAATCTCACAGATGGAAGAAACAAGATGCGTTGTTTGTGAACCATACATCTTGTGGTGTTTTGTTATAGTCTCCCAAGTAAACTACAGATACACCCCACAGGAAGGCTTCATTTCTGGTACTTACCATGAAATAGAAATGGAAGCTACACATCTGCAAAGACACAGGGATTTCCTAACATTTCTCCTCCTTCACACCCATGTATTCAAGATACTCAGCTCTTCAGTATTTGTCTTTCTCCCTAGTAAGAATTCTCTGCTTGTCAATGAGTTTGAGGTATTGCAGAAGTATTGCCAGGTTCAGAGAGTGACCATTGCCATGAGTTTTCTGATTGCAAATCAATGAAATTTATAAATGATAAGCTCCACTGGGATTTTTCCATCTTGAAATTTATGATGGGAGTGAGGACCACACCTGGGTAAATGGTGTTGCCTGTCTTGCATGTGTATGCACTGTATTGATCATGTGATGTCCTTGTATGAACACTCATCCATTGCTAGTGGGAATGCAAACTTGTGCAACCACTTTGTAAATCAGTGTGGTGGTTTCTCAGGAAATTGGGAATCAACCTACCTCAGGATCCAGCAATACCATGATGTAGGAGGGTCATCTGTCTATGTGTTACTTTTATTGATTAATAAAGAA
>LOEQ01000077.1:32079-43081 GCA_001685075.1 Bramus lutescens
AGGGTTCCCTGCCCTCTCTCAAGCAGGGAGGGAGAGGGAGGAGAGGGTGTGGGGAGTGGGAGGGGATTGGGAAGAGGGAAGTGTAAATATTTGAATGGAAAAATAAATAATAATGATAATAATAATAATTTTCCTTCAGCTTAGCTCCAGATAATTAGGTTTGTCTAAACCAGGTGGTTTGTAAATAATAAATTACATTATCTGCAAGAACAACAACAACAAAAAGAATGAGAATGAAAATTATGTGCTTAAAAATAAAATAAGCTTTTGATAGGTGGTAGTGGTGCATGCCTTTAATCCCAGTGCTCGGGAGACAGAGGCAGGTGGATCTCTGTCAGCTTAAGACTAGTCTGGCTTCAAGAACTAGTTCCAGGACAGGCCCTAGAGCTACAGAAAAACTCTATCTCACAAAACCAAAATAAATAAAATTAAATATTTTAAGACAAAGACACTATTGGGTTTTATCATCTGTCTTTCCACTTTGTACCATAGAACCAAGTGAGCTAAGGTTCTGTTTTTGTTTGTTTGTTTGTTTGTTTATTGGGTTTTGGGTTTTTTCTGCTTTGTTTTGGTTGTTTTTGTGTTTTTAGTTTATTTTGTACAAATGAAAATCATAGATGCCATTTTCATACCATTTTAGATATTCTATATTTAGGAATTCCAATGTTCACACTCTTTCATCCTCACCCACTTATCTATATTTTCAGTGAACAGATGCCAGAAAGTACTTGAGGACTCACATAGCTGCCCACTTAGACATTTGCTAAAACTGAAGCCATGATCTTACCATGAGATTATAGAAGAGAACAACAAACACATGCATATTAGAAACCAGACCCACATAAACATGTCTGGATGTATTTCATGTTGGAGACCATCATCAACAAGTATACCACTTACCATGGTAGGGGCATGGGGATTAGAAATGTTAGTAAAGAGAACAAAGATGCATGCGAAAATAATAAAACAGAAGCATAGAATAGTACCAGGAGGGAGTTCCTGCATTTTGTTTTCCATACACTTTTATACACAGTACAACAGGGGAAGAAGACAAAAGACTACTCTAACATGATGCAAAGACAACTAGAACAGTTACTTGCTGCAATACTTGAGACCATAAGTCATTAATTCCTGAGAAAAGCATTCTGTTGTTTAGGCACTGAACATATCTTAGACCAAGTATCATGAAGACAGTCACTTCCTAGGTCAAACCTCTTAATTCAAAAGAAGGAGCAGAAGTATGATGGAATTCTCTGACCTTTGGTCAGGGTGGAGAGGATCAGCCTGTGTGGGCCATCTTAATGTCCAAAACACCAAATAACCACACCCTAGGTCAGGGTACCTAGCCAAAGTTGTTGTCAGCAACTTTGAGCAACCTCAAACCCTCTGACCTTCAGACAAGGTGGAAATAGGCTCACATTTTTGGGCCTCCACAATTTCATAAAGGAAAAATAGGCCTTGTGATTAAGAGCAAATAAGAGGTAAAATCAATGTTTAGGAGCTGAGTCTGGCTGTTTGTGGGAATGGTTGCGTAAGACTTGAGTGGTCCTCTTCCTGGATAGCACTTTGGAGAGACTGTCTCTGTGACAAAATAAAAGACAATGAAGCAAGTAGTTATTGTTCATCCTTTGAGAGTCACTAAGCTCCTCTATTCATTGCCTCCTAACTCCCATTCTTTTCCATGCCTTTCTCATACTGAAAATTAAGTTTTATGTAAAAAGATAGTTTCCTAGCATGCAGACAGGAGGACACGCTACAGAGTTTAGCAGTACATTACTAGAACTCTACAAAGTCATAGCCTAGATTCCTGTGGCCAAAGGTCACTATTTGGGTGGTCTGAAGACAGTGCTAAGTAGGCAGCTATCTGAAAAGTGACCCCGGGGCATCACAAAACTCAGAAATGTGAAGAAGTTAACAACTGGTGTACATAGCCTAAACCAACAAGACAGGTAAAGGTATGAAAGGATGTGGCAATTTATATCAGTTCTCTGAGACTCTGAGAAGGAAAGAATCCAACCATAGTTATATACGTGTAATATTAGAGCATCCCTTTAACAAATGGGGGTAAGAGCCCAATTATTTGCCTTGACTGTTCAGGTAGCATTTCCGAGCTATGTATTACTCAACACGCTATACACAGGTTTCGCTGATCATTAAACCTTTTCTATATTAAAAAAAACTGCATGCTGGTCTTTTTCACCTTAAGAGCTAGTTCATTGGTGTTTGTTTGTTTTGCTGTGGATATTAACTAAAAGTAACTACAAATATAATACTAACTTTACTATGTAATAATTATCTCTTTATTATGTTTTTGAATATTTGGTTCCCAGTTGGTAGATTCCTTTAGAAGCATTAGGAAGTGTATCATTGGGGATGGAATTTGATGTTTCAAGAGCACATATCAGGTCCAGTCACATCATATTCATTCTCTCTCTCTCTCTCTCTCTCTCTAGGACTTATATGGATTGCATGTATTTTCTATGCCATTCCTGTTCAGGGAGCCATTCCTGTTCAGGGACTGGGGCATCTCTGGATTTCATTACCTATGAGAGTGTTGGAGTCCTGGAATTCAGTCTCCATGGATATTGACAGAGAGCTAAGTACTTTGGTAGGCACACAAATGCTTTTTCTGCCCACTCCCCAAATCCACAGAGTATGTATTTCTTTACATTCCTCAAATTGAAGACCAGACACTACCAACCTTTCATACATAAATCAAGTCTTTTTCCCAACCTGAAGACGGAGACTGCACATTTTCTAACTGCCCAGACCCGAATAATCACACAGAAACTATACTAATCACAGCACTGCTTGGCCAAAGGCTTGGGTATATTACTAGCTATCTCTTACATGTTAAATTAACCCATTTCTATTAATCTATGTATCATTATGAGGCTGTGGCTTACCAGTAATGTTCTAGTACCTTTCTCCTTTGGCAGCTGCATGGTGTCTCTGCTTTCCCAGAATTCTCTTTGACTGGTTTCCCTGCCAATGTGACTGACAAATCTTTACAGATAAAAGCATTGTCCCACAGCAGTTCTGCCTTTTTTCTTTTCAAAACAAGACCTTGAATCTAATCTCCTTTGTTTATCCTTTTTCCTGGTCATTGTCCCTAACAACTTATAATCACTAAACAAAGACAAACATCTATAATCCATTTTTTGAGAATGTGGGTATAGTTTTCTAGGCTACTTTCTGCTGATTGGGGGTACTGATAATCTTACGGGAATCCAAAGAAGTTTAGGATTATGGTCAAATCCTGACTGAAGTATTCTGTGAGGCTGGATAATGTCAGCCAGCAGCCTTGAAGCTGTCCTGGATTCAGAAATCAGAAGAAACTGCAACAGAGGTGCTCTGAAATGTTGGACCATCTGGGCCATCCATTCCCATTGGAGGTTTTTAAGGGTGTCTTCTTTGATCAAAAATTATTTTTCTTAATCAAGAATAATTTTATAACCTCTTATTTCCTCTGGAAACAAAAGCAGAACCTCTTTCCCAAAGTAGCATATCTTTTGATTTATATTTTGAAGTCAAGGCATTTTCAAAATATATAGATTAGATTAATAAAGCAGCACTTTAGTCAAATGTCTTTTAGCAGATGTTGCTCCTTCCTCAGCAGTCAAACAATTCAAAGACAGCACAATAACATACAGCATCCAGATTCTCTATCTTTCTATCTTTAGGTGGCTCTTTTTTAACTATATTTATTTTATTTTTATATTATAACTTTTGTTTTTTTGACACAAAATTTCTTAGTGCATCTTTGGCTATCCTGAAAATCACTCTGTAGACCAGGCTGGCCTCAAACTCACAGAGATTGTCATACCTCTGCCTCCCAAAGTGCTGGGATTATAGGCATGTGCCACCATGCCCAGCTACTCTTTCTTTTTTTAAGGACTTTCTCTATTCTTTGTTTCTTTCCCAACTCTACATATATTTTTAAACACACTGTAAACCATTTAGAGGCTTTTTTCATATAAATCTCTGACTGCGTGAGTCTTTAATCTGCTAAGCAATTATGACTAGAAATAAAGCTGAGGCTATGGCAGCTGGCTTCATCCCGATTTTTTGAGGGCCTAGCTTTATGTTGAAGAAGCTGGCAGGACCCATATTTTTGCCACAACTCTGTAAAGTTTCAAGCTCCATGCTGCCACCTAGAAGCCTGCCACTGGCTGCTCATAAACACCATTTAAGTGTTTAGTGACTGAGCCTCTTAAAAGAACTGCAAAGTTTTTACCATTAACGCTGAGTCAGGAAGCCTCTCTTAAAGGAGGCACGCCTCTACTTACCACCAGCAATCAGAGCCTACAGGAGTGAAGATGGTTACCAAAAAGGTGCGCTTGATTCTGTTCTTGTCTGTCTAGAATTCATTCTCTTTTCTCTTTTCTTTTTCTTTCTTTTTTTTCTAAGATTTCTCAGGCTTTATGTGGAAATTCAGCATGGTTTTAGCATGGTTATGTAAACTGAGACTGTGCTTTTTTTTTTTGGTTGTCCAGACCCAAATAAATATACAGAAACTATATTAATTACAACACTGTTTGACCAATGGCTTAGACATAATCCTAGCTAGTTCTTTCATCTTACATTAACCCATTTCTATTAATCTATGTATCACCACGAGGCTGTGGCTTACTAGCAATGTTCTGTCTCCTTCAGCAGCTATATGGCATCTCTACCTTTCTTCTTCTTCCCAGAATTCTTCCCGTCATCTGGTTTCCCTGCCTATACTTCCTGCCTGGCTACTGACTAATCAGTGTTTTATTAAACCAATACAAGTGACAAATATTTACAACATACAAAAACATTATCCCACAGCACCAACCTTTTATTTCAGGAGAGGGTGTCTAAAATTGGACGTTTCTCTATGGCAAGATGACAGAACTAAGCACTACAAGATCTGATTGTCAAGTACAAGCCAGTCTGATGCATAGATGGCTTTGCTGCTTGGTAGGGAGCCCTGTGGTGTGGCTCAGGGATGTCAATCCTATCAGTGATCATCCTATCAAGCTATCATGCATTTATGTGACATTTTTTTATTTTCAAAGGGACTTACAAAAATTTATTCATAACACTCTAAAAAATCAGAGCTATTATTTTTCACATTGTAGGTTGAAGAATTATAAAAAGTGAAAAATTCACTTCAGGCCATGAACTGAACAAAACTAAAATATGACAACCCAGTCTACCAACTTTCAGCCAATGTTTTAACTTCTTCTCAGCATTCTTTTGCTGTGTGTCTTCAGCTTCAAAGTGCTTTCCTTGATAATCCATTAGAACAAAAGAGAAAAGGGAAGAAAATAAAGGAACAGAGAGAGGTAGGAAGGAAGGGAGGAAAAGAGGGAGAGACAGAAGGAGGGAAAGAGGGAAGAAAGTACAAAGCCTTATTATGATTCCATATTCCTTCAACTATATTCTCACTCCCTCTGGCATATCTCATTGTCTCAGCTAGTATGGTTAGCTAACTCTTCCCTACAGCACAGATACATGGAGGCTGGGTCTCTGATGCTAACGCTGAGCAGGGAGTGGTAGCTGTTATGTTCCTCCTTCAGTTTGTGTCACCCCAAGATAATTATGTGGATGGTCCTAGAAATGACAACAATATGAAGCAGGATTATACACTTTTTTCAATTTGACACAATGTAATTTCTGTTTTTGACAGAATTGCATTATATAGGCCAATCTGAAGCTATCTATACAGTCCAAGTTGGCCTTGAGTTTGTGATTTCCCTGCCTCAATCTCAAGATGCTAAAAGAACAGGCATGTGCATCTATACTACATACATTTTTAAATTCCTCTTTTGCTTTTAAATAAGTTGAAAATGTATATGTATATTTTGTTTGCATGTATATGTACAATGTGTGTATGCAGTATGTTTATACCATTTGTGTATGCACCGTGTGTGTATGTGAACCATGTGTGCATGTACCACGTGTACATGTACCATGTGTATGTGAACCATGTGTGTGCATCGTGTATGTGTGTACTGTGTGTGTACCATGTGTGTACACCATGTGTGTATGTGCACTGTGTGTGTGCACTGTCTATGTATGTACACTGTGTATGTGGAGCATGTGTGTGTACATGTGTGAATGTGCACCATGTTGAATGTACAACAAGTGTGTATATGCACTGTGTGTGCGTGTGCACCATATGTGTATTTGGTGCATGCAGAGTGGAGAGAGGGCATTGGGTGGACCTGGTATTAGAGAAGGTTGTGAACCATCATGTGGGTGTTGGGAATCTAACCCTGGTCTTCTGGAAAAGTAGTCAGCCTTAGCTGCTGGGTCATTTCTCTATAGCTTTGGAGCCTGTCCTAGAACTAGCTCGTGTAGTCCAGGTTGTCCTCGAACTCATAGAGATCCTCCTGCCTCTGCCTACCAAGTGCAGGGATTAAAGGCATGTGCCACCACCGCCCAGCTTGGATCTAGTTTCTTTGGGTGAAAAATTGAGGGCAGCTTATTCAGCTGACTTGTGTGACAGTGAAGTGACCACTGAAAGTTGCAGCCATGTGCAATCTAACTAGGGTTGAAGGTCACACTTATAAGGTGACTACTGTGTATGGATGGTGAGCTAAGCAATCATTAGAAGACCTTAGTCCCCTCCCCACAAACTTCTTAACAAACTGCCGAGTGACCTCTACACATGGCCATGGAGCTTTCACAAGGCCAGATGATCCAAGAGAGAGCAGGACAATAAAGGACAGTGTCAGCTAGGACAAGTTCTAGAAGCCATACACACAAAGGACTCTATTCATTAAAAGTCAGATCATGGGCTGGAGAAATGGTTCAGTGGTTAAGAACACCAGATGCTCCTCCAAAATGACCTGGGTTCAATTCCCAGCACCCACATGGCAGCTCAGAACTGTCTGAAACTCCAGTTCCAGGGGACCCAACACTCATGTACATGACATACTTCCAGGCAAAGCACCATTGCACAGGAAATAAAAGCAAATAAATCATTATTTAAAGTCAGATCATAATAAACCTTTAAAGAGAAGGCTCCAGTGCTTCTTGAAAGGAGGATGATCAAGTGATGTTTGGGCATAGTTTAACTGCCATGGAGACAGTAAAAATTTCAAAAGTATTGTTCTTAATCCTAACAATACTGAAGGAGTCTATGAATGATCATTTGCTCCTGCTGCAAACAGAAACATGCCTGTGAGTACAATAATTGTGCTTTTAGGTATAACTGGCCACCCTTAATATACATGTATTATGTTGTGTGTGCATTACGCACATATGCCAAAATCAACTTCTTGTGTCTTCCTCAGTTACTCTCCACCTTATTTTTTGAGACAGGGTCTCTCACTGATTTTGAAGTTCATCATTTCAGCTAGAGTGGCTGATGAGGGAGCCCCTAAGATCCACTTGTCTTTGCTATCTCTCCAAGAGCTGGAGTTGGAGATTGCACTGCTATGCCTGTTTTTCTCCATGAGTTCTAAGGAATAGAACTCAGGTCCCCAAGCTTGCACATGAAGCAATTCACCACCTCCTTTGTCCATGAATGCACACGTTGTGCATGCACATACACATGCACACACATATTTAAATAATGGAAAAATCTCTTTTTAAAAGTAACTTTAATCTCAATACTCACTAACCTTAAGATTACATTGCATTTCATTACTTTCTGTCCATTGATCATTCGATCAGTTTGACACCTTATTTGTGGCCTACCATGATGAATTGCATCTGTTCCTAAAGTAAACTAAACAAATTCTTGGTTCAGATAATTAGTGTGAGAGCCAGCTTTCATTAGTTTTCGTGTTATTAGGTTATTTCAAATTAGGTGATATATTTGATGTCATTTGTTATTGCAAAACTCATGTCAAAGCATAAATGGGTCAAGATTTATATGTATACATATACATGTATATATATAATCTAACACAGTTGAAAATATTAATAGACCCTTGAATATATCAATAGATATTAATACGTATAATAAAACATTTTTTTAATTTTCTCCAAAATTCAGTAAAAAATGCTTGTATGCCTGTGACAATGACAATGTTGAATATATTTTATTTGAATGAAGTAGAAGCATATGTGTGAGAGAGAGAATTTTAATTATCCATGCATTATATGTCACGTGAAATTTATTTAACCTACTGGCCTCTTGCCTCTGAACTTTTGCCAAAGTGCATAGATCAACAAACCATTGACAGACACAAGTAAAATTCATCACATCCTGACTTGTATCAACCATTTACACAAAATAAAAGCCTTTCCAAATACTCTATTGAGTGCAATGATCTAGGATCCATAAGAACAGTAACCTATTAGCATCTCAGTTCTGAAGGAATCAACTCACTTTCTTGTGGTGTTCCACGGTCAGCATTGCTGTGCTTTGTACTTTAAACCACACCTGAAGACAAACGTGTTCTAGTCCCTCTGGAGCTATGTAAATGCTCATAATTTAAAGACAATTCTTTTCCTACCTAGACAAGATGGCAGTGAGACAGCTTGTATGACAGATACAGAAGATTTCATATCTTTTTCCTCCTCCTTTTCATTCGAAGCCAATACAAGCGTGGGGGCATATTTTATTGAGGTTTATGTGCCAGAAGTAGACATACTTTTTACTTCATGCATGCTTTGTCAAATCACCTATTATCTCAATATACATTCTTGTGCCAGGTCCCGGCAAGCGTCCATTGATAACAAGTGCCAAATAATCTTTTCAATGTTAATAATTAAGAGATCACATATTTATACACACATGCACGATCTTATATACACATATCATACTCAAGGAGATAAGGAAGGTATCCCACAGAGTCTTCAAAATTATTTTTCATCCAAATCTGTCACTATAGGCTTCTTTACTGATATGACATATTTAACAATTTTTATTCTGAGTCAAGGAAACCAAATCAGTGATACTGCTATGTGAAGTGCTAGAAAAAATGGAGAAAGTAGAATGTAATTACCAAGGCAGTGAGTCCTGCCACTACCTATGAGAGTAGTAGTTAACCCTTATCTTATATGAACTAGTCATACAGGAGGGCTATACAAAAGGCAAAGCTGTGAACTGCTCTGTTTAATGCCTATGAAAACTGAAGTGCAGAGGTCAGTGGTCTGAACTTAACTAGCGAAGTTTAAAAATAGGATCTTTCTTTCCTGGCACTTGGTGTCGAGCATAAGTGTCTAGGTCTAGGCTTCCTTCTGAGCCTCCAGAATAAATATCTTCAGAGGCCAAATACTCAATTTCCACTTGCAAAATAAAAAAGAAATGTATCCCACAAGCCAACCTGTATTGTGAGACATAGCTGTAAACCAGCACTTTTGAGGCTGAGGCAAGAAGATCACAAGTTCGAACACAGATTAGGCTATACAGTGAGAGCTTGTCTCCAAGAAGTGATAGGTAAAATAAAATGAAACCACTGGGTTCTGTGTGCATATCTGCATCTATTAATTTAGATCTCAACAAATAAATAATAAATAAAACGAAATGAAATGAAGCCACATGAGTGTGTGTATGTGCGTGCATGGGTGTGTATGTGTCTCTGTGTGTGTGTGTCTACATGTAATGATTTAGATTTCAAGTCAAACATGAAAGTCTTTATAGAGAATTTACATGAAAGCATCATCCACACTTGAAAATGCAGAGCAAAACACTGGCACCTTCCCATTCATGAACTCGCCTCTCAGCAAAATCCAGTGTGTCTGCTGTGGGAGATTTAGGTCAGTAGCAACAGTATGGGTAATCTGTCATCAATAAAAAATATTGCTCTCTGGAGTAGTTTATAAGTAATAAACAGGGTTAAAGCTAAAGTCTCAAAGGAAAGTAATTAAATGCTTTCAAGTATTTAATTGGAGTCCTTTTTTGTAGCTCCAAAGGTTAAAATATTTACTCACTGGACCAAGTCCACCAGTTGGTTGAAGTGGTGTTGCGAGAAGTCGAAATGGTGTTTCAGGCCAAGTACTTGCTTACTTCACATAGACGAACACCACCAGTGCTTTCTTTCCCAGGATTGTTAGGGTCTTGATAGAATAACATTGAAACAGCTAAAGCTCTGACTCCCAGCAGACTCGAAAGCAAAGCAAACAAGAACCTCAGTGCTTCAGGGAAAGACCATTTCTCCTTCTCCTACAACAGCCAGCTCCAGATTGGCCAAAAGGCCTGTCTGTCTTGATGATTGATTGATGCATGCCTAGTGCCTGAAGCCTATGTAGTGGAGACTGGTGCCTGGGAAGTACTTGCTAAACGGCTTTCAAATGGCTCTCACTAAATCCAGAGACAAGAAGCAAGTTCTAGACGTAGAAGTGGATGACGGACTGAATACAGAAAAGGTTAAGTCATAGGTCATTGCTTTCGATCAAGGCCACTAGAGAAGATCTGTACCTTTAAGGATTGTCCATACAGCTGACTCTAAGAGGATGTTTATAATTGAGGAATCATAACTACTAACAGCCTAGTACTTATGGATGAGATGAGAAATGTACCCTAAAGTGTTTGCATTTCCTTGTTAGTCACCTTTTCTCTGCTTCTATTTGCAATTAGAGGGGAAAGACAAACGTGGTTTACTTGTGAGACGAGCACAGCTCCTCTGAGAGAAGGAGAGTCTCCTATACCTTGACCATTCCATCCAAGCCCTATTTCCCTCCATTCCAATCTCCTACTTACATGTTCATCTACCCATTCAGCAGAGGCCATTTTGCAATTTGCTCTATTCTGAGATTTCAAACAATGCCTGTCCTATTTCGATGTCAACGAACTATTTAATAAGTAAATATCAACCCAAAAGGTATAACTTAGGGCAGAAGGTGCTTCCTATGGCACCTGAAGAAAAAAAAAAAACACAACTCGTAGCAGTTGGTAGCTCTTGAAGTGCAGTATTGCAGTAACTGAGACCAAAACCTTGAATAGTTTTAGTATTGTTGTTGTTGGTATGTTGGGTTTTTTTGGTTTTGTTTTTGTTTGGTTTGGTTTGGTTTGGCTTGGCTTGGTTTTTCAAGACAGGGTTTCTCTGTAGCTTTGGAGCCTGTCCTGGAACTA
>LOEQ01000077.1:60937-73464 GCA_001685075.1 Bramus lutescens
CAAGGACCGCCTACAGAGGCTGCAGGCAGGTTGAACTTGGGATGCCCGTTGGGTTCTGAAAAAGACAAGTCGCCCCCTCTCACCACCATCGTCAAGATCCTTGCTGCAGGTGTCTGGCTGAGTAGTTGGATTGTAACTGGGGGGAGGTTAGCTGGAGGAGAGGAGGGAGGGAGAGAAAGAGGGATAGAGAGGGGAAGGGGAAAAGGAAAGGGAGAGGGAGAGACTGGCTGGCTGGCCCGTCTGGCTGGCCCTAAGTAGTATTTGGTTTCTGGCCCATTTCAAGCCTAATTTCTGAAAATGTCCTGCCCCTGCCTGCAGGTTGGGCTTCTGCATCAGCTTGTGAGAAGTACCCACAAGCTCTTGACAGAAGAAAGGAAGGTAAAGAAGAAATAGTTGGGGTTTTTGTTCGTTTGTTTTTACCTGCCCCAGTACCTCAGAATAACCCGAGGGTTGGGTATCCCTGCTGCTTCTTGGTTATTTTGTTTCCGTTTCTGCACACCCAGGAACTAGACCTCAATGCCTTCTATCGCGTAGGGTTCGTTCTGCCTTGTCCGTCTGTCTGTCCAGCACACACACACTTCAGTCATGGCGTTCCGAATCCATTCCTTTCCACTGGAGTTCCTATGAAACAATTCCTCCCACACCGAGCCTCCTACTGTGTCAGATCTGGTACAGTCTTTGTTTGGGTCCAACAGTCTTTGCCTACCACACCCTCATCCCCTAGACCAAAAATCCATCCCCCGAGTTTCATTTCAAGGGGGAGGGGCTGTTATTTTTTTTTAACAAAAATCCGTACTTTCCCAAGCTGGACTGCACAACCATTGGGAACATTGAGACTCCAATGGTTAATCTCTGAGACAAAATTATCGTCGCAAGAACTGTTTCCAAATAAATCCACGCGAGGAGGGAGGGGGCGTGTGGAACCAGGTCGGTAATCCGGGTGCACAGGGGTTTGTTTTGTTCGCTTGTTTTTGTTTTTGTTTTAGCTTGAAAGCCTCGCTGCGCTTCTCTCCCCGTCTGCTTCCCTTCCCGCCTCTCAGCCACGGCTTTGTGCCGGGAAGGGGCGGGAGAGAGGGGGAGGCTTTGGCGCCCCGAACCTCAAGGCCCTCGGATTTCAAGGAAAGAGAGACAACCAGTCTGGGAGATGCGGGTGCTCTGTTCATTTCTTTCTCTAATGCGTCTCTCCGCTGGGTCACAGCGCTAATGGCGACCTCGTTGCTACGATTTAGGACGCGGGTGCTTTCAAACAAAAGGAGCCGAGATTCCAGTTTTCTCGTTTGCGCCCCAGCTCCCTGTTACCTAGGTCCTTTCCCTCTCCCCTGACCCTTCCCGCTACCCAACTGGGTTTTTTCCCTCTCCAATTTCCAGGCCCGGCTTCTCCCCTCTCCTCCGCAGGTTTTCCGGAGAGGATTTCGAACTCCATTATCTTGCTGCCTGACAGGCAAGTAAATTCTCTTTCTCAGAGGCCTTTTCCTGCTCCAGTTCAGATCTCAACTTCAGGAGCCCACGAATAAATCTTAAGAGTCCCCACCCAACCCAAGCATTCGGATTGGAGGATGGTTAAGACCTTCCTCATGCCTCAGTCTGCCCCACAAACTAGCAAGGTTTCCTGAGCTATTATTCTTTACATAACTCCATCTCCAAAACACGCAAAAGCTCACAAAGGACCGGACTGCAATGGAAAAAATAAAAACGGATTTTTTTTTCCTTCGAGACAAGTGATGGAGGTGAGGGTAGGCTTAGAGACCTGTTTCCTCACGGTGGACTGTGGAAGAAAGGAGAGCCTAGAGGATCTAGGTGGCCAGGAGGCCAGCAGCATGCGTCCTGTGGACCAACGGGGAAGGGGGGCAGACCCTGCTGGGCCTGCTCCGCCCCTTCGCTAGACTTCTGGCTGGATGCTTGCTGTAGCCCAGGTTTAGCTCTCTGGCTCACGGGGCGACCACTGGGAGCCCTCTAGAAGAGCCTCGGGTCAATCTTTGGGATGCCCAACCTATGCTTTTTTCTGGGGCTAAAAAAAATGCTCCAAACTGCTCTGTCCTGGCAGGGATGGGTTGATACTGAGCCACTTAAAAGAGAGGTGGCGCTTGGGGTGACAGAGTTCAAAGACAAATTCCGGACCGCCTAGACCACAAGCACACCTAGGGTTTGAGACCCGATCTTGATAAACAAACGTGGTCCCAGGCTGCCAACGTGGTCCTAAGAAAAGCACAGAGAGAAAACGGCTTTAAGTCAAAGATCCCGTGCCTCACAAGCAATTTCAGTAAACTCGTCCATAAATGCTTCCCCTCTTCTGCCAAATGGAGAACTTCCACAGATTTTGAATGGACAGAAGACCAAACACCGATTTTTCCTCTCCTTAAATATCTCCCTCCACCCTCCTGTTGCTCCAGGCACCGATTTCTGGGGAAGATGAGGGGCAGGAGGTGCAGATTGGGGGAAGAAGGAGTATTCTTCTATTTATTTTACAGTGACTTTAATTTTTCCCTTTGGGGTTCTTTGTTATTTTGAGGTTCATCTGCAAGATTCCGGACTCCACTCTGAATAAAGCAATTTTTTGTTTTGTTTTGTTTTAAAATTTCAAACTGACATAAGCATTGGCTCATCGGGTCTTCCTTTGTCTGCCATGGTTGTAAATAATGGCTTTGAGATTAGCTAATTAAGGGGCATTAATCACTGATAGAAAGGGAATAAATCAAAGCCGTGTTCTAAATTTCAAACTTGCCTGCCTAGCTGTGCATAGCTGCTCTATCTGCAGTAGATAGGTGCTGTTTGAATTACTGGCCCTCAGAGTAAACCAAATCCACTTCACCCTTAAAAAAATGAATATTGTATTTATACAGCCCGGTGGTGTCGTTACATTAAACCCCTCCCTCTCTTCCTCTCTTCCATAAACAAAGTGTAGAGACCACAGCTATTGTAAGTTAAAAAGAGCCATATCTTAGCTTTTTGCCTTGCAGTTATGCTTACCTTTTTGAGAGTGGGGAGGTCAGTTAAAAAAAAAGAAGAAAAGAAAATGAATAACCCCTAAGCAGATAAAGATGGAAGGAAGATAAAGTGTGTGGAGGCGAGGCTTGTTTGGAGTCAGAGTACAGTTTCTGTAGAAGTTTTTCAAGGCCCAGTGTCAGGTACATTCTCTGTGACCTCTGCCTAAGACATTAGCAATCTTTGGGTTCTGGTTTGCAAGAAAGCAAGTATGGAGGGCAGGAGTGTGTGTGTGTGTGTGTGTGTGTGTGTGNGTGTGTGTGTGTGTGTGTGTGTGTGTGTGTGTGTGTGTGTGTGTGTGTTACTGGGTCAGGGATGCTCAGAGAAGCAAGGCTGGTTCCACTCTCAGGTCAGGGAGCTTGGGCCATCTCGATACCGACAAAAGAGGTTTGAAATAAGTACAGCGGTAAAACAACAAGCCGGTCCCCAGGGAGACCATAGAAATGTATTCCTTTCATGTCAAATCCTGGGAACCAGTCAACACAACACAGCAGACAGTCCAGCTCCAAGCAGCGATCTGCATGCTCTTAGCTCTGTACCTGTGCTCTCTGTGAGCGCCGCGCTCTCCCCCACCCTTGCGCGGGGAAACTTGTGTGCTGGGGTTCCTCACACTCTCCTCCGCCGCCGCCTCCCTTGAGGCCATGCCTCATTTGTAGCTGCGACTCTCAGGTGAGGACACAAGTTGAGAATCTTCTCAACTTACAGGACCAGAGGTCAGAGTGGCGTCGCCGGGTCAAACTGAAGTTCTGCCCCTCCTGCTAGTGGAAGGAACCCCTCAACCCTCAGAGCCGCTGTTCCGAGATAATCTCTCCTCCCATCCCCCTCAAATCTCGCCACGCAGAGGCTTCTGTCCTTGACTGAACACGCCTAGCTGCCAAGGGCAGGTGCCAGTTCGCTGGGAGCCAACTCCGTCTAACAGCCCCAGGCTGCATACAGCCCTTCCCTCTTGCAGCTGCCCCTACTTCCCCTTTTTTAATCTTTTAAAAAGTCCACAACCCTCATCATTTTTTTAAAGGTCCTCAACGTACCGTGTTATTAAAAAGGAGGCTTTGGGTCTGCAGGGCGTCAGCAACCCTGGGGGGGCTAGAGGGTAAGGGGACCCGGCCAGGCCCGGGGACTAGGCATCTGGAAGGGAAGGGGAGATATTTGCATAAGGCTTTGTCTGGTGCAGGCCGAGGGTTATAACGCTAATTACTCAAGATTAATGTGAAGATTGTTCTCCATTGCTCACTAAGATTTATTTAAACACTGAACTGCTGGAGGTCTAGGCTGTAAACCATTCCACCCGGCCTCGGGGCGAGACTTTGTCGTTGCGTGAAGTTTATTTCAAGTCTGCCGGAGACAGAATAGGAGCTGCGGCGAGGTGAGAAGCTCGGGGAAAGCCATACTTGAGGATATTATTTTCTAAAGTAACACCTCCAGGCCTCGGGGGTACAAACACACAGGAAGTGCATTTCCCTGTCCTTTCCCTCTGCAGACTTTCAAATTGGAAAAAAAAAAAAATCCTTTCTGTAGTAGGTACAGACCCCATCAGGAAGCAAACGTGGTGCTGGGGCGCCTCCTAGTGTCACGAAAGGGAAGACACGCCGTAAAGGCACGCTCGGGTTGAGGGGCCTGATGCTGTCTGTCTCCTGGGGGACTAAGAAGGAGCAGGGCTGCGGGTTGAGCACATGGCTGTTGGCGCTGAGTATGGTCCTTTGCGCTGTGCATGCACATGAAGTTACGTGCGCCGCCGCGCCAAGCAAGGCTCACAGCCAGGAATTCTGATGATCTAATTCAGACTACAGAATCAGAAGTCACTTTTTTTCTCGCAAATATGTGCGTTACTGTGGAGTGGAGAAGCCATATTTGAGAATTTTCTGACTTTTCCAAAGTCATATCAGGTTAGAACTCAATTTTTAAATATCAGTTGACATAACACTTGACTTTATATATCTTACTTGATTTTTACTAATTTCATGTAGAAAGCCACAGGCTTGCCATTTCTCTCTACGTTACTTGGAGATACTATATCAGTGTATTGAAAACTGTATTTTGAGTTTTAATGTCAGATTGTGACTTGAAACAACTCAAGAAGCCTGAGAATGATGCTTCGCTTTGTCGCTTCTTTCTTTGTGGGTAAATTATGTCGTGAGGATCTTCGAAGCAGTAAAAGATAACGTTAATACAAAATTACTACTGAGAGAAGAACTAGACCTAGTAGTTGACTCTAAGTTAGAGATGGATCTTTATTGCAAAGAGCTGCTGATTCACTTTGGGCAAACCTCTTTTCCTAGGGAATCTTCGTTTTCAGTAAATGAAGCAATCCCATAGAATACTAAGGCATCTTCTCCACTCAGAGAAGTCACAAATCCCAAACACACAAAGAACAAATTAGGCATTGGCTGAAAAAGACTGAAGATATTTTTTATGAGGTGTTTTACATCCATTCTCATCAGAGGCAAGTCATGGACTGGCTTTGGACTTGCTTTGAAGTCTAGATAATATTTGGGATTTTCACAGTATCCTTAGCAACTTTGTTTTAAAATCTTATTTTTCATAGTTACCTAAATACATCTTCGTCCGGAATGTTTTGGCAAAACAGCAAAACTGTAAATATTATACTTTCATTTTATGATAATTTTACACAAGAATTTGAGACATGCAGAACTGGGGGGGAAGGCAGGGTCTGCAGATAACAGTAAGGATGGAGATACACATTTCAGAGTACCTCTCTACTTCATAATATCACTCTGAGAATTGTACTAGCCAAGACTTGAACTTGGGCCATCAATGGTTTCACTCTGAAACTCATTTGGCCCCTATTACTCCTGCCTTCTACTTCTGTCAACGGACTAGGAAGAAGGGGTTCTCTTTTGCAAGGTTTTGTAAAAAAGTCGAAATCTTTGAAGAGTATAAAATTGGAACTCAAAGTCTCAGTGGTTAGGACCAAGATGTGAAATTGCATCAGAGCCACCTTGATGACCTGCCACGTTCTACAGTTTAGCATCATGGTTTTGTTGTATTAATCCTCCTTGTATACTGTCTCCACCTAAAGTCAGAACTGAAAAATTTGAGATTCAGACAAACCAGATGGCGATGAGGGACTGTTTCCTAAAACATTCCTCAAGACACAATCATTTATTTGGGAATTTTCCTGAAGAGAGAAAGGAAAAAAATGTCCATGAAGGAACAAATATTTGATGGTTGCCTTATGTAATCACTTTGTAGTTTGACCATGAGAGTAGCATAATGTGCCTGATTTCATTCTGAAAACTCATGCCCAAGAATCTCACAGGCTAGGTAAGACCCAGTAGAATAACTTTAGGTTGGAAATGGCATTTGGAGAGAAATAAATGGCTTTAGTTCTAAAAACCAACATCATTCTGCTATGCACAGTTCCTTCAATTGCTCAGCTTTTTGGAATAATTTTAGGAGCATTCAGTTTCACTTGGGCACCAAGTGAAACAATAAAATCACCGTTAAGATATATGAAGTAAATGGTGGTCTTCCAAAGCTGGTTTGCTGGGATGGCCATCTTGATTCACTCAGAATTTTAGGAGCAGGCCTACACATTATTCTATTAGCGGCCCAAGCCTACGTTGCAAATATACAAAGTTATCCACATTTCCCCACTCCCACTAAATGAACAAGTGTTTCCCTAGTAATATTTCATCTTCTGTGCTCTTGGTTATTTGTAAGACTCAGAGAGATCCTGTTTCTCTGGTGTAAGAGTCACATTCTCAAAAAGCCCACGAATATTACTAATATTTACGTGCTTTAATGCTTTGTTTGTTTGTTTGCTTGACAGTATTGATATTTTCCCATTAATTCTTCTGAGCCAAGAAACAAATCACCCTCCAACTGGCATATCCCCATGCTAGTCTGAATTTAAATTCTTTATAATAAATATTATGTGTCAGTAATTATTATAAAAATTTTCCCTCAGGATGGCTGTTCATTTTGCAAGAATCCAAGTTTGGCTTTTCTATATGGGACACTGCCATTCTATGCAAGCTTTACGATTGCCTAATTTAGTCACAAATTAGAATGCTAGAAAAGCATTTAAACTTAATTAATCACAGTCCACCTCCAAGACCGTTTGGTTTTGATGCCATATTAATTAATCAGGGCCAATAAGAGCAGTCACTTTCTAATCTTCTCTACTTGAAGCTCAGCAGAAATTAGAAACCTGCAATTCTTAAATACTGTGGCCGCCTGCTTCTCTTACCACGGTCCTTTGCTGCCACCTGCTGTCCACCTTGCAAGTTTTCGTTATAGTTGTCGGGACACGACAGGGTGTGCAAACTGATGGCTGCTGAGGACACTCACCGGATCACACTGCAACATGCTCTTTAAATTGTTAACACACTTAGTATGCATAGAAGTTGGTTTTTCCTGGCCACACTATTTCTTTTAATCCGATAGGATGTGAGGAAGCTTATTTCTAGTTCCCCCTCAAGTACAACTGACCGACAGTTTGGATTTTCTTGTATCACTGTGGTGTGCAGAATTTTCAGCTGAGATTAGCAGCTGCGATTGAGAACGTGTTGGCAGATTTTTCTCTGCACTCCTTGCACTCGGTAGTAGGTTGTGAATCTGGCTCTTGTTCCTCTGTCATGACAGTTGGTCTGAAGATATTCCTTTATACTTCACTACTGTTTAACACAATCACTTTATAGCTTTGAGTTGAAAAATTAGACTCACCACACAGAGTCAACAACCATCATCCACGTATTCTTTGTAGAGGTCAAATCTTACACCAGCGCCCATTCTGAACAGTTCATTTCGTAGGGGGACCCCTGTTATCATCTCCACATCATTTACTATTATTTTGGTTCCATATTCAAGAATCAAATTAAGTCTTAGTTTCAATAATTGCATTGACTGAGTGACCTTTGTTGGTGGTGTTTTACATTTGTAACTGGAAAACAAAAACAAAAACAAAAAACTCCAGTATGACACTAGACTAAAAAGTATATGCAATCCTCTTATATTTTCTTGTTAGTCTTACTATCTCTGTCCATCAAACTGGTCCCCAGCAGTGTGAAGGTCACAATTCCTCCAAAGGACACTCGACCTGATTCATGTTGCATAAATGCTCACTTTCTTTATGGAGGAATTCGTTGTTTCCCCAAATGTTACATTCAGACCCAGATAAGTCACCTCGCTCAACCAAGCATTTCAAAAGCATCTGGTATCCTTAAATGGACTTGTGATCAGCCTTCTAAATTCCTGTATGGCAAGATTCTAACAAAGAGAAGTCATCCGCAAAGGTCAGCACATCCAAGTTCATCTTTGGCAGGAGGCGACTCTCTGCTGACATTGAAAAATATATCCAAAATACAGGCTATCGTTCTCCCTCATGCAAAATTTGAGAATCTTATTTGCCTTTCAAATTCATCACAACCTTTCAAGGAGGTAAATTTTTTTGGCAATGTTTGGGGGAATAATAAACAGTCAAAAGCATAGAAATGATTTAAGTGTTCCAGACTTTGAAGTAAGTGCCTATTAAAGATATTTAACTAACTTCACATGTCTCCTTACATATTATCGTGTGTGTGTGTGTGTGTGCGCGCTAACGTGCATGCACATGTGAATTTTCCAAATTACTGTCCTTTAAAGCACCAAGCCCATCATTTTTATGCTGGAATGTGGAAATTTATGACTTTGTATGTTCATTGCTTGCATATGTTTTTCTTCTAAGCTGCCAGAAGCTGCCATTTTTCATTTTTGCTAACAAGCTTTCTTAAAGCTTTGCCTCCTACATTCCTTTCCTGATACAGTATAAAAAGGGGCCTGTCTTTGTGGGCTGTAAGTCTTCTAGTTGCTTCCGGTACAGGGACTGATCATGAGAGTTTAACTTGGGAGGGCTAAAGGGGAGGAGGAACTAATGTGTTAGTCACTGACCTGATACTACCCACCTTACGAGAGCCTTCGTCCATGTTTATTTGCTCATTATAGTCATGCATTTGGTCGCAAAGGTTCCTTGGAACTATGCTAAGAGCTGGGCATTCTTCTTGGGGCGGAGTTATACCCGTCCCCTAATGCATAAGTGGGTAGGTGTTAACACTCAAGCTCCAAGCAAAGATCGTAACACCACTTGAGAGGAAGTTCTGACAGAGAAGCTGAAAGTATAGAGTTCTGAGGTCTTGAATTTTCTGGGTTTGAATTAGAGCTCTGTGTGTCATGCTTTCCTTTCTTGTATGATTTGTTTTACCTTTCTATCTTGTCCCCATCTTTAAAGAGGAAATAAGAGAAGCAACCATCTCTACAGGTCGGGAAACTGAGTGAATCACTGCATAGAAGGTCCACACAGGTGCCAGGGATTGCGTTGATGTGTTGGGCTACTTCTCCCTATTCGGGATTCAGCTCAAATGTCATGGCTTCGCCTGTAATTCTCCCCATCATCTCCCTTGGAATAGAATTAGGTTTGATGTACTCTGGGTATGTTTTAAATTCCTTATCACTCGATAGCTCTGTGTGATTGCAATTACATTTATGTGCTTTCTTTTTTATATGTATTTATCTTTATGCATGTGTTTGCTCTTCCCTAGTGGAGGTCAGAGGACAACCTCAAATGTCAGTCTTGCTTATTCCAACTTGTCTGAGGCAAGTGTCTTTTGTTGCTTGCATATGCCAGGCTAGCTGGCCTACAAGTTCCATGGAATTTCTCCTATCTCTGCCTCTCATCCTATATATAGGAGTGCTGAGATTATATGCCTGTACCAGCAACTGGGTCCTGTTTATTCATTGGCTCTTGGAGTCTGAATTTGAGGCTGGCATGATTATCTAGCACGCACTTTGACCTGATCAGTCTGTAGAGGTTTCTGTCCTGCCTGGTCCCACAGCTATTCAGTTCCAAATAAACACACAGAGGCTTGTAATAATTATAAACTGTTTGGCCTCTTGAACAGGCATATTACTAACTAATTCTTACAACTTAAGTTATTACGTAATTCTTATCTATGATTAGCCATGTGGCTTGGTACCTTTACTCAATAAGGCATTCTCATCTTGCTTCCTCTGTGTCTGGCTTGCAATTGTGTTTCTGTGTTTCTTCTTCTCAGAATTTTCCTAATCTGGTTGCCCTGCCTATACTTCCTGCCTGACTATTGGCCAATCAGCATTTTGTTAAACCATCGTGACTGGCAAATCTTTACAGTGTACAAGAACATTATCTCACAGCATCAGTCATTGCCACAGCTTTCATTTTTCTCTTTTTGTGACCCTTTATAGTATTAAAACGACACTGACAGAGACCTCTCATTTTGTTCATATCTACATTTGCAAACTGTACAGCCACCCAGAGGACACATCCACTCTTCCTTTACCACTTGTGACAGGAGTGCTAGAGTGTTAAGATCTAACACAGGGCAGTCATCTATTCCAAAGCACAAAAGGGAGATTATTGACCTTACATTGATGGTGTCAGATAGTTTCCAAACAGAAATGACAGTTTCTAGGCACCCATGGCTGTCCATCATTAGCTCATAGGTATGAAGAGAGGACTTCAAGAGACCAAGAATGTCTCAGAGAGAATGGGCATTTATTCTTCACAGTGACTGTGTAAATCAGCCATTTTTTCTGAGACAGGAAGTTGAAAGTGAGCTGTGTGAATTTACCCAGAGCCTCAGTGTTCATGTCATAGTCAAGATTAAGTCATTTCACCAACACAGAAGATTACACACTATAAATACCTTGAAACCAGAAGTAATATCTAGTCCCTGAAATTGTCCTTTATGGACATAATTTAACCTAGAAATGTTGTGATACTTTCCCTGGGTTATAATAACCATCAAACGAGCCACTCTTCACTTCAGATGAGGAGCAATCATCTTGTTTTCCCTATCTGTCTTCCATATGTCTGTTCTGTGTCTTTCTGCCTTGGGACAAACACAGGAACAAAAGTGCAAGGAAAATGAAAACATGGTTTTCTGAACTTAGGCATGCAGGAAATATAGATAGTATTATTTCAGGCCTTGCCTTGCTGTAAGGCGACATGATTGCTCAAAATACACTTGATGCACTGTCCTGGGTGTGTTCACCAACCTAACAGCACAGAACAACTGTTCATATCTGGGTGTTCTGTACCACCTGGTGGATAGACAGTCCACTCCTGCTTCAAAAACAATAGAAGGCTCATACCTAAGACTTAACACATTCCTTTGTAGAGTGTTTTTTCACTTCTTATGTAGCATTTCTAATTCATGTGGTGAAGTCCTTATTTCCTGTTTGATTACAGTTATCCCTCTCTCAGTATCATTTTCTGTCTCCTTTTCCATCTGTGCTACAGTTAATATGATTACTGCGCAAGAAAACATTAATCCTCATTTCCAGTGTTAACTCACTGAGCATGCTTCCTCCACCCACAATGGCCCAAAGAGGTCACTGATTTGTATTCTCTGCATAAAAGATTTTGCCCATGGAAAAATACATGTTAGTGTGCACATACTATCATGAGCCAGAGCATCAGCTTGGAACATGTATCTGTCATTTCAACCTTTTTCCAGTGTGAGTGGAGATGGGAACTGACAGGAACTTAAGAGAAACATCATTCCTAGAGAATTGTTCTAAGTATTCAGTACCATCGCTATGACTATGGATTTTTCTTTTAAGGTTTCAAATGCTTTAGTTTCCATTAAAAGAACATTGTTTTTGTCTCCTTCCATTGAATCTGAGTGGCCTTGTAACTGTTTTTTTTTACTTTTTTATTGATTTTCATTGAGCTCTACATTTTTTTCTCTGCTCAACTCCCTGCCTCTCCCCTCCTCTTCAACCCTCTCTCAAGGTCCCCATGTTCCAAATTTACTCAAAACATCTTGTAATTTTCTACTTCCCATGTAGATTAGATCTATATGCCTCTCTTAGGGTTCTCATTGTTGTATAGGTTCTCTGGGATTGTGATTTGTGGGCTAGTTTTCTTTGCTTTATGTTTAACTGTTAAGTGTCGATGCCACATAACTTTCTGGCCTGAGTATCTTGGCATGTTTGCCCAAGAGGGTGACCTCTTTCAGAATCCAGCAATGAAGCCCCATGAAGTGTTCTGCCCAGGTGGGTCTGCTCCCCACCTTGAACATAGTTATCCCAGACAAGGCAGCTTTCAGACAAGCTTGGCTTTCTCATTGGAAGGGCTTAGTCTAACCGCTCTTCCCATCAAGGATTATGACACTGCAACAAGTCTACCTTGTATTTGCAAGTGGTTTGGGGGCCACAGTTCTTGACAATAAGATGGAAATAACCATTGCTAGTTAGATCTTCTGATCCTTAGTAGGCCGATGAAGGAAAATCCCCTCCCTCCTTCCTTCCTTCTATGTGATACAGACGTGATGTCCGGAAGTGGAGCATTTCTCTTAAGACCATGAGACTGAAAGTCACACTCTATGACAGATGGTGGGGATTAGAAGCTGTCATATCTGATGACTTCCTTTATAAACAACACTCTCTGTGTTACCTCCTGAATTGTTATTACTCACAGGAAAACAGCAACTTTTTAAAACTATTGTTGGTTGAATGGTACTTAAGTCTTTAGTGAATATTGCCCTTACAGCATTCCAAGAAAAAAA
>LOEQ01000077.1:74549-88956 GCA_001685075.1 Bramus lutescens
TTCTTCTTCTTCTTCTTCTTCTTCTTCTTCTTCTTCTTCTTCTTCTTTGCTTTTGTTTTTGTTTGTCTATTTTTTTGAGACAGGATTTCTTTTGTGTAATAGCCTTGGCTATCCTAGAACTCTGTCTGTAGACCATTGAACTCACAGAGATCCACCTGCCTCTGTCTCCTGAGCACTGGAATTAAAGGTATACATCACCACAGTTGGCAATTACACATGCATTTCTTAATGATAGTTTCTTTACCCCAATATAGTTATAATGATTGCAAATGAGCGGTGTGATGGCTCACATAGAGTGATTGATGGGAAGAAAAATGTGCGCTGCAATGAAAGCACTAGTACTCTGAAACCCATTAATTGACATTTCTTTTGTTCAATAAAATAGTAAATGCATATAATTGCTAGTTATTTTTATATGATGGTTATTAAGCTTGCCATATAATAAACAAGCTGAAAGGTAAAACATAAAACAATGATTCCAGAGACAAAGGAGAAGAATGATTATATATGGAAGAGAGGGAAAAATCAAAGAACAAAGAGCGTCCGAATCTGCCTACTCTCCCTAGAACCGTTCTGGGTTGTAATTCATTTGAAAGCTGCTGTGCTTCAAATCCATTTATCCCATCAAAGACATCCAACTCATAATTCTTTAAAATCTGCGAGATGATATTGCAATACAACCATTTAGGCTTGTATTAAAAAGCTTGAATTATAAATTGTGGGACAACGTGATCTTCACAAGTTGGTGACACTATAAATCCTCTCCTCTCTGAATGGTCTTTCTTTTAAAGCTTCCAGAGAAGATGCCCCTAAAAGTCTTAACTCTATGATGGATACAGCCTCACTGTCACAATGTGTGCATTTCAGAACCTAGTACCATGTGCTTTTCAGAACTTAGTACCATGCTTTATTCCTCCAATATCTCTATACCTGCTTCATTTTTGACTTGTGTTAGGCCTCTTGGATGCAGCATATGTGTTGGGCACAGTATGAAATGGTGAGCAAGATATAGGCAATCCTCGCTGCTTTATCATCAATAATTTTATTAAGGAGAGGTGCATTAAGACGGTTGAAGAGCAAATGTATGATTACAGACTTGATGAATGCAATGGAGGAAGAATACATTGTATATGAAGTGTAGAGGAGAAGTGACCAGCTCTGGTGTGGCAGGGTGACTGAGCTAGAAAAGGAGAAAAGAGCATCTCTTCTGAGAATTTCAACAGCAACAAAAATAGCCAGAGAAAGTGGGAAGAAAAAGGAAAGGGCAAAGCAATGGGGTATATTTTGTATGGTACATGACTTTTATTACCGGTTTGATGATCCCGATAATAACAAAAACTGAGAGATATCTGGTAAATACTACTGAGCACTCAATTTCAGCCCATTTCACAGCGCCCCTAAGGTTTACTCTGGTCTCCTTCCATCTTCTGGCTTCTTCTGGATGATTCATAATTCTTAATATCACATCTCTACACTGCTTTCTACCACTTATAATTATCTCCTTTCCAACAATCTTCTAACTGTGTGCTCTTTAATCACACTGCATACTCTTGTCTAAATCTAAAGCCTAATACTTTGATGAGCAGTATACAATTTTAAATTGGCTATTTGAAGGTTTCTTTTTTCTTTCCTTTTTCTTTTATCTTTTGTCTTGGACTTTTTAGTTATGGTAATAATTTCTAATTGTATTGATTAATACATAAGGGGTTTGGCCTTAAATAAACTGTTAATTTTAATTTGCACAATAGCATATCATTTAAAATATGAGGTGTTATACTACTCTGTCATGTGTATGACACAACAAAACATATTATCATGGACTATAGAATTCAGTTTACAATGAGGATGAAGGACTAGCTCTTTCCCATGATGTAGGTAAGCAGAAAGGTACAGCTTTGTCCAGAGACACCAAGCGTGTTTCACCATTCTTATAGGGATGAGACGTAAACAAAAGACTGTGGTCATGTGCATGACTAAAACCAATGTAGTATTTCTTTTCTATTTATTATAACTACAGTGGGTTACACATGTACTTGATCAAAAGCAAAGATATTTTTTATCTCTGGCTAAAATAATGGACATCTATAGCTATGTCATGTAGACCTATTTGACTGAAATTTAATTATTTCCTTAATGAAAGCAGAAATCTGGAGGCATGGCTCAGTTTCTCAGTCACTGTTCTATTGCTATGAAGAGACATCATTACCAAGACTTTCTTGTAAAAGAAAGCATTTAATTGGGAGGCTTGCTTACAGTTTCAAGGGTTTAGTCCATGATCATCATAGCAGGAAACCTAGTGGCATGAAGGCAGCCACTGGAGCAGTAGCTGAGAGCTACATTCTAGTCCATAGGCAGAGAGTGAGGGAAGACATGGGGCCAGACAGGGACTTTTAAAACCTCAAAACCCAACACTATTGACACACTTCCTCTAACAAGGCCACACCTCCTAATCCTTCTCAAATAGTGCTGCTCCCTTATTCAAATAAAAGAGCCTACGGGGGGGGGAGCATTATTATTCAAACTACTCAGTGATTAAGAACATTTGTTGCTTTTCTAGAGGGCCGGGGTTCAGTTACCAGCATCCACATGGCAGTTAACAGATGTTTATAACTCCAGTTCCAGAGGACCTTGTGTCCTTCCCTGACTCAGTGGGTACCAGACACACATGTCCATGCATAAATACATTCAGACAAAAAATTATGCTCACATAAAATAAAAGCAAATAAGTCTATTTTTTAAAAGAAGGCATCATAATCAACTATTGCCCATTTACACTTTCCATTCTTAGGATGAGAAATGAGGCTTGCATGGTTTGGTGAAGGACTTTACTGCTGTGTTTTCAGGTACCAAAACAGCTAGAGCAATGTATGTAGAAACCTGAAAGATTATTCCTTCCACAGAGGCAATAACGTCACCATTATGATAATCGCCATAGTAATCTGCTTCCATCAACTGAGCACTTACACACAAGGCATCTTTTCTACTGAGTAAAAATATTTCCTGACTTATACTTACTAACTTGAATACTTCAGGATTTTCCACAATGATATCATCATAGCCTTCACCACATGACCTAAATATATTTATTTCTGTAAAAATCTGATTTTGATCTAATGTGTGAGGGCCCTCCATAGTTGAAATCCCCATTCATGCATATACAATATGTTCTTAGGCAGCATTGGCATATCAGCATTTTATATTATTTTGAATGAGACAAGAGAGAAAAATCAGGCATCTTAAAGAACAATTTAAATGTCAAATATGAGGATATTCCAAACATCAATATTAATCCTTTTATTACATCAAATAATAGTAATATCATCAACTGTTGCTAAGATAGATCGGTTAGTAAGTGCTTACCTTGCAAGCACAGGGAACTAAGTTCCATCCCCAGTATCCATGTAAAAAACCCCAGTTACAAACCCATCACTATAATCCCAAAGCTTGGGAGACAGAGACAGTCAGATCCCTGCATCTTGCTGCATAGACAATCCAACCATACCAGTGAGCTCTTTGTAAGCGAGAAATCTTATCTCAAGAAACAAGATGGTTATCGTTGAGGAATGAATATTCAAGATTGACTTCTGATCTCTTTACGCTCCCACACACATAGATTTGCACCCCGTTTGTACCCATGTAGTTGTGCACACAGTAAAAATATAAGCACATACACATTTTACACACACACACACACACACACACATGTACTTGCTAACTGTACTTCCATTAGCATTGAGCAATACTGCAATGATTGAAAAAAAAGACCACTCGAGAAACAATCCATCACTGAATCAATTAGTTTTGCTTTGTCCTGAATCAGAGTAACATCTAAAGTGACCGCTTCTTCTCATCCAGAATGGCAGTAGAAATAGAATAGCTTTCTGTGCAAACGAAGTGTTTTCCATCTGGTAGCTGAGTACTCTTAGGTCTCATCAGTCTGGTGGGGATTAGGGGTATGTGTGCTGACATAACATGGTTCATGGACAAAGCTATGTGAGGAGACACATGAGACCTTGTGAATAACTCCAAGTGCAATACAAGAGTCTTATAGTGGGTTGTTCTTGGATGGGTCTTCGTGCCTGTCTTTCCCAGGCATAACCCATGGGAATAACCGTACTTCAGATTATTCATTACGGTTAGTTACTGCTATTTGTTTATATGTCTCTCTGGAAAAGCATGTTTTTACTGCTTGAAGCTCGTCCATATGATGGTACACTTTACTCATGAGACTTCTCTTAATTCTCAGAGTGTAAATTGTCTGATGCTCAAAATAAACATGGCTATTGCATGAGACTTTAGTCCACCTCGGTTTTCAGCCCCGCTCTCACAGGTTCACACTGGGAATGCATGTGGTAAACAATGTGCTCAGTGATACTGAGGTTGTCATGAAACACCCCAGTTCGCATCCAGGCAGTGGTGAATGAGAGGCCTGCATCTCAGCATGAGAACAGCTAATGAGACGCCTTCTCCCAGTCACCCTGAAATAATTTCTCAGTTCAATATGGAAAAAAACCTGTTTTTTTAAAGAAATAAAACTCAGCATAGATGATTCTGTAATATTTATTCCTTACCTTTTGTTGTTGCTGTTGCTGTCACTGTTTGCTTGCTTTTGGCTTTTGGAGACAGGAGATCATTTCATAGGCCCAACTAGCTTTAAACATTCAGTCCTCTAGCCTCAGCCTCTGGAGTTCTGGAATTGCAGGCTGGACTTATTTCTTTTATATTTAGTTTATTATTTATTTTTTATAATTTTATTTATAGTGCTATATGTCTCTGGCTAGGCAAGGGGCCAAAGAAAATGCATATATCGAAAAGATCTCCAAGTGTTGTCTGGAAACACTCCCCCACCCTCTGCAATACATTCTTACATTCCTGCAAACACTTTTCTTCCTGGATGCTGCACTTGACCCGCCTTGTGCTTCTAGAGATGGAGGGACAGTAGGAAACTAGAGCCCTGTCCTAAATTTATAATGGATTTATACCTTCTAAGGCTTCTTTTCATACATCAGGTATGCTTGACTCTGAGAGACATACTTTACTTAGTAAGCAGATATAGAGTAACTGAGGTTATGAATATAAGTAAACTTGTTGCTAATGTGACCTTAGCATTAATTACTCTTGTCCCAAGGTTAATAGTACAACCGGCCAACCAAGGTGGGATGCATGGCATGCAAGTATCAGGAAACAAAGAGAAAAGGCATTGCATCATTTTGATGGCTCATTAGACTTAGCTATAAACGTACAAATAGACTTTCCCATCACATCCATCCATGAAAATTCACCCAGAATGTTAAGGACCTTCATTAAACTTGCGTGACAGGGAGCTCCTTGGAGTTTTACAAATGAGTTAAGCAACAGGTGGCTCTAAAAATTCCATGCTAGATCTGAGTGAGTTTTTGCTCATAAACCCAGTGAAGTGCCAATTCATCCAAGTACCAAACATCAGTGCTTGATCTTAGTTATCACGTAGAAACACTTGGACTTACATAAGAAGGTGGAGTAGGAGACTGGGCTACACTGCTGGAGTAGGTCTTTAACCCCAGCACTCAGAGGGCAGAGGTAGGTGGGTCCCTGTGAGTTCCAGGGCAGTCTAGTTTATACAGCGAGCCTTTTGGATCGGCTACAGATAAATAGTAAGAGCCTGTTTGAATTCTTTCATTGATTAACAAAATTAGGGCGAAGGAAAGAATAAAAATAGGGTTTGGGAAATCACAGGTACTGTGGGGATGGGGGGCTGGAAGAGACATTTCAAGGTTGTTTTGCACGTTCCACTAAATTCAGTGTTGTACTTACTACCTTGAAGTCAGAGAAGCACCTGTGTGCAAATACAGAGGTCAGGCACACATGGGATAACTAGCAACAGTGGGAAAGCGTGGGGTGATGAAAGTCACCCCCAACTCCCTCTCTCTGTCTCAAGAAAGAAAACATTTGAGGCATATAATAGAAAACAGTGAAAGTCTAAAGAGATGTCTTAGCCAGCCCTGAAAGAAAGCAATGTAGAAACCAAGGTCAGGACCATACGACCTGGATACGTTCAGCTGAGGAGAAGCATGACTTTCTGAGACTAAGGGGGAAGGGTGGAGGAAAGGATGGCCTGCCATATGCTAGAAGCCTGGGTATCCCAGCTCCTTGAGACAACAGTTCCAAACCCCTTCCTTCTCCATGGTATACAGCTCCAGTAGATTTCTACAAGGCTCTGAAATTTTCTGCTCCAAGAGAGACAGCCCCAGTGCTGGGAAGCAACCAAGGCTATGGGTGGAAGCAGTCCCAGAGGAACAAACAGGACTTGCCCTTGTGTATGTAGAATTGTTTTTTCACATTTGAGAAGAAAAAGATCTGATTTAAAACCTTTAAAACCTTGACATCTACCTTGGGAATTCGATATGAGAAAATAGAAGAGGTCACAAAGCTTAAAAGAAAATAAACAAGGCACACTACTTTGAAAGCGCTCTCCTTTCGGGTTCCTTTATCAGTAAATTAATGTTGCTTTTACATCTGCCTCCAATATAACATTCAGATGTAGATTTAAGGCTGAATCTGGGAAGAAGGAAGGCAAGACATAGGGTGAATACCAGAAATTGGTCCCTTCTAACCTTGGGGGAATTACAAGGAGGGGTGGGGTAGAGAGAGACTTATGAGTTCTTTTCCCAGGTACTCAGAGAAGGTGGGGGATGCTCAGCATGACCTACAGGAAAACCGACTCATTTGGGATAGTGGGAAATAATGAAACCAAGAGAAAAAGCTAGCCAACATCTGACCCAAGTGAGGATGCTGCCGGTAAGATAAGTGGAAAACAGAAGGTCATCACTATGGAGATTAGTTAAGAATACTAGGATGTCACCTGAGTCTCTGGGCCATTTCTTCTATGTCGTGACAAGGACATGGATAATTTTGTTACCTTTACTGATCTGATGTCGTCTTGTAGAAATGGAGAAATGAGAGCATTCAGTCTGAAAGGATTTTTATCAGAGGACAAGCATCACCTAAAGGAACTGCTTAAATTATGCTAGACTATCATTACTATTTGGTTCATTAGGGTTGTTTTTTTTAACCCATGAAGAAGACCAGAACATTTTAGAAAAGAAAACGTTTCACTTTTCCTGTCCACCTGTGTACTGTATGAGAAAATTTATAGCAACATTAATATTATAGACTGTTTGCTACACCTCAGGAACCCATGCCATCCATATCAAATGGATACTATCACAGTCTTATTTTACAGAGCACGTTTCTAGGATCTGAGATGATGAACTTATTTGCACAATTTAAGTGTAGGGTATTCTGATGCTGATTTTCACAGATGTAGCCACTATGTAACGCATTTCTGTGGGGTATCCTGAAATATTTCTGATGATCATCAACTATTATCAAATGAACCCTCAGCCAGATGCTCTCAAAGGGACAGTTTTCAAGACACCTCATATTCAGTTGGACCATGCTGGAAGCTGTACCATGTCTGCCTTCAGGACAAGTATTAATAATGGAAAACACTTGTCTTGCCTTGGTTTATTTTCTGTTGTTGTAATAAAATTCTTGCAGCTGAGAGCTTTGTCATGTAAGGAAGATTGTTTAGATGATACATTTGAAAGCTGAAGATCCAAGCTCAAGAACCCTGGCTACAAGACAACACAGTGGCAAAGTTCAGTGACCTAATTAACTCCTGTGCATCTAAAATTCTGTATATGTTAGTTAATTTTCTTATTTGACTATTTCATATGTCTATATAATATATTCTGATTGTTCTCTGCCCATTGTCTCTTAGGTCCTCCCATCTCTGTCAAGTCTCTACCTATCCCCAACAGTCCTTTCCTCAGATTCAGGACTTTTGGGTTTGTTCATGACCCATTTAGTTTAACCAGGGCCATCTGAGTAACAAGTGAATTAGAACTTCCCATTGGAGCCAGATGCTATTAGTGGGTTCAGAAATGCAGGCAATGACTTTTTCTCTGCCTGAATCTATTGATAAAAACACTCCAGCCATGAGAAGTGAGGCCCCCTAAGCATCTTCTCCATATATACCTGGCTATTGATAGCCTGTTCTTATGTGAGCCTAAAATAAGACCTGATTATTAAAGATTCTACTGGCACACAACAAGACCACACAAGAGATCAAGCTTCTAACACGTGAATCTGAATAACACACCCAACAGACCTACGCTATAGAATACTGAACAACTTCACTTTAGGACACGTAAATATAACAACAGGAAATGGAGATTTTGTAATAGGTATTGAAGGGTTTTTTCCTCCTTAGTTTTAGTTTGGATTTCAATGAGTGACGTGGATCATGCTCTATCCAAGGCATTTAAGACCTAAGGTGATTTCAACAGCTCAAGAGAACAATTCTACAAGGTGATGTTCAATCTTGGTTATGAGCTTGGTTGTAGCTGGAATCAGCGAGGCAGCAGATCTCCGGGTGAGTGTGTGAGGAAGGTTCACTGAGTGGAAAAGACCTTTCCCCTCTTTCCCCAGCGTGGTCAGGCAGCACCTACCAGTGACCCAGACATTAGAAAGCCAAGAAAAGCTTTTGTTATTTACCAGATTACCGTGGTTCCTGTGGTGAGTGCATCTTTGCTACTGTTGCCACTGCTGCTCTTAACCTTTGGTCATATCAGAGCACAGCTTCTTTGGCCTCCCCACAGGGACTGAAGACCTGCGATTCTCTAGGAAATCCTCCAGGCCTTTAGTGCCAGATTGGGATTTCTGACACATCCACCCTCATAGACAGCTGGACAGCTGCTGGGTTCTCATCATCTCCAGTATGAAGACAGCCACCATCGGACTACCTAGCCAATCTAATAAATTCTCTTTGTGATTATATATTTGTTCTCTCAGTTCTGTTTCTAGAGAGCCCTAATACTGACTCACCTAGAGATCTGCTACTTGATTGATTTCAGCTATGATGAAGTTCGCAAGCAAGATTGATTATCCCATTGTAGAACTCGTTTTCCTGAGCCGTTGAAATGACCTTAACTCCTAAATGCCTTTGGGTAAGCGCCCATCCAGGTCCCTCATTGAAAAGCATAACAACCCTCAGATATGGCAGAGAACGATTTGGAATGACCTAACCAGTTAAGTTGTAGGTGTCTCTCTGTCCTTTTGACCCTTGTTTTTATGAGGGCAACTCCACTTATCTATTTGCTCTTCAGATCGATCAGAGAGTAAGTGCAGACTGTAGAAAACAAGTACTGTTCATGGGAAGACAGAGAAATTGTTCACCTCCAAGGACACCTGGTTTAATTAAAGAATCAGAAATTCTGGGAGCAGTCTGAACCGGACTTGGGAAGGCAGTTACAATTCCACTGCCCAACATTCTGAACACTGTCAGAAAAGCGTATGTTATAATCAATTATATTTTCAAAAAAGAGTAATTTGTTCTAACAGTTTGCATATAAACATCCCTGATATGATTACATCCAGAGAACTCTGCAAGGTGATTGCTATGATACAGTCTGTACGCTGAGAAATTATAGCAGAGAGCAAAATGGGAGCTGAAATCGACTCGCAAATCAGTTACTGAGCCAAGAATAGACCACAGCTGCCATTTAGCAATGGAAAACAATCTCCCACGACATCTAAAAGGTTATTAGGATTTTCCAAGCCTTAGATAAATGTACCCCAGGGACCAGCTCCTGAAGAGCTGTAATTTAGTATGGTGACCAGAACGCTGCATGTCCCATTGATTTCCTAGATTGAGAAAGAGTGAGGATGTTCCAAATCAGCCTGGAGATTACGACGTGATCATTGTGTAAATTGCTGTAGGGAAGTTGAGAAGTATCCCCACTGGAGAGATTTTACCCCAAATGAAAGATAAATATTTTCACTCTGATCGCTAGAATATTATGAACACTCTTAATGCAAATTTGCAGTCTTGAATTTAGAAAACAAGCTGAGGATGCAATGAAGTAGTAATCTTATTAATAAATAAACTTAGAAATTTGTCCTTCCATGATAAAAATTTGAAGACTCATAATTAAAACAAACTTCAGAAGCTATGGCACCCATCAGCTCAGTCCATACCATTCCCCATCCCTGCCTTGCTCCGGAGTTGTGAGTGGATGGTGTGTCATTGTTACAGAGTTCTTCCTTAGATGCACATGCTGCTGACACTTCTCATCACTTCTTTCTTAAAGTAAACTCTTTATTTTATTTTTAAGAACACAATTACATCACTTCCCCATTCATTTCCTCCCCCCAAACTCATTCATATTACTCCAACTTGCTCTCTAATTCATGGCCTCTTTATTCATAACTTGTTCCTCTATACATACATATGTGTATATATTGCACATGTATGTAAATATGTGTACATATATGTGCATATATTATGTGTGTACATAAGAATGAGTATATGTATATGTGTGTGTGTCTTAAAACATAAACATACCTCTCAGTCTATGTTCCAGGGGATCCTATGTCCTTTCTGATTCCTCTGAGCATCCTGACATTACATGGTACACAGACATGCAGGTAAAACACTCATACACATAAAATCTTATCTCTTCTTAAGAAGCTTTGTACTCCTGATTTCTTCAAGTAAAAAGATTTTCCCATGTGTCTGCTCCTCCTCAAACTTTAATTCACAATGATTCCCTTTCACCCAGTCTGGATGTAGTGAAGTTTCTCAGGACTGGCCTCTCATTTCTCTCCACAGGCTCCCACTTTCCTCCCTGCTGCCATGATCACAGTCTGTGTGATTTGTTTCAAAAACGTCTCCTTTGGTCTAGATTGGTTCTTGGTACCAAATGAGTGTGACCAAATGCTCACTTTAACCCTTGATTTGATTCTGTAGCACATTTGATCATCTAGGTATCTGCATTCAGATGCATGGTCTTCCCTACCCACCCACACCTCCACTTCAGTCATCAGTGCTCACAACACCTTTGAAGTCCTCTCCACTCCAACACCAAGGCCTATTTTGTTTCTTCCTTCCTTCCTTCTTTCCCCTCTTCCTCCCACCCTGCCACTTTTCCTCCCTCCCTTTCTTCCTCCCTCCCTCCCTTCTTCATGTCTTCCTTTTCTCTTTTTCATTTTTTTTCTTTTGAGACAGAATTTCACGTAGTTCAAACCTCCCAGCTGCTAATTTAACTTCAGATCTTCTTATCTCCCTCTCCCTAGTTAGGATGGCAATTGCCGACATCTCCAGCACACCCAGTATATGTCATGCTTGGTATGAATCCAGGGCTTCCCTCGTGGTAAGCAAACATTCTACCAGCTGAGCTACATCTCCTTTCCAAAGCAGTTTTTAAATCCACCCTTTTCTCTCCTCTTCCACTGTCTGCAGTCCAGTCTAAGCAGTCGTCCTGATTATATTCCACACCCTCTCCCTTCTCAGGCTTTTGTTCCCCTTCAGTGAATTTTCACTTCAGCCTCAGCCAAACGATGCTCTGAAAACTCATGTGGCATCATAATGCTTCCTTAAAAAGATTTTTCTTTTAGCCACTCCATACTCTAAGGAAAAAAATGACCTGAAACCATCACCAATGTTACACAGTTCTCAATGTGGTCTGTGACAACAGAAAGCTCATTGCATGCCCCTCCTTCCCACCGCAAAGGCAGATCTTGGATCACGTTACTCAGTGCAAATCAGCAGAACAGTGTTCAGTGTTTGTTGTACAGAATAAGTGATTCAAAGAGATGGCAAACTTTACCCCAGAGGAGGGCGGGGGGAGGGGGAGGATGCATTTTAGTCAAGACATCGAGCTGAGAGCACAAGGGCATTTTCTCACCAGTGTTTCATTTGCAAATAATCTCTGGAACATTACTGAGACGTAGTCATGACTTTAGTCCCGTGTAATGTGCTCTTATGATTACCAATCCAGAGAATTCCTTTTCTCGCATTTAAATAAAAGCAGTGCTGGGATTCTGTAAGGTTTACCTTGCACTAAAACCAGAAAACAAACCAAACCAAAATCCTAATCTGTAGGTGTTGACTCACTTAGAAGCTGGCCAAATCTAGAAGTTAATATTTAAGATTATAATATTTATAGGTTCTTCAGGAATTCCTCTGTTATGTGCCTAAGACAAGACAAAACACTCATACATTTTGAAAGTAGTAAAAATGCAAAATGGGCTCTGAGAATACCTGAGCTCATGTGCACACACACACCCACAGATACATATACACATAAACAAAACAATAACAATGATCTTTAGACAAAAAGCAAAGTGGAGTTTGTAGGCTCTCCTCTCACCTTTGACCAGCTCTCAAATTTAAATCCCTGCCTTACTGACGTAGCAAAGCTCATGACAGGAAGGCAGGATTGAGAAGCAATGAGATAGGGAAAGCATAGAAGGAAAAAAAAAAGAGATGTTGTCGTGGTACACTTACTAATCTAATATAATTTGGGATGTGGTTTTCATCTATGCGATACATGCCATTCATGAATAAAGAAAGTTGTGTGTTTGGTATAGAGCTAGAAGAAAGATTTCTTCTGGAGGTCCTGACCTGCTTGTGTACTACGTATTCAATTCTTAACAAGAAGATAACTTCCTGTTGCTTCTATTTAGATTCATGCTGCTTTAGAAAATGTCATTGCCACAATGCTTCCCCCTGTGATCTTTAAGAAGCATAAACATTAATGTTCTCTCCTAGCAGGGATAATTTTTTTAGGAAATATTCTTGAACATACTTGGATTGCTAAGGACGTAAGGAGACCAGATTTAGACTGAACGAAAGTTACTGCTGAGTACAGACCAAGCTGCCTCCATGATCAAAAGCCTATTTAAGCACGCCCCATTCCCCCCACAGACCTACCAAAACACCCTTTTACGTGACCGTTTGAATGTGGTTGTCATTGTCTTCATCACAGTGCTTGTAATCAAGCCTCTTCTTCCCTCCTCTTTTTCTCTAATTTTCTCTTTCCTTCAGGAGAGCACCCTTGCTTTGACTCAAGCTCCCTCCACAATCTTGCGCTGCAGATGTGCTGTGGCTGCAGGATGTGTTGGTGGGAGCCAAGAAGAGGCCTTGCTCATCAATCAGCACTTCCAGGGTGCTAATCCTCGCCCCAGTTAGCTGATTTGGCCCTTGGGATTCTGACCACTGCAGTGGTCAATCACACAGCTGCTCCATTCAGCCTCATCATCTCCCTATTCTTACAGATTATTGCATCAGTACCACAAAGACAAAAAGAAATAGAAAGAAGATCAGTCCTCAAAACCATGTGTTCCCGAAAGAAATACTCAACGTGACTAGAATTTCTCATCAAACTGGCATGGTGCTAAAGACTATTTCTGCCAAATACTCAGCCGTCAAATGAATATGATTATAAGTAATCAAAAGTTGGATCCCACTGTTGTGGTAGGGGAAGTTTTTGCAAATTGTTTTTGTCCCATTCATGGTGCCAATCATGTCTTTTTGGCTTCCAGGCTATTTCTTTAAACCTTGACAGATTTTTGTGTTTCTTTAACTCTTAGAGATCAATGACTTCATGAGCAATCATTATTGCTTAACTCATAATACACCCAACACAATACGAGGCTGTCACTGGCATAATCATTTTGTAGAAATTATTTATCACATGCTAACTAACTGCTTCAGTAACAAGACTCAGCTATCATTTTTGTTACATGTACCACATTTAAAAGAAATCTAATGAAAAAATCACTTATTTTAACATCTGCAGTAGGTTGTGAAAATTTTGTTCAACACTTTGCAATTTGTGCAAATAACAGAAATAACTATTGTAATGATATTTCTGAACTGAGCTGATGTCACTCAGTTCTTAGTCTGTAAGAAGTCTGTTTCGCTGTTGCATATAAAGAGTAAGAAAGGCTTTTGAAGTTGGTTTCTATAAAGAAACTTCTAATTTCATCATCCTGATAAGAGTAAATACTAGCATTAATTAGATCTTTCGCACTTCGTTTTTAAATTGAAATAGAGTTTTTTGCTCATATAATATTTCCTGATTACAGGTTCCCCTCCGTCTACTCCTCCCAGTTTTTCCCCACTTCCCCTCCCCTCTAGAACCCCTCTTTCTGTCTGTCCTTAGAAAAGACCATGGGTCTAAGAGAAAACAACCACATGTGATAAAATAAAGTATAATGAGATAAAACGAAAACCATTACATAAAGGCTAGACCAGGAATCCCAATGGAAGGGAAAGAGCTCCAAGGGCAGGCACAGGAATCAGAGTCCCATTCATTCATACACCCAGGAGTCTCACATAAAGATAAGCTGAAAGCAAAGAACCTGGTGTAGAGCAGTGTGGGCCCTGTGCTTGCTGCTTCATTCTCTGTGAGCTCATATGAGCCTTGCTCAATTGATTCAGAAAACCTTGTTGTCCTGATAACCTTGATCTCCTGTGACTCTGACTCCTACCCTCTTCCTACCTCCTCTTCTGCTGGGTTCTCTGAGTTCTGGGGGAGGGATTTGATGAAGGCATTCCATTTAGAGCTATGTGTTTTAG
>LOEQ01000077.1:104262-114463 GCA_001685075.1 Bramus lutescens
AGGGGGAGGGGGAGGGAAATGGGAGGAGGGGAGGAGGTGGTAATTTTTAATAAAAGAAAGAAAAAAAGATTGTTGAACACTGCTAATAGGTTAAGAAAGACATTCAAATGATCCACTTAATAGTCGTGAAGGTGCTGGTTGCACACAGAGGCTTTGAATAAATGGATTTAACAGGGAGGATGTGTGGAGAGAATGGGAGGAGGGGAGGGAGTGGGAACTTGTATTGGTATGTGAAATGAAAAAAAGATAGTTTTCTTTTTTTTAAGAAAGTAAATATTAAAAAAAGAAAGAAGAAAAAAGGACTAAAGATAGCCCAAGATATCTTGGCTGTCAATCTGCAGAATTCTTTCTTCCAGAAATCACGAATTCTTCTCAGTCAACTAATCTGTAGGAATTTCAACATATGTGCTTCTTCAGAGAACTTTAGTTCAACCCTGTAGGTACTAACGAACTTATCTGATAGCCAGTAAAACTCACGTGTTTGGATTTATCACTCCATTCGCTTAACTTGTCTCTGGTTGAACAAATGATAACATGCAGGTAGAGCATCAGTTCAAAGAGGAGAATTTTATGGTAGGAAATTTTTATTTGGTTAGCAGAGCCTATGGGCTTAAATGGTGAATATAGTATATGTGAAATCACCTGTATTATTTAATGCCAGTGATAGAAAAAGGAGTTCCAAGTTTAGTCAAATTTTAAAAACTGGTGTGTGTTGGGGATAATGTTCACATTTGTTGTTTACAGAGTCTTGGTGGAGCACAGCTCTCAAGACACAAAAAGATTCAGTGTGGAGTAAAGTTCACTGATCCAATTTAAAGTGGATTTTAACATTTAATATATCCTTACTAAATTTCCAGTTCCACATTTCATTTTACTTAGCAAAGAGTTTTATAATTTAGTGGCCATTTTGTATTTTATATTTTGTTCTTTGTAAGCCTCAACATTTGAGGCTCTTTTTAAGCACCATTGTGTTTGCATTTCTAGGACCCAAAAGACTAAGGCATTCTTATCAACTACATCCCCGATCATCAGAGATTCAGGTGGATGTACCCATTTGCACCATGTTCAGTGGAAAGATGTTCTACCCTCGGTATTGCCTTTTATGGCATTCAGAGGAAAAAATTTTAATGCATTAACTTCTGCTACTGAGTACCTCTTCAAGCCTGTTAGCCTCAAAAGAAAAATAGAAACAAAAATGATGTTTTGAATTTTTTAAGCCATTTGGGTAAAATCTAGACACACTTTAACATAATGGTATTTTAATCTATCAATCACTTTTTGTCCTTTGTTTGCCACCTATTTTTTTTAAGTTTTAAGTTTATTATTTTAATTATATGTGTGTGCACATGCGTGTGCTTGTGTGCATGTGAAAGAGAGAGTCCGCATGTGTGTGCAAATGCATACATGCACATACATGTAGCTGTCCACACACTAGTCAGAGGCATCAAATTCCCTGGAGCAGGAGCTCCATGTGGTTGTGAGCCACCTGGTATAATCCTGGGGACCAAGCTTAAGCTTGAGTCCTTCGCAAGAGCAGCACATGCTCTTAGCCATGGAGCCATCGTCTCAGCAGCTTCTTTCTATTTTTTTCTAATTTTGTCTTTCTTTCTTGGTTGACACGGAAACTCACTCTACATCCCAAAAAGGCTTTGAAAGAACTACATGAGCCAGGCTGAGCTCAAACAGGTGCCAGTCTTCCTGCTTCAACCTCTCAAGCTTTTGAGATTGCAAGTGTGAGACACCACATCGAGTTTATTCTGGAGTAGTTTAACCTATTCCAAGACTCTGGGATTTCATCTCACCTGAGCTTGACCACATCCATGTTATCAAGAGAAAAAGAGCCTGATAAATTGGTGCACAATATAATTTACTTGAGGTAATGCTATTCTCGTTAGGAAAATGCTTATATTTTTAAAATTCCTTGTACTTAAAGCTAATCATACTTAACAAATTCTAGTTCTAAGTTATCACAATTGTTATTTGTTTATTATTACTATTACTGTGGTAATGATTGTGTATTGCTGGTCATTGAATCCAGAGCCTCAGCAAGTCTACACAAAGACTCTCAGCATTGAATTACTGCTCCAGCCATGACTTCCCTATCTCAAACAAATAATGCTGCTGATGTCCCTTAACTGCTTATTGATGTCACTTCTAATAACAGAAAATGCAGCCCACACGTATTGATCATTGGTTGTGTATTAATCAAAATTTTTTCATGTAAACATTCTACAGTTGCTCACAATTTTACAAGAAGGACACTAAATCAGTGTCAGCAAGTACCTGTGCAAAGCCAGACAGACACTGGGAGAGGTGCTTTGCCCTCACTGTCTATTTGCCATGCTGAAATAAATGCTTTATGAAAGCTGCACCCTCTTCTTTTCATAGATCCTGTCAATAGACTACAGGAAACTGGGCTTGGGGAAGTATATAGGTATTTGTCGGGCGTCTCTATGACAGATGAAAAAGAGCCAGAAGCTGGCTCAACCTGGCAGCTAAATTTATTCTCCTACACACTTGCTGTTTCACAATACCGCATGAAATTATCACAAATAACTTTTGCTAAGGCAGCTATTTGGGCCCATCATCATACTGTTATAGGACTTTCTCATTGCACTTAGGCATGGAGGACATTATGGCAATATGTTCCCCAAGTGTCAATTGCCTCAGCGAGCAGTTTACTTCCAGGTAAGAGAGCGAGGTCAGCACTGTGGCTACAGAGGAATAGGAGCAGAGTCAAGAAACACTGAAAACCGTGTCCCTGTGTGCACTATTATCTTCAGCTGCCAGCTTTTTAATCTTTCTCAGCTTAACAAGAAGCTATAGCAGGGATGTGTCTTGGGGGATGGGGGTTAGAACTTCTGTATGTGCTTTGGGGATATACAGTTCAACTCACAATAAAGAAGTTCAACTCATAATAAAGAGTCAGAGCTATAAAATATTTTAGTTGTATAATATCCATGTCTTTCAAGCTGTGATTCACAAAACAAGGATTTATAACATGTAGATTCCTTGGTTTGGTTCTTTCTGGGGGAAAAAAAAACTTTTTTTAACAGATAGGCACTGGCTATAAAGTCCTAATCCTGACTTAATTCAAAACCATATGAGGACTTCAAAAGCTGTTACCACTCCACCAAGCTCAAGGTCTCTTCTAACATGATGAACTGTCTCTAGCTGATTTTCTTATAAAGTGCGTAGCGAATCACTTCACCTGCAGGTCATCGCAATCAGTGCTGGTCCTCAGAGTTCATGACTCAGCTGTCAATTGTGCTCAGGGGCCAGCGAGCCTCTTCAATGTGAAGTATCTTCAGTAATTGCCGGCCACCATCTGCATCTCAATCACACTGTGACTTCTGGGGCTTTAAGAAATAATTAATGGTCTTGTAAAATAACATCTTTCTCTGTAGTCCAGGCTAGCCTCAAACTTTCGACCACCTGCCTCAGTTTCCTGAATCCTAGAATTACAGGAATTAGCCCACCACACGTATCTTGGGCTCCTTTGCAAAATTAATAGTTACAGTTATTATATGAGATGCTTTCTTCAAAATAATATAAAAAGTTCAAAACTATACTTTCAATATTATTTATGGCCACAATTATAACCCTTGCCATTAATTATAAACCTTGCTTGTGTAGTGGTCTGGAGTAAGCACCTTCCCGGAATAGGTAGAGATTCTCTGAGAAGCCATTTTTACCCTCAATTCAGTCTTTCAATTAAGTACACCAGATATAGGAATGAATATATACAAAGGTGAGACGACACATGAAGAAAGGACAGCCACGCATTGTGTATTTTTGTCCCAAGGCTCCCATGAAGCCTTCCAAAGCTCACGTAATTCTTTCCCCAGAGCATTATCCTCCCTCTGTTTGGCTGGATTGCCTATCTTGTCTCCAGTTTTAAACCCTCTTCTTTATCGTCCTCACTGTTCCCGTTTTAACCCTAAGATTTGTTTCCGCGATAGCATAAAGAATGTCACAATCTGTGTATAAGGAGTTGGCTCCCTAAAAATGTTGATTTTTGAAAGGTGCTTTCCCACTTGACTACCACAAGCAAAGTTACCGTTACTTCTGAACTATGGCAGATTTCTGGTCTCTTCGCTCTTTCCCTTGCCCTGCTGGAAGATAGAAAAACAACGGGGAAAGAACAGCATTACCAAGAAACATAGATCGAGCTGTATCACATCATGCCATAGCTTTCTGTTGCTTTTAGCATGGAAATCCAAATCTTTTCAATGTATCTGTCTAAAGTCAATCACAAAGGCAACTGAGTCTCTCACCACAGCAACCACGCCGACCTCCTCGTTATTCTGAACACGGACATGCTCTTACTAAAGAGGCTTTTACTTCAGTTAGAGAACAGAGACTCCCTACTCCTGAAATCTGGGAGGTCTGCCTATTTATTTCAAGTGCATATTAAAATTGTAATATTTCATTTCATTTCCTACACACCCACACACACAAACACCCCCCCTCGTGCTTTGTGTCTCCTTTTAGCATTTATCGTTGATAAAACATCTTCTTTAGTGTCTATTTCTGTCTTTATATGCTAAAAGATAAGTTTCATGAAAGCAAACAATTGTCTTCAGTGAACTCATTCTCAGTATGTGCAAAGAGCAATATCTGGAATATAGGGGTGATCAAAACTTCCTAAAATTGTTTTGTTTTCTAACAGCGCTAATGATTGAGTCCACAGTCTTACTGATCTTAGAGGAGCTCTTTAGCCTCAAACTATGTTCCTAATTCAAAAAAGTTTTGGAAAACTTTGGAATGTCAGTCAATACTGTATTCTGAGTCTTGTGATTAATACCTGCCATGGACAAGATGTCCAGTAAACAGTTTTGAAACAATGTGTATCTGAAAACACCTACTGTGTTGTCAGGTTCTTAGGAATCACTTGATAAATATATGCAAAATTATTAAAGGACTAGTTGAAAGACTTAAAATGTTAATTTTAATTAGTTAAATAGTAGTAATTATTTTCTTTGAAAATTAAACTTAAATACATTGTAAATGAAATGAGTTTAGATGGATTTCCTCTCTACTATTTTGATTTTGTCTCTAAATTTAGAAGGATGATATTATTCAGGGGCTTTGTTAATTAATTTGTTTGTTTTTGAGAGAAGGTTTCATGTAGGTCGGGCTGTCCCTGAATCCATGATACTCATGTCTCCCACTCCCAAGTACTAGGATCTCAGAAATGCACCTCCAATCATTTATGTGATGCTCAGAATTGAACTCAAGGCATTGTGATTGCTAGACACATATTCTCTCACCCAGGCCATATCCCTAGGCACATTTCTTCTTTTTAACCAATTTATAATCTAACTTACAAGACAATGACAATAAAGCTAAAATGTTTTTAATTAAAATAGCTTGTACAGTAATTTCATTTGGATATTAAGAGACAAAATACTAATACAAATTTACCTAAAATTCTGAATTTTCAGGACCACATTCCAAGTGAAACTTATATATAAACAATGCTCCTGGTCTCTCAATATTTTTCAGCAACATTCACTTCATCATTTTAAGACTATAATATTTCAGCCATAGATTGATAGTAGCTGATATAAAGTCAAGTGGCAGCAAAAACGAAATTAAATTAATGAAAAATGACAAGCATGTATTTCTCTCCTTTAATTAAAATTCTTACCAAGGCAGAACACTGTCTGTCTCAGGATGCTTGCATTCAATTTATTTTATTGTATCTATTATTATGGGAATCATAAAAAGCAAAGTAATCATTGATTGTGTCAGTCACTTCCCATGCAAAGCATGAATTAAATGATTGCATCCAGTACTGAAATGACTAGTCTGGAAACAGTATTCCAAATATTCTCTAACACAAGTGAACACATGATACTAAATTACATCTACATGATTTGTGATTAATGAATGCTACTAAATTTCTTTATTGAAAATTCAGTGTTATTACTGATTTTATTTAGATTAGGTATTCTAGGATTTAGACTTCTCAAATCATACAAGAAAAGAGGAAAAATAAAACTTTCTGGAGTCTAGTCTGAGAGAGATCTTTTTTTGAATGTGTTTTAGATGCAGAGCTAAGAGCTGCGATGACCTAGATAAAGGGGGAATATATTCTAAAATGCAAAGCAAATGCTTGAAAGAAGCCATATGAGTTTCCCAAGGCACACACATTTTTGGCTTTCAAGTACAAAGTTAATGTCAGGTCATTGTTTGAAAAATACAAAAGCAATATGGAATTATATATAGAAACCATTAACATTTCTTCAGCCCATTGCAGCTGTCCCCAACCCTGCTGCTCAGCTCTCTTTGCCAGAGCTACCATAAAAAACATCTTCCATACTCTTCTAGAACCTTTCTTATTTAGGATGTATCTTAATAAGCAATTGGATATGGTTTTATATGAAAGCTATTCTCAGTCTACTCTTAAGCCAAAAGAAAAAGTGACAGATCTCAAAAAAATGTCAGCCTAATAGGCAACTTATCTACATCATTTTTCCAAAAGCAGGGAGCAGTGAAACATGAGTCTTACCTGAAAGAATCCAACTGTGGTGCACAGGTACATGTGTGGGTGGGGATGCACACATATGTGTGTGCATGTACAGTGGAGGTCAAAAGACAGCTTCATATATTATTCCTTAGGCATTACTCACCGTGCTTTTGAAACAGAATCTCTTATTGGACTGGAACCATCAATTTGTTTACAATGGCAGGCAGCCAATAAAATTCAAAGATCATGCTCTTTCTGCTTCTCCAGCTCAAAGATTATAAACTTCTACCATGGACAACTTAAAAAAATATGGGTTTTGGAGACTGAATTCAGGTCTTCATGTTTACAAGGAAGCACTTAATCAAGTGGCTGGCCTCTGCAGCCCTCAGGTAACATTATGGAGAAGAATTGCACAGAGCCAGTGACTGCTGCAAGAAGAATACACACAAAATGATCATTACTTTGACAGAAATGTAGTTCTTTACTTGGCAGTATGGATCAGGAGTTCATATTGCTCTTAAAGTTTGTAGACTCCATTGATGTAGGATTCCCTTCTGTATGCTGTGGTTACCGCTAATAATAATTGACTGCTTTGAGCCTATAGCGGAGCAGAACACAGGTGTGTGGATGGGCACTAAACTGAATGCTGGGAGAAAGAAAGCAGAGTCAAAGAGAAGCCATGTAGCTCCACTACATGACAGACACCAGATGGAACCTTGCCAGTAAGCCACAGCCAGGTGGTGATGTACAGATTAATAGAAATGGATTAATCAAAGATATAAGAGCTAGCTAGCTTAAACTAATGGGCCAAGCAGTAATTTAATTAATACAGTTTCTGTGTGGTTATTTTGGGGCTGAGCAGCCAGGAAAAAACAAGCGACCTCCTACTATACTCCATGAGTCAGAAAAAAACATTATTTTGTTGCTTGTAAAATGAAATAGTCACATGATGTTGTTAGGTACACAGAAGGAGAAATCAAAATAAAAGGACATTTGGATATAATTGATTGTGGTTTTATGACTCAGACCTTTCTTAAAGATGAATAGTTTGGCTTCATAAAGACAATAATACAGATGACTATTTTATCCAGTAATAGGATACCCATTCCTCTCTCTCTTCTAACCTGCCTTGTATGCTGAATTCTCTTTTAATTAGGAAAAGGTGATTTTGAGGTTTCCCATTTCAAATTTTCAGGAAGAATCACTTTTCACAAATTATGAACTAAGATCAGAGACTGCAAGTTACCAAATTCTACTTTCATTGGACAAAACATCACAGTGACTAGAGTATGCCATTCTAAAACAACTTCTATTTCTTTATCTTGTAGAAAGAACAAGTCTATACAATAAATCTCTACAAATATTACTTCATTTCATTTAACAACAGTCCTGAAGGGCAAGCAATGTTATTTGTCTTGCTTAAGAAAGGATAACACCAGGCTTACAGAATCTGAACAACTTGTTCAAAGCAAAATATTAGGTCCCTCTATTCAGGAGCTCATTCTTTTTGTTTCTTTGTTTGTTTTAGTAATTTATTTATTAAGACATTTTTCTCATACTTAAATCTAATATTCTGTTTCCCAACTTATCACTTACCCATTTATAAATATTTACCTGACTACTAATCTATATAACACTATGGTTTAGATGTTTTCTGTTCACAAAAGGTCTGTGTTTTATTGACACAACTGTCAGGATGATTCTTTTGAGTATGAGGGAGTTTTAAGGGAGTTGGGACCTACTATCTGATTCATTATGAGTTTATACACAGAATCAACTATAAGACCTCTCTCACATACTTTGACTATCTCCTTCCTTGATATCTTGACATATGACCATCTACTCTGATACGCGCTCCTGCTATGATGTGCCACGTTCATAAGATACCTTCAGACCATTGGACTCCTGACCTTGGTAGTAGCCTCTAGAAACATGAGCCAAAATAAATCTCCCTATACTTCCTAAATGTTTGTCAATTTGTTGTTTTGTTATAGTTATGAACAGAGTGGTTAGCTCTGAAACTACATATGCGCAAAAAAAACAAGAAAAGACTCAGAAAATTGTATTTATATATACACATGTGTGCATACATATACATACATATATGTGTATGTATATAACAATAATAACCAAAGAAAAGGAAGTTATGAACTTGAGGGCAAGGACAGGGGAGGTGTTTGAGGGAGTAATTTGAGGGGCTGGAGGGAGAAAATAGAAAGGAAAAGAGATTTAATTCTATTTCATTTAAAAATTAAAATGAAAAAGAGGTTATAAAACATTAAAATTGATATAGATGAATTATCTTTTTAAAATTAAACTATTCATTAATACCAGGCTTGTTTAATGCTAAGAATTGTGTTAACTCTAACCACCTTATTACAGACTTCTGTATATTGATCACATGTGCCAGTCAAGCAAAAAAAATTCTAGGAGTGTATCAATGATTTATACTAAAAAGAAAGACTTCAAACTCTTTGTGCTATACATAGATCCCACTTTAACCTGGTTCACCCTAGCCATATGTGATGGTGGAATTTATGAGGCAACTTCATGTTGTTTTGGAGTGCCCAGACTGAGCATTATTTCCAGGTGGATCTGTAAGTGTGTTTCCAGACAGCAATAATATTTGAATGTGGGCTCCATAAAGCAGACTCGCCTCCCTCTGTGTGGTGGCATCTAACACATTCAAGGCCAAACAGAAAAAAAAAATCAAGGAAGGGGTTACTTAACTTTTATTGTCGTTTTGATTCCTGTTTTCCTTTGTGAGTTGGGCTACTGACTTTCTTTTGTCCAAAGACTGGAATTTGTACCATAGGTTTACTTGGTTCCCAATTTAGCAGCTTGCAGTGAGAATATATAAGCTCCAATTATCCCCTATAATCAAATAACCCAATTATTTGATTATATGACATAATTCTTCATATAGGGAGAGTCTACTCAGTTGTTTATCTATAGAACTCTATGTGCCAAATGCAGATTATATTGGGGAGAAAGAGATTGAATCAGGCATAGAGATCTCTGTAATCATCAGTGATAAGCATTTAAAATTATTTTGTATTATATGACATAATTCTTCATATAGGGAGAGTCTACTCAGTTGTTTATCTATAGAACTCTATGTGCCAAATGCAGATTATATTGGGGAGAAAGAGATTGAATCAGGCATAGAGATCTCTATAATCATCAGTGATAAGCATTTAAAATTATTTTGTATTATAAAGGTAATCCAAAGAAATAAAACATATCATACATATAAACATAGCATACATAAAACAAGCATACAAATGTTTATACAATATTCATAATCGCCTCAAATCAGAATCACTCTAGATGTCTATCAGTTGATGGAGTTGTTATCCGTACAATAAAATACTATTCAGTCATAAAAGAAACTTAGAAACTTTTATATGCTGAATCATAGATGAAACTTATGTAGGCTAAAGACCAGTCATGACACTATTTGCTTAAATGAAGTGTCCAGAATGTCCAGAAACCAGAAGCTCATGGTAGGTGCCTAAAACCCCAGCAAATGACTGTCCATAAGTACAAACAGTAGGGTGTTTTGGGGGGGAGGTGTAAAATGTTTTCAAATTAGGTTATGGTGGCGATTGCAGAAGTATGCAAAGACACTCTGGAGCAGTATACTTTGTTGACACCAGAGCTGTATGTCGGACAGAGTGTATGCTAGCTGCCAAAAGCCAGGCAGGTTTTCAGAACAGATACACA
>LOEQ01000077.1:114545-128944 GCA_001685075.1 Bramus lutescens
GAAATAAGACAGGAGGTTTGACCCAGGAAGTGGCTGCCTACACGATACTTGGTCCAAGGTATAGTCACTGTATGCCCTACCCACAACATCGGAATGCTTAACTCAGGAAAAAGTGGTTTGATGTCGCAAGTATTGAAACATTGGCCCACAGATGACTTTCATGCTGAGGTAGCTTCTTGAGCATCGTTTCCATTCATGAATAAAGTCTGATTTTTAGGGTGGATATGATGAAGTTTCTTGGTACTTTCTGCACGTGCGCGAGCACACACACACACACACACACACACACACACGCACACACACACACACACACAAACAAATAAAATTACAAAATGGGATGGTGGGCCCACTTCAGGAATTCCTCTGAGATCTGAAATGAACACTGACAGCAGTAACAACAGTAGCAATTGGAGTTTTGAGAACTCACCCTGGGTTAACAATCCTGTTTGCTATTTTCTGGTTCTGTGACCTTGAGCCAAGGACACATCTTGCCTAGTCTCAGGCATCCAAAGACATAAGCTTGGTGTAAGGATTTGGTAAGCAAATACTTGAAACCGTTTGGCTTCTAGAAAGTGATTGTCGTGGAGTAGCACCTGTCACTTTTCACCCAGGTAGACACACAATAGTTTCTTGATGGTCTCCTGTCTCTACCCTCTGCCGCTACGGAAGAGAGACCAGCATTCTCCCCTCTGTCTAGGTGAGAGCACCGAGGTTAAAGACTAAGTCCTTGGTTCTTCAGTCAGGGAAGGCCCCACTGGAAGCCTGGGTTCACTGATACTTGTCCCTGCATTTATTATTCTAGTACTTTCTTCTCAGTAACTTGGGGAGGAAGCTTGCATGGCGGTCTCTAGTTGCCAGTAGAGCACAGAGGGACCTGGAGAGGTGTGGTCCCTCCCATAGAACATGTCCCAAAGGAACCCTTGGGCAGCTCAGAACAGGCTGGGAATGGATGAGAACAAGTCCAGCTGCTGGCCTTTGCCACAGGGTCTCTTCCCAGGGAGGTCTGATTAAGATCCCTGGAGTGGGATGGTGGTGTCAGAACGTCACCTTCCCTAGCTCCAGGCAGCAAGGCAGGGAGAGGAGATTGGTGAAGCCCAGTCTAGGAGGAAGAGCCCAAAGGCTCCTGCAGACAAATAGCTGGACTCCTTCCAGAAAGATGAAGCCCAGGCATGCCCTGCCCCCCATCCTTCCCAGGGACTAGAAGAGAGCCAGGGTTCCTCACTTCCTTGTGAAGCCTCACTGGTGGGACCAATGATTTTCAAATCCATGAGCCAGGAGTTGGGGGCTCACTGGGATCTTGGGACAGGGAGCGGGTGACTACCTGGCCTCACTAGGTTGCACCTCAAAAGGCTTCTCTCTGTGGGCAATTCTGGGCTCCTAGCTGAGCACTTACTGTGTGTGGCATCCTGCTGGGTCCCAGAGATGACAGAACAATAGTTTAGTGAGCTGATCCATGCTATCCACTTAGCATTCAAAGGGTGACTAAGCATCTGCTACATGTCAGGCAAAGGTCAGTCTAGCAAGGAGGTGATAGTGTGTGTGTCACATACACACACACACACACACACACAGTGGGGCTATACCACACAATCTTAACCATGCAGCCCATGTGTTCTCCAGCCCCAATATTTCCTCATTTTTGGATCAGCAACTGAAATCCTACCATCCTTTCATCCCTCTTTCGTCTGAGGACTGTTTCTGCTGACCTTCAGCCTGGGAACCAGAAGCTCGCCTGGCTTCCATCTCTAGTCCCCATGTCTCTTGGAAGGTGTGCAGGGCCCCGCTGGGATGGCCCAGGTATTGGCTGTAGGAGCTATTTGCAGGTGACCAGGTTGGGCACAAAGCATGCTAGCAAGTTGGCACAGAGCCAGAGGAGACCCCAGTAGGAGCCTCAATCTCTCTGGGAGCATGCTGCCTCCTAGCCGCTCCAGCCCCAGCTCCACACCTAGAGGGAAGTGGGATTTTTCCTCATGGAGCAGGTGATCTGGGCCAGGATGGCATAACAGATGTGCCCTTCCCCTCAGACATGTACTGATCACAAAATAATTGACCCAGTTATAGAAATACCAGCTCCGCACCTCGGCCCTCTCCTTCCTGCTCTGCTGGGGAGCACCCACAGCACCTCCACGCCAGAGCTCACCCCACCTCTCCAATCATTGACATTGTTCAAAGAGCCCCAAGTCGGCCTCAAGCACAAAGCACCCATGAACAAGCATGTGTGGTCCTCTGCAGAGGAACCACTTGAGGTGGGCAAGCTGAGAAACTCCTGAACCAAGGAAACCACAGATGCTAAAGGCATCCCCAAGAGAGAAGCACTCAGACAGGCATCTCTAGCTTACTCACCCACACTCTGTCCCAAGCAACAATTTCCTCGTTAAGTTGTCCACTATGAGGCCACCCCTGGCTCCTTGCTTCATCAAAGCGTTGGGATGCAGGAGCCCTATGCCTTCAGCTTTTGCTCTCTGACTCCTGCCCAAAGGGCAGATGGTGACGTTGCCCTAAGTCCTGGCGCGTCCCTCTTGCCTCCTTTTGCCCTGGGCCATCTTTTCTACTCAGAAGAAGGGGTTGGGATGGGGCTACCTGAGGGTGGCAGGGATGATTGCTTTGGAAGTTTCCTGCTGCTCATACTCAGTTTCTCACCCAGTGGCCCTTGGCCTAACAAATGGACATGGCTCCCCGCAGCCACTGCTCTCTCTCCCTCTGCTGGCTTTGGTGGGCTGTGCTTGTGACCTCTTCTGCTCCACATTTAACTCACACTACTTCCGTTTCCATGGGGAGGTCCTCCCGTCCCTTGGGTCCTTATTGCCTCTCACTGTGGCTGCTCCCTGACCCCGTTTCCTCTTGATTCACACACAGGTTCCTGCCCCCTTCATTAAGAAAATCCAGGTGTAGAAGCTAGCAAAGAGCCAATTGCCATCTGCCCAAACAATTTGCTTTTGAAGTTGTCTGAGAGTTGGAAGGACACGGTTCCTGACATCCCCCTTCCCACCCCTATGGGGGACTCATGAAGGTTTACTAGTCTGGGAACGGGAAGCTCTGGGCTTGCACCCCCTCACCCCATCAGACTCTTTGACCACACGTACAGCAAGCCTGGCACTGATAGATGGAGCCCCAGGGCCAGCACCTGGCTTGGAACCCTTGCACTTACCCCTGTGGTCCTCAGGCTGCCTACTGCCCCTCAGTTTCCTAACGGTGCCATGGGAGCCACATCGCCCCCACATGTTGGGAGGACCAAGCCGTGAACTCATGGCTGTATTCCAGGGCTCTCCCCCAGTGCAGTCAGACTGCATGCAGGCGGCAGGGTGATTCTCCACCAAGGGCATCCCAGCTGAACAGTAGACTCACCAGAGGGGGAAAGCCACCTCTAGATGTGAGCTCCTCAGGTAGGAAACTAAGTCCTGAAGTCAAAGGTAGTGAAGCAGTTTCATGAAAAACTGGGTGAGGACCTCTGAGCACCTCTTCTTACCCACATTAATCTGCTGTCCCTCCAGTCACTGTCATGCCGGCCGGAAGTGACACCCTCCCTTTCCTTCTGTCCCCATTCCAACTAGCAGATTGAGGACTAGACCCTGACACAGGTACCCATATTTGTTCTCATTCTATAGGCAAACACTTGCCCCAAATTCTATCCTGAGATTCACCCCCAGGCCAGTGACCTCACAGTTGCTACCCTGACCTCCCTTAGTTCCCACAAACACCCCATCCCAGCTTTAGAATCTCTTACTCCAGTCTAGAGTTGCTATGCCTGCCCTCCGACTGAATCCCTGGCTCCTTTTGGGGCCTTGGATCTTCATAGTCAAGGGAGGGGTTGGGACAGAGAGGCTTGGGATCTTTCCAGCTTAACATTTCTGGGTTTTCTGGCACTTCCTGGGGCTAACCTGAGTGACAGATCCCTAAGGAGGGAGAGGCAGCCCTGGGAGAGTGGATAGAAGCTCAGCCCAGGAGAGGCCAGAGAGTGGGCAGCTGTGTATGTGAGGGCACCAGGGACAATGAGGCGCCAGGTAAGCAGGCCTGAAGGTCTGATTGTGGCTTTGATTTTTTTTTTAATTGTTTGCCAGAGAGGGCTCCAGAAATGCCATTACAGAGATTCTGTACAGAAGGACTCTCCTTTGGAGGCTCAATGACCAAGCATTGAGACTGCCACATGTCTGTGGGGGCTCAGGAACCCAAAAGTGAGACTGGAATTCCTCAGCAGCTGCCATAGGACATTTTTCAGAAAGGACCCATTGCCACCAGTTATCTACATACAAGCTCCTCTGGGGTCCCTGTACCCATAACTAGAAGCAGAGTACTCGGACATTTCAGCGCCCGGAGGGCTGTTTGCCAGGTTTTGTGTTTAGGGCTTGAGACACAAACCCACATCAATTCAAAGAACTTTTGAGGCAAACCCCTGTATGGGAGACAGACAAGGTGAATGCAGCGGGTGCATGGGCGTGTAGGGGGTGCATGGGCTGCTGGGCAGCCATGGGGAGTCTGGTGGAAGTCCACTGCATAGTCCTGGCAGAGCCACCCTCCCAGACTGGCCAGGGCTATTAATATCCTGCTGAGTCAGGGGGCTCTTGAGTTTCAGCTGAAGACGCACTGAGAGCATGTTAGGTATTCTTGACTCCTGACCTGCCCCCACCCTTCCCACCTGCCCTTCCCTGCCAGCATCTATGGGAAGTAGCAGGTGCTGCCGGAAAGCAGTGGGGTCTTGGAAGACAGTTGTGGGGGAGGGGATGAGAACTGAGAGATAACTGTCCTTCAGGGTGGCCCAAGATGAGTAGCTTCACCTCTTTGAGTTTCCCTCATCCAAAGAAAGACAAAACAGCATGAAACAGGCTGTGCATGCCAAGAACGCTGCATCCTGTAGCCCCTGCTGGTGTTCAACAAATACCTCTTCGGGCTATGCTATGGGCCTTGTCCTGGAAAGTGACTGGAACAAGACTGGTCAAACCTGCCTTGTGAGTCTCAGATGGGTTTGGGAGGCAGCTAGTCAGATGTGACTTCTGGGGGCAACATCTGGGCAGGTCTCCTATAGGACTCTGTCACACTGTGCTATGGTTTTCTGGTTGCAGCTGCCCCTTCTCTCTGTGTTGCTGATGGCCAGCTTCCTGTGAGAAGGCTCATCCAGGCTGACTGAGTGTAGACCTGGGTCTGACACACAGTAGGTGCTCAGTAAATGCTGCTGAGCTAAACGAGCAGGTGGCAGGAAGAATGGGTGTGAAACTGGAGGTTTAGACACCTCTAGTGCATCAGGTAAAACCGATAACTAGTGGATTAGTAGGATCGGCATAGACGTTAATTGAGACCTTTAGGATCCAATTTCCATCTAGGTGTCCCTATTACACTCACTTAATTCATTTCTCGTGGATAGAATTGTCTGGGCTGCCAACTGTCTCCAAGCACACACGTGACCCACAACCACAACTGTGAATTAGATGCTTTGTTCTCTCACAGGACATGGGAAGGCAGCGTGTGTGCCGCTTGGGCTCATGTTTGTCACTGTCAGAACCGTGCCTACATGCCTGGTCCATGCGGTGCTGAGGACTAAACTTCCGGATTTGTGCTACCTAGGCAAGTGCTCTCTACCAGGTGAGCTACAAGCCTAAATTTGTTATTTTTATTAAATTAAAGCAATGGTGTCACCAACTCCCATAAAAGAAGAGCAGATATTTGTTGGGCATTGAGCTCTATGGCCATCTCTTTAACCTCACTGCCTCAAGTATTGCTATTTGCACATTTACAAATGAGAACCCGGAAGCTCAGAGCAGTTAGGCTCCTGGCCCAAGGTCATTCAGCTAATTGGAAGTGGACATCAGTCTGCAGAGTCAGGAGCCTGCATATGTGGCCGGACACACAAGTGACTTCAGGGATGCTCACCACGTGGTACCCTCCTGGCAGTTCCAAACCCCACTTTCCTTCAAGAAATCCTCAGAGGAGCTGGGGAGCACTTTGAGGACCATGTCCTATGGGGATAATAAGGAGCTGATGATCGGCATGTTGGGCCCTTTTCTGCTCTTTACTGGGATGCTATTTTCACCCATAGTGGGAAAATATCTATTTCCTCCCCTCCCTGCCCAGGAGGGGCAGTGTGTACACACATGGAAGGGAAAGGGAGATGCTGCAAGATTGCCTTGCTGCTAGCTAATGAAGGCGTGCCAATTTTCCATGCAGACTAAAACCGCTCTCAGAGGGAAACAGAATTCGGATAAAGGGAAAAGCATCACAATGGCTTCTCTTCCTGGTGATTCCTGCTCCCTGGACACAAGGCTGCGTTTCATGGCAACAGCATTCACACTTTGCTAAAATAAAAGCTCCTGCCAGCTGGACCCCTTATTAAAGTGGAGCCCCCGGATTAGTGCTTTCTCAGTGAGTGGCAGAAGGTGCTGGCTGCCCTCCAAGCTGACCTCACCTCCTGTGCACAGTAGCCCCCAGGTAGACTAAAGAGTGGCCAAGAGCCTGTTTGGCCATCCCATCTGGCTTACTACTACAATGCATCAGAATGTGCCAGGACTGTGGGGCCCTTAGTTTGGAAAGTGAATTGAGTCTTACGGTTGATGACAGGGGTAGTGGAACAGAAAGAACTGAGTTCAAATCCTCACTCTGCTGTTAAGTGTCTGTTCTTCCTGAGATATGTCAATTCTCCTCTTCTCTCTAGGACTCCAGTCTTCACACCAAAGTCCAGATGAGGGCTTCCCCATTGCTTCCTGCCAAATATTTTCTCTCCATTCCACTCTTTTCCTCCACCTCCTTCTCATTTTTTTTTTGAGACAGAATCTCATGTATTCTAGGCTAGCATACAACTCATTATGTAGCCCAGGCTGGCCTTGAACTCATGGCAATTCTCCTGCCTCAGACTCCTGAGTTCTGGGATTATGCAACACACTCCTTCTATTTTCCATATTTGTCATCTTTCTTCTTTTTCTATTTTTGAGACAGAGTCTCACTATGTAGTTCTGGCTGGCCTTGAACTCACTGTGTAGACCAAGCAGGCCTTGATTCCACATGGCTTTACCTCCTGAGTGCTGGGATTAAAGGCCTGCACTACCACACCTGGCTTTCTCTTCTTAGTTATTAATTCATCTTGGCTTCTTTCTGTGGACCTGCTCTCTACAACTTATACCACTATATGATTTTTTCTGTCACTATTTTAGAGAGTACTTCTCCTGTTTGTGAAATATAGTCACTACAAAACACCTTGGAGCTTACACCCATGGCTTCAGACCTAGGCGTCGAGAGCTCACACAGAGTCACTGAGTGGCAGCAGCCAGCTGTGTGTGAGGATGCCCTCAGATGCTCCTACGGTGACAAGATCCTCTCAGCACACATTTCCCAGGCCATGTCTCACTCTACCAAGTGCTAGTCTGGACCAAAGTGACTTAAAGAGGCTCAAGTGGACAAAATATAGGCCTTAGACCAAGTCCTCAGAGGTCAAGACAGAAGCAAAATTGTTGCAAAGCTTAGTATTGAGGGCCAGAAAGATGCTCGGTGCACAGCGGACAGCGGTGGTTGCTGTGAAGCCTGAAGGGTAGAGGTTGACTTCCACCCAGGTTCACATAACCAAAGGGGGAGAGCTGATTCCCAGAAGTTGTTCTCTGATCTCCACATGCCCTCCCCACCCAACCACACAAGATAAATCATGTAAGTTTTTTTCAAAAGAGATCATCATGAAGAAAATTAACCAAATGAACACACACAGGATGGTGGTAATTCCCTTGGCATTAAATTGTTAAAATTTCTGAATGTGACTGTGGTGGCTTTGATGAGAAACATCCATCACAGGCTCATGTATTTGGACACTTGGTTCTCAGCTGATGGCTGTTTGGGAAGGTTACAGAGACTTACGGAGGAGGCATGCCGCTGGGGGTGGCCTTTGAGGGTTTGTAAGCTGTGTCCTCAGCCTTCCTAACGCTGTGGCCCTTTGCTAAGCTCCTCATGCTATGTGACCCCAACTATAAAACTATTTTCATTGCTGCTTCCTAACTTTCATTTTGCTACTGTTATAAATCATGATGTAAATATCTGATATGCAACCCCAAAGGGGTAGCAACCTACAGTTTGAGAACTGCTGATTTATACACTCACCCCATTTCCCGTTCTTTCTATTTCTTTCCTATTCATGGAAAACCATGGCTTCCTGCTCCTCCAGAGTGCCTTCCCTGGCTGCTGCTGTAACCTCCCCGTCATGATGAACTCTATCACCTTGCAACTGTAAATAAACCCTTTCTTCCTCACTCTGCTTTCGTCAGGGTGCTTTGCCTTTCTGTGTGAGCAGGCACACAACAATGCAGGGACTGGCGGTGTGGCTATTTTCTACCAACTGAAACATTCCCTTCTGGAGGGAGGACAGAAGCTCATGCAATCTGGGAACTAGAGGAAACCTAAAAGGCTCAGGGAGTTCCTGAACATGACAGGATTCACAGTTGTAAAAGCAGTAACAGCTGATGGGAATTGCTTGGAGGGAGCTGCTTGTGAATTCTATAGGGAACTTCAAGGGTGCAGCTCTTATGAGTCCTCACCAGGACTGTGGTGAGCTTTCTGCTGACCCAGTAGTCTTAAAGTCACCCGTGCTCCTGAAGGGAATTCTTATCAACTCACTGGTTTGCTAATCTAGACTCGGGTGGAAACTTTGCTCTGTCTTCAGCACTCTATCTGGAGTGAGTGGATGTTCGCCCACATCTTCCTGGGAAAGTCTCACAGCAAACCATCATCCCAAGGCTGTCAAAAGACAGCACCGTGTTCTCAGGCAAGTAGTTCATGGTAAAGGTCCTCGAGACCAGTGACCTACTCTCCAGGGCCAAGGCAAAACACCAGCCATGATAATAGGAAGCTTACTGCAGAAACTGAGCAATGGGTAGTTTGTCAGCAACTGGTGAATCAAGGGGACAGGTAGAGAGGAGTTAAATTTACTCTTCCCAAGTATGTTTGATTGCTTTTCAAATAAAGAAGTAGAAAAATTAGATTTAATTTCATAGAAATGGGCACTGCTACCCAGAAATCGCATACAATAAGGAGTCATTACTATGCACAAGGAATGTGCATTTTATCTTAATAGCTATTTTTATTTTCACCCAGATGTTTCAGTCCCTCTTCTGCAAGAGCTCAGAGCTGGGCTCTGTGTTTGGGTGGGGTAAAGGCTGTGTTCTTGTACCCGTGACCAGGGCACATTGAGAACTTACCTTCAGAGTTCAGCTCCTGGCCAGGCACCGGCACACTGAGAGACCTGCTGGAGGCTGCAGAATAAATACACAAAGCGTAGAAGCACAGAGCGCAGCCAAGGCCTGTAGGGGCCACTCAGAAGTCCCGGCACTGGCCAGTGGGATGGGAATTCTGGGAGGGATGGAGTCCCCACCCCATCAACAGCTGAGTTCCAGGCTGTTCATTTTTTTTAGGGACAGTGACTGAGAATGGAGGCTGGGGCAGGGAGAAGACACAGTCCCATTAGCACCTGCTTCGAGGAGCCACCCAGAAACCTGTGTTAAGAAGAGTAATCAGGTTAGGAAGACATGATTGGATAATTCAATTGCTATCCTTGGAGAATTGTTGTTTAATTTAAGGGGACTGAAGGCAGAACTAGGCAGTGGGGGGAGGCAGGTCTGAACAGCTAGAGAGCCTGGGACTCCCTGGCAATGTAGGGAGCTCCAAGCTCTGCCCCAGCCCTACAGAGGTAGGAGCTGGACACATGACAGCAGATCTGAAGGAGATCCTGTTTTATTGCTTGAGGAGGCCATTAGATCCACTTGAATAAACTTCTGGCCTCTGAATCAAAACGTTTCAACAACTCAACCTGTCCACATAGCAAGCCTGTGACACCAGGAAGTGACTTGACCTGTCTTGGATTCCTCTCCAAGGTCCCAGGTGAGGTGAACTTGTTCCATAGAGTGAGGAATTTTTTTTGCTATTGCTATCATACTTCATGCTTTCAGTAAACTTTTCATATGAACCACACAAGTGCACACACACAAGAACACCCCCCCGACACACACACAATATTGGTGCAGTCAAGTATGGAGGGGGCAAGGACAGCTCTCTATTATTTGGGACTCACCTGAACAAGTTGTTTCAATGGCGCTGTGAAGCAGTTTGCCCATTAGGCTTTCCTGACACCCAGTGCCCCATAAAATGCCTGTTACATTTAAAGTTACATTTAAAAAAAATAGCAATTCACACATCTTGGACCCAACCACAAAGAATGTCCCTGAAAATGCCTAATATCCATGCGTCTTTTGTGAATATAAACTCAAGAAAAATCACTCTCTAAGCAAATGCTGCTGTCCCAGGCATTTGCAGAGAAAGTAGAGGGCTGCTTATATTTAGGGGCAAGTGGCCCAGTTAATCCTAAGCCAACATTTATGGAACACCTACCATGTGTGAAGGTGTATGTTCAGTAACAGTGAGAGAGATAGCCAGGGTTTCTCTTCCCCCATGGAAGTTTCAGATGGGCCAAGCAGAGTGTCTCTTTCCAAGCCTCCGATATCACCAGTTTTACAAAAGTAAAACTGAGCATTCTGGCATCCTGCATGCCTGCCTGAGCCCTCCCCCATTCTCTCTAGCAGTGCTGGGGATGGAACCCAGGGACTCATGCATGCTAGGTATGCATGTCTACTCTGAGCAGCCCCCAGCTCAGGGCTAGTGGTTTAATTTCACTTTCCCAGATGCAGCCAGTGTTGTCTCAGCTGGTGCTGCCACCAGGCGCCTGGCCCTGCCGGCTCTGCACTCTGCCTCTCCTGTGAATGGCATCCTTTCAGTGCCCCATGGAAGCGGTTCCTTTGTGACATCTGTGTTATCTCTCAGCTGCCATCTTATTAGGAAAGCTGAGCCCTCTCCCCCAGGGTCCCACATTGTCCTGATCTCCCCAGAAACTGCCATGACGCCGAGCTACAGAATGAAGAGGGTGGAAGTGGCCTTTTGCCCGCTTCGTGGCTGGCATAGGAGGGCATGGGACTCTCTTAGCTGCCTGACATATGTGGCAAAGGTCCAGGAAACAATGGTGACAGTTCTTGAACAAGTGAGCTGCAGAAACTGTGGCCTGCCGGCCCCAAAGATACAGTTTTGGGGATAAGCCAAGCTTCAGAGAAAACTTAAAAGAACTATGCTATAGCTAAGCACAGAACTAAACAGCAAGTGTCTGTGCATGGAATTTTTTAAGGGCCATTAATATTGACAGTGTGGCTCTAGACTGGACAAGGGGCACTGCTCTCATTAAATATTTTTAATGGCAGCTCTGGTCCCATTTCACTCGGCATTTCTTATCAACAAGTCCCCAAGGGTGCTTTGCTCCTGGGAATAATAAGTAGAGGTGGCTGCTCCCATCCTCCAGAGGAAGGCCACTCAGACCTGCCATGTGTTTAGGGCTCCTAAATAAAAAAATCCAAGGCCAGCACCAAGACTGACAATGGTTGAGATTATATTCACACAGTCTCTTGAGAAACATTTTAAGGTACCTACTACTGAGTCAGGAGGATGGCTCATTTGGCCTAGTCTGGCCCTGCAAGCATGAGGATCTGGGTTTGAGCCTCAGAACAAACAAACAAACAAACAAATCTCGATGTGCTGGGGCATTAAGAGTACTGGCTGCTCTTCAGAAAACCAAATCCCAGTACCCACATGATGGCTAGCAGCCATCTGTAGCTCCAGTTCCAGGGGATCCTGGCCTCTATGAGCACTGCACACATACAGTGCACAGACATACATACAAACAAAACATCCATTCACATAATCAATAAATCTTTTTTTAAAAAAGCTGGGTGTGGTGATACAGACTTGGAATCCTAGCACTGGGGATAGAAGGGAGACAGAAAGACCCCTGAGGTTCACAGACCCAGAAGTTTAGCTTAATTGGCAAACTCTAAGCTCTGTGAGTCGGTCTCAAAAAACAAGGTAATATGACAGAGGAAGGTATACAGGGTTGACCTCTAACCTACACACACACACACTAAAATCTCATACACACACAAATCACACACACACAAATCACACACACACATACACCACACTAAAATCACATACACACATAAATCACACACAGACACTAAAATCTCATACACACACAAATCACACACACACACAAATCACACACACAAGCAAATCACACACACATACACACACACAAATCACACACACACTAAAATCTCATACACACACAAATCACACACACACATACACCACACTAAAATCACATACACACACATAAATCACACACACACACTAAAATCTCATACACACACAAATCACACACACACTAAAATCTCATACACACACAAATCACACACACACATACACCACACTAAAATCACACACACACTACTGCTACTACTACTACGCACCCATTACTGACCCAGGCTCTGAGGCATGGCATGTTCAGAGCAGCCTATTCTAGTACCGTCTCATCAAGGAAGACTGATATACAAGCAATGGCAGCATGGAATGGCCTCCCTGGGGATGGACAGACACTGCCACTGCCTCTTAGAAGTGGGACTTGTCCAAGTGTGTCAGCAGGACTTCCTGGAAGAACAAGCGTGGAGCTGGGCCCCCAGTGTGTATAGGAGTCCATCTAAGTTAATAAGGGGATCAGATGAGGGGTGGGTAGGAGGTGCAAAGGCTCAGAGACACGTAAAGAGGAGAAAGGCTTGGATGCAACACATCTGACTGTAGTGCCAATCAAAACAGTCACATGGCACATTTATCCTCACAGTGGCATTACCCACAACACTCCAAAAATGTGGACGAAATCCAAGTGTCCGTCAACAGAGAATAGATGAGCAAAATCTCATATGTTCATATAGTGAAATAATATTCAGCTACAAAAGGGAGTGGAGTTCACGGTGATGGCACTTGCCTGTCAGCTTGACAGGATTTAGAATTTCCTGGGAGACTGGTGAGGCACACCTCGGGGTGCGTCTATGAGGGAGGCCAGAGAGGGAGAACTAGGAGAATAAGACTTATCCTGACAGTGTGTAGCAGCACCTCATGGGTGGTGGGTCTGGATGAAATAAGCAGAAAAGAGGAGACTATCAGCCATGATGGTCTTCCTCATACACGGGATCAGTCAGAAGCCATGAGTCAAGGTAAATGATTCTTCCTTATTTATTTATTTGTTTGTTTGTTTTTTATTTATTTGTTTGTTTGTTCGTTCATTCATTCGTTTGTTTGTTTTCAAAGCAGAGTTTCTCTGTAGCTTTGGAGCCTATCCTGGAACTTGCTCTGTAGACCAGGCTGGCCTCGAACTCACAGATATTCACCTGCCTCTGCCTCCCAAGTGCTGTGATTAAAGGAGTGTGCCACCAGCACCTGGCACCATTCTTCCTTTTAAGGTGGTCTCTGGCATTTTGGCCAGAGCGGCACAAAAGTAACTCATACAACATTGATGCAGTGGTTACTTGGAGGGACATGAGGTCTCTGTGCTAAGTATAAGAAGTTAGACCAGCTATCATGGGATCGTCCACAGTGAGTGAGCCAGTGAGCCAGGAGAAACTGGCCAACAGCAGCTGTGGGGCTCAGGGGTTTGTGTTGTTTATGGCCTGTCACCATGTCCTTCTTGTTGATGCTCAGCCCATCCCTTGGATGCTCGTGTTCCTTTCCAGGCTGCCTTGGAAGGCAGCCCTGGGGCCAGTATGACATTGGAAGTGACTGGATTGACTGCTTTATTGATGATCTGAGGGGAGCGCTGTTGGAATGTGTGGACACAGGCCAATTGTCATCTAACTGGATATAACTCAGCCACCAGAGATGTCACGTAGCCCAGCACACATGTGTTCTTCTCCCGGTCAGCCCTGGTCCTCTTTTGAAGTCATCTTCTTATGGGGAGGAGTCACAGAAGAAGCCACACACCAGTTGACTGTAAACTGTTCGTAAGAGTGGAGCCACGAGGTGGGACACAGAGCAGTGGGGTACAGACATACCACCTCCAACATCACAGAATGGCACTAAGGGGCTGCAGAGGAGACATCAGACCATATACACATTTGAAAAGCATTGAGTCATTAGCCAGCTCCCTCCTGACCTGTTTCAGAACAAGCCTGTGTATTGGGGTGCTTGTGTAACTCATGGGCCTCTGGCCTCACCCTGGTCTGAAACACAGACACTAAAAACAGGAGGGTGAGGTGACACTTTCATTGACTTGGTTGTAAAGGAAGTCAGAGGACCCAGGGCAGGCAGCCAACCCTGCACTACCACATTGACACAAACTAGAGTCCATAGCAACAGCAGATCAGAAAAGTGCTACCCAGGGATGAAGAAACCCAGGAAGAAGGAGGGGGCTCAGTCCTGAAGGGATGTTTCGTGGGTTTCTTTGGTAACAGGGGGAAGCCTCTGGGACTACAGCAACTCACCCACATGGGGCCCAGGCCAGCAAGAAGGGTGGCAGTGGTGCCTTCTGGCCAGGGTTGAGATTTGGTAGGGGTCAGGACAAGGTAGCC
>LOEQ01000077.1:132971-145909 GCA_001685075.1 Bramus lutescens
GAGAGAGAGAGAGAGAGAGAGAGAGAGAGAGAGAGAGAGAGGAGAAAGAGGAGAAAGGCAGGGAGAGAGAGGGGGAGAAAGAGAGAACACAAAGCCTCTGACTTGCACCCTTGGGCATTTCCTGGTATAAACATTCTCACCATGGCTGACCCCATGCACAGCATGATGTCACTGAACATGGGGCTGGGAAGCCCCTTAGTGTCCTCATTCCTGCCATGCTGACTCCAGGGGTGCAAAAACCTCCAGAGATCAGGAAGAGTCAGAATACAGTAAAATAATTAGGAAGGTGTGTGTCTTGAGTAGTAACCACCTTTGATTTTAGTGTAATTTGTTTAATTATAGGTTTGAGTAATTGAATTTTTAATAGGAGCTTATGCTTAATAGCTGTATTAGGGTCTCTGGAGAGATAGACACATGTGCATATGTGCGTGCTACTTCTCATTCTTTGCTCAAACACACGAGAAGTCGCAACTTAAAGGAGGAAGGGTTTGTTAGCAGGTGCAGTTCACCATGGCCAGGAGGCATGGTAGCAGAGCAGAATGTGGTTGGTGTTACTGCTTTGGAGCTAGGCAGCAGGGGGCTGGAAAGATGGCTCAGAGGCTAAGAACACTGGTTACTCTTCCAGGGGACCCGGGTTTAATTCCCAGCACCCGAATGACAGCTTGCAGCTGTCTGTAACTCCAGTTCCAGGATCTGGCACCCTCACACAGACATGTGTATAGGTAAAACACCTACACACATAAATTAACTAAATAAATAATTTTTTAAGAGTCAGGAAGCACAGATGGATTTTTCTTTGGGCTGACAACTCAAAAAATGGCATGGAGACTTATTAATTATGAAAGCTCAGCCTATAGCTTAGGCTTGTTCTTAACTAGATATTATAACTTAATTATCTTATAACTTAATGAATTAATTAATTTCTATTAATCTATATTTTACCATGTGACTTTTTACCTTTCTTTCATTCTGTATGTCCCACTCCCTCTGTGTCTTGTTGGTGTCTTCTCTATGCCTTGATTCTCTCCTCCTACTTCCTCTCTCTACCTGAAAGTCCCGCCTATACCTCCTTCCTAGCTATTGGCAGTTCAGCTCTTTATTAGTCCAATCACAACAATATATAGTCACACAGTATACAAATATCCCACAACAAGGAGGTAGAGCGCAAACAGAAGTGTGTCTGTCTGCAAAACTCAAGCCCCTGCCCTCACTCACATCTTCCATGGTGCCACTAGCTGGGGACTGAGTGTTCAAATGTATGTGCCTCGAATACAACAGTACACACACAGACACACAGACACACACACACACACACACACAATGAGTCAGGGAAGTTGGTGGTATATGTGCAGGAAGGCCTGAAAACCCAGGAGCCACAGGGTCAAGTACAGAGTCCAGTGTCTGCAGATCAGGGTTCTGATGAACACTGGTAGCAGCAGAGAGACAGTTCACACAGTCACCCCACTGGAACTCTGGGTCACATCTAAAGTGGGTGGTGACAGACCTTCCTTGGTCAGTTCACTGCCAGTACCTTCTAGAACCTCCTTGAAATACATGCACAGAGAGAATGCCTCACCAGCTACCTGGACATCTATCCCTACTCCAGTTAAGGGGTCATCTCAGATTAACTATTCAAATAATTACCTCTTTGTATATACAGATTTTCATTACAACAGGGTTTCATGTAACCTCAAACTCACTATGTGGCAAGGGATGGCCTTGAGTTTCTAATCCTCCAGCCTCCACCTCTTGCGAGTGGGGTTGACAGATATGCATCTCTGTGCCCAGTTTATGTGATGCTGGGAATGGGACCCAGGGTTTCAGGTTTGTTAGACAAACACTCTACCAACTAAGCCACAGCCCAAGGCTGTCTCCAGATATTCTTAAAAATATACTCTATTCTCCTGAGCCAGTAGGAGCTGGCTTCAGTACTGCTGACCCCATCTTCCACCCCTGAGTTTACCCTCCACATCCTGACACCTACAACCCTTTAATGATGCACAATGCATTTCTTTTCAGGGGAAGAGCTCAAGTTAAAGGCAAGGCTGTCCTGTAATACACATGTTCAGCACACTGGTGCAGGACAAGAGCAGACTACCTTGGGGAAACAGGAGCTGCTACACAGCAGGGGGTACCATGCATTGGGTTAGGATGCATGAGTCTCAGGGCAGACTCTTCCCACACCCCTGTCCCATGAGCAACTCAGAATGCAAACATCTACCAACAGACCTCTAGTTTCCCTGCCACATTTCTACTCTAAGCTATCTGTGACACCCTGATCCATGCATAGCATCTTCTGCTCCCATCCTGGTCCATTCATGGCATCTTCCACTCCTACCCTGGTCCATTCATGGCATCTTCTGCTCCTACCCTGATCCATTCATGGCATCTTCTGTTCCTACCCTGGTCCATGCATGGCATCTTCTGCTCCCACCCTGGTCCATGCATGGCATCTTCTGCTCCCACTCTGATCCATTCATGGCATCTTCTCTTTCCATCCTGGTCCATGCATGACATCTGCTCCCATCCTGGTCCATGCATGGCATCTTCTGCTCCCACCCTGGTCCATGCATGGCATCTTCTGCTCCTACCCTGATCCATTCATGGCATCTTCTCTTTCCATCCTGGTCCATGCAGAGCATCTTCTGCTCCCACCCTGATCCATTCATGGCATCTTCTGCTCCCACCCTGATCCATTCATGGCACCTTCTGTTCCCATCCTGGTCCATGCATGGCATCTTCTGCTCCCACCCTGGTCCATGCATGGCATCTTCTGCTCCTACCCTGATCCATTCATGGCATCTTCTCTTTCCATCCTGGTCCATGCAGAGCATCTTCTGCNCATGCATGGCATCTTCTGCTCCCACCCTGGTCCATGCATGGCATCTTCTGCTCCTACCCTGATCCATTCATGGCATCTTCTCTTTCCATCCTGGTCCATGCAGAGCATCTTCTGCTCCCACCCTGATCCATTCATGGCATCTTCTGCTCCCACCCTGATCCATTCATGGCACCTTCTGTTCCCATCCTGGTCCATGCATGGCATCTTCTGCTCCCACCCTGGTCCATGCATGGCATCTTCTGCTCCTACCCTGATCCATTCATGGCATCTTCTCTTTCCATCCTGGTCCATGCAGAGCATCTTCTGCCCCCACCCTGATCTACAGCATATTCTCCTTAGTCTATGCTTAAGTCAGCATCCTGGAGTGACTGTTCTAAGTAATTGAGCAGGGCTGGCTAGGCTCAGCTGAGTGGTTTTTAGGTATCTTGCAAAGGCTGGTTCTATAGTCAGTCTGGCCTGGACAGCACTAAATACAGAGCGCTAATGAAGGAGCAGATCATTACTTTGTGGCAAGGTGTCCCAAAATGCCTTGCATGAGTACTTTGCATGGCATTTGCCTACTGCACGTGAAGACCTACATCTGGGCTGGATGTAGTGGCATTTGTCTTTCATTCCAGTGCTTGGGAGGCAGAGGCAGGCAGACCTCTGTGAGTTCAAGGCCAGTCTGGTCTACATAATGAGTTCCAGGACAGTCGGGGCCTTATATACTGAGACCTTGTCTTGAAAAAGAAAAGAAAGGAAAAGAAAAAGAAAGAAAAGAAAACCTGCTTCCTTTGTCTTCGTCCAGCACAACAGCCACACTGTCACTCTCCTTGTAGTCCCTGGGGACCCTCTCATTGTTTCTTAGCCATGATCCTTCCCTTGATTCAATCCCTGATTCTTTCCCACTCCTCCCTTACCCTTTCTCTACGTGCAACTTTCTCGGCTTGGCCCCCAAACTATTCCCAGCCCCATCATTCTGTTCCATCTGTGCCTCCCCACTTGGTCCCAAAGGGAGGCACCAGCCTTCTCTCCCTCCTCTTCTGCTCATGTTTGGAATCTCCAGGGTGCAGCAAATAGTTGTGGGACCGTATTGATAGGGAGAAGGAGGAGGAGCCGTGGGAGGCAGCACCTGCCATCCTGCCTGGTCACTGCCCTGCCTGGTTACTCATCTTCCAAGAGGAACAGACAGGAACCTGGGGAAAGGACACTTGGCAGCGCCAAGTCCTATACATACTTTATAATGCAGGATGCACGCTACTCAGCAGAATCCTGATCCAAGGGGGAATGGAATCCATTGTCAGAGGAGAGGATATCTGCTAAGTGCAGGACAGAAGATTCTAGAAGGACCTAGGGAGCTCCAGACGCATGAGCAAACAGAAAAAAAGGGAGACTCAGCTGCTTAGCCATATGGCTCTGCTGCCCTCTCCCCTCCCCACCCCACTGTGCTTAGAAGCTACTGAAGGTCCCCGGCCAAGTGCAGTGCGCATGATCTCTGTGAACCAGAACTCACATATGACTCGGCAGCCAGAGTGAGGGTCATTTCAGATCACTATGAGACTACTGTGTGTGTATACCGAGGGACTGGGAATCTCTGAGGAAAGATGGGTCAGGCAATGCAGATGCTCTAAGGGAACTGGGGTGGGAAAAGTTTCCCGAGCTGAAGCCAGTCCCACAAGTCTGCCTTGGTGGTTGGTGTGTGGGGAGCACTCCTTGGAAAAGGGATCTAGAAAGGAGTTGTGTTCCTTTCGAATGGACAGATCCGTCTCAGGCTGAGCCTTGTCCTGGTCTGTTTTGTGGGTGTGTATTTGGGCTGGGGCCCTGGCATGAGGGTTAGAACAGGCCAGCCTAGCCCAGCTGAATTTTTTGATCCTTATACCCAGACCAGCCTTTGCCACCACTATAGGTGGTTCCTAGAATAACCCTGTTAAAGAAATAACTTTTTCACTGGGCCAGCATGAGGAAGAAGAGCCAGGTTGGGGGTAGAGCTGGACTAGAGGTTGATTCTGAAAAAAATCCTGGAGTCTTAGATTTTGCAGCTAGAAGGAGGCTGGAGAGTCTGGCCTACACCTGCAGCCTCCTTACCACTATGGCTGTGGTCACTGCCACTGCTGCCAGTGTTGCTACAGGCATTACGATGGCCAATGCCGCCATAGCCACTGTTGCTGCAACTGCTGTTGCTACAGCCACGATTGCTTTGGGGGCGAACATTACAGCCATTACTAACCTAGCTACGATCACCACCGCCACCATTACTACAGCCACCATCACTGTAAAACAATAGCCGCTATTTCCACAACAGTTCCGGGGACAGCTGCTCTTATTCTCCTAGCTGCTGTGGCTGCAGCCAGGTGCCATGGTCACTGTTATCTCTGCTACTGCAGTCGTTAGCACCGTAGCTGCGAACACTATCACAGTCACTGAAAGCGCTTGCTGCTCTTTCTGCAGCCGCTCTCACACATCTGCTGTTGCCATAGCTATCGCTACAACTGCAGTACCCATCGCCATGGCTACTGTTACTGTCAACATACCCGTAACAAATAACAACAGCTTAGAAGGGAGACCAGGATCTCCCTCAGCCTCAGCCTGCCATCTGTGGGGAGAAGGAAGTCTTCACGGCCCTGGAACTTCCCTTGCTTCCTCAGCAGCTTGGGGCAGACAGTCAGGGCCTGGCTTGTGACAGTGATTCCCCACATGCTTCTGTGGGTGGTAAAGCACCCACTCCCTCCCACTCTGATCTTCTGCCTTTCCTCTCCTGCGTGCTTACTCTGACAGAACGCACAGTTCATGGTGCTGCCTGCCTGCCTGTTTGATGCATGTGGCACCTTGGTGCCCAGACTGGTGTTTGACACCTTGCAAGTTCAATAAATGCCTGCGGGTGGATGAAAGAAAGAATGGCTGCTGACTGACGTGCGCTGGCGTTTTCTGCTGTTCGGTCTCCACTGTTTCGTTTGTCCCTCTCAATGATCTGTGCCTCCACTTTCCAGCTAAGGAAATGGAGACTTAGAGGCCCCAAAACTCACTCAAGGCCAACTGTGGCAATGGCATTGGAAGTGACCTATCCCATTTACAAGAGCTTTTCCAGAATAGACACCCCTAAAAATCTCTGTGAGTGTCAGGAAACCAGAGGCATTTGAGAGGCACACTAAGCCATCCCCAACTCTCTGTCTTGTCCCAGGCTGGAAGCCAGGCCTTCATTTACATCAAATATCTCACAAAGCTGCAGAAACCATGTGGCACTGGGGTACTATTAGACAAACTGGCCAGACAGGAAGGACCTGGGCGTAGAACAGAGATACACATGTTTACCTATGCACACCATGCAAAAGATGGTCAAATTTTTCATATTCAGGGTCTCATGTGGCCCAGAATGGCTACAAACACACTACATAATCAAGAGAGTGACCTTGAACTCTTGATACTCCTGTCTGCATTTTTGGAGTGCTGGTATCACGCGTGTGCATCACCACACCTAATTTTATGCAGTACTGGGGATTGAACCCTGGGCTTCATGCATTCGAGTCAAGCTCTCTACCAACTGAGCCACATCCCCAGCCCCAAGATGGATAATTGCTAAGGATGCAATTAAAATTGGATTTCCCTCTCATATCACACAGAAAACAATACCAGATCCACCTACAGTCTTCTCATCAGGACTTCCCAAGATGACACACACGAAGTGCTTGGAGCCATGCCTGGCCCCAGCACAGAGAGTGTCTGTCATTGTTTTCTCTTCCCTGTCACCCACCCTTAGGAAATGACACCTACAATTAATATGTCCAATATGCCAGTTTGAATGCGACATGTCCCCCACAGGCTTGTGTGTTTGAATATGTGGTCCCCAGCTGGGGGTGCTGTTTGGTAAGGTTGCATAATCTTTGGGTGGGGGGCATCACTGGTGGAGGCAGGTCATTGGGGGTGGACCTTTGAGGCTTAGAGCCCCATCTCCCCAGATCTCCAGCACCACTGATGGAGCACCAGCCGCCATGCCTTTCATGCTGCAACAACTCTTTCTGAAACCCAGAGTCACAAGAGTCCTGTCCTCCCCTTACGTCGCTCCTGTCCAATTTTTGTCACGGTGAGGAGGGAAACAAACCAAACACCTGTATTTTGTTTAAACAGCCTGATGGTTAGTGTTAATTGCCAGCTTCACACAGCTTAGCATCACCTAGGAAGAGAGTGTCAACGAGGGACTGTCTAGATCAGGCATGGGGAATGCCCGTGGGGAACTGTTGTTACTGCCTTAATTGAGTGGGATGGCCCAACCCACTGTGAGTGACACCATTCTCTGGGTTTGCATCCGAGACTGTGTAAGGTGGGGAAAGTGAGCTGAGTACATTGAACACATTCATTTCTCACTCTGCTCTTGACTTTGGCTGTGAAGTCGCTAGCTGCTTCAAGTTCCTGCCTTGCCTGCCCACAGTGAGGAGCTGGAACCTGGACTTAGGAGCTAATGGAAACCTTTTCCGCCTTGCTTTCTGCCAGGGTGTCCTGTCACAGCAGCAGAAATGAAACCAGAGCAGTCACACACAAGGGACTCACCAGAAATGTATTCATGACTATCCAGGCTCTTTAATTCCTCCATGCTCCAGGTTCTTCATCTATAAAATGGGGATGATACTTGCTTTGTAGGTCACTATAAAACTTTGCTGAAATTATGCCTCTGTCAAATGTGAACAGAGGCTGGCACGCTCTTATGGGTCAGTAAGCATCAACTATTTTTTTATTGCAACTGGTAGGCACTAATGAGACAGCCAGACTAAGCCAACTGTGTGAATTACCTCATCTCTGTGAGAATACATCTGAAAGAGGCAACTTTAAGGAGAAAGGCTTTTTGCTTATGATTTAAGAGGGATATATGCCACTATGGCAGAGAGGCAAAGAGATGGGAGCCCAAAGCAATGGATCACATTGTTTCTATAGTCAGGTAGGGGAGAGAGAGATGCTGGTGCTCAGTTCCTATCCCTTTTTGTTCATCTTGGACCCCAGCCCACCCACTATTGCCATGCACTCTCGGGTTGGGCCTTCCCACCTCAATTAACCCAATCCAGGAAGCCCCCATACACACACCCAGAGTTCTGTTTCCTTGGTGATTTCAAATCTCATTAAGCTGACAATCAAGTAAATTTTCATACATGTTTTCCAACAAACCCTTCTCTTTTTTTTTCTTTCAGATTGACTGCATTAGTCCATGTTTCAGTGCTGTATGACATAGTCTGGTGTGACTGCACCAGTCCATGTGTTGGTGTTGTATGACATCTTCTAATGTGACTGCATTGGTCCATGTGTCAGTGTTGTATGACATAGTCTGATGTGACTGCATCAGTCCATGTGTCAGTGTTGTATGACATCGTCTGATGTGACTGCACTGGTCCATGTGTAAGTGTTGTATGACATCGTCTGATGTGACTGCACAGGTCAATGTGTCAGTGTTGTAGGACATCGTCTGATGTGACTGCATTGGTCCATGTGTCAGTGTTGTATGACACCATCTGATGTGACTGCACTGGTCCATGTATCAGTGTTGTATGACATCGTCTGATGTGACTGCATTGGTCCATGTATTGGTGTTGTATGACATCGCGTAAGGGTTAATACTTATTGTCAAAAGGCTGTAGATCACCTGGGAGATAAACCTCCATGCATGCCTGCGAGGGTAATCTAGACCAGGTTAACTGAGCTGGGAAGCCCCACCTCACCTCTGGGCAGCATCATCCCAAGGACCAGGGCATGGAGTGAGTGAAAGGATGAAAGCGAGGTGAGCACCAGTATTCATTTCTCCCTACTTCCTGGCTGCAGATGCAACATGATTGGTCGCCTCACGCTCCCTCTGCCATCTTCTCCTGCCAGGATGGACTGTACCCTCAAACTGTGAGCCCAAGCAACCCCTTCCTTCTGTCTTTAAGTCACTTTTGTTAGGTGGTTTGTCGCAGAAACAAGACAAGTGACTAATATAGATCTGATTTTTCTTCTATGAACCCAAAGATGAGGTAAGAATCACCGTTCTAGAGGACTTTAAACTCAAGTTCTTAAATGGTAGCTGGCCAGTGAATCCTTCCTGGGGACCATTATGAAGTGAGTGCACCTAGTTCTTGGGATCTCCTCTTTCCTTATTCCTCCACCCTATTATCCAAGACTCAGCCACTTGCTGTTCCGGGTACATGAGCCATTCCCACCCTCATGTCCCTGCTGCTCTGCCTGCCTGTGCGGTTCCCCTGCCCAGAACACACTTCCATTCCTTACTCCCTAACTTGCTATGCTTATATTCTGTTCTGCCAAATATAAGATTCAGTGTCCCTCCAAAAAAGATTCAGGTCCAAAGGGTACACATGGTCATGGCTTTGGGGTCCTGGAGTTACCTCTACTGAGTCAGGAATCAACAGATGGCTGAACCCTGCAAATAATCCAGCTAGACACAGGAGCTGAGCCACACCCAGGAAAAGAGCCCAACCAGAAAACAACATCCCCCAGATTTAATAAGCTCCAAATGATAACATCTCCCAAACCTTTCTAAAGCACACAAATAACCACTAAATTAGTCAGAGCTCGTTCCCCAGTTCTTATTGAGCCATAATTCACACACTCACCGATCCATCCACTTTGGTTGTGCTATTCAACGGCTTTTAGCATATTCCCAAGGTTGCTCAGCCATCAGCACAATCAATTTAGAACAATTTCATTATCCTAAAAAGAAATCCCACTCCCGGAGGCTTGCCACCCTTCCCAATCACCCCCAAGCGACCCACCCTGTCATTACCCAGCCCCTGGCAACCATCAATCTACTTTCTGTCTCTTTAGTTTTGCTTGATCTGGACAGTTCATGGAGTCAGAGTCAGGCACGCAGGTACCAGCTGGCTTCACTTAGCACAGAGTTTCGAGTTTAGCACGGGTGTCCCAGAATCCCCTTTTAATATCCTCTTGTGCAGTTCGTCCTCTCGGCTGTTGATGGACGCTTGGGCCGCTCCTTCATTGGGCTGTGAACACACCTTGTGTAAGATTTTCATGCCTTCATTTCTCATGCGCGTGGAATTACAGGCGCAGATGATAACTATGCATTCTCTTTGTGGGGAAAGTGCTGGACTGTTTTGCAAAGTGACCACACCGTTATGTACCTTCACCGGCGGAGCATGCAGGTCCTCGGTTGTCCTAGTTAGCTTTCTGTTGCATGATAAACACCATGACCAAAAACAACTTGGGAAGTAAAGCGCTTATTTCATCTTACAACTTCCAGTGCGTTATTGAGGGAAGTCAGAGCAGGAACTCATAGCACGAGCTTGAAGCAGACTCCAAAGAGGAACGCTGCTTACTGGCTTGCTTCAGGCTCATACATAGCTACCCTTCTTACACAGCCCAGGCCCATCTGCCTAAAGATAGTGTGTCCCTCAGTGCATTGGGCCCTCCTATATCAGTTAACAATCAAGAAAATGTGCCCACATACAGGCTCACAGGCTAATCTGAAGGAGGCAATTCCTCCACTGAGGTTCCCTCTTCCCTGCTGAGTCAGTTGACTACCAAGATCAACCCTATGTCATTTCTTTACCTCCTTGAAAAGGTTTGTTACTGTCAGCATTTTTTTATCCCTGCCATCCTGGGGTCCTAGTGGGTGTGAACTCATGTACTAGCCTTCTCCAGAGAAACAGCGCTGAGAGAATGAAGACGTAATGAGAGGGGATTTACTGGACCGATTTATGGGATATGGCACAGGAGGTCCAACAATGGCTGTCTCACACCGGGAAGGCTGAGGATCCTGTAACCACTCAGTACATGGAGTTGGATGGCCCAGGACCCCAGTTTGGTGCAGAAGGCTCAGAGGAGCACTGGAGGGCTGCCAGAGCTCAGTCCACATTGGAAGCCTGGAGCTGGGTCCTGATATCAGGGAAGGAATCAGTAGAGGCGGCAGCTATGGGACAGATGAACCTGCAGCGAGAGAAGGCAAGCAGGCGAAAGCAAAGCCTCCTTCTTCCCAGTCTTATCTGGGTTGTCCTCAGAACATGCCCCCAAATTTAGGGTGGGTCTTCCTGTTTCACCTAATCTGATCAAGAATCAGTTGTGCCTAACAGCTGGCCTTTTAGCTGATTCCAGATCCTGTCAAGTTGACAACCAAGAATGACCATGGCAATGGTATCTCATGATTCTTGCTTTGGATTTTTTTGCTTGTTTGCTTGTTTTGTTTCATTTGTTGAGATGTGGTTGTGTGTAACCCAAGCTGGACTTCAGCTCTGTTGTGTACTGAGGATGACCTTGAACTCTGACCCTCTTCTCTCTACCCTCTAGGTACTGGCATCACGGGGTTATCTCACGGAGATTTAATGTGCCTTTTCCTGATATTACTGTTTTCCCAGGCCTCTCTTAAGTGAGACCCACACAGCCCTCCCTGGCCAATCACCCTGAGCACCAAGGAGAAGCAGTTTTTGAGGCCTGCATCTTCTCAGACAACTTAACCACACTCAGGTGTCCTGAACTCCCAGCATGCCACAGTCCCCTCTGCATCCAGCACTGTGTCCATTCAACACAGACTGATACTTCTTTGATATTTTTAGTGCAAATCATGAGCTGTTTAACTTAAATACATGTTCTTTCAAAGGAAAGCCTGAATCACCAAGGCAAATGGAGAAGCAGACAACAGGCCACAAATACAAGGTGACAATAAAAATAAACACAGCAAAATCCCCAAAATACTCTCAGCGCTCAGTTCTCACTGAGCCTGGGGGTGTCGGGCTCTTCCTCGGGAAGATGAACAGGTATGAAAGAGGCAGCAAAATCTCCCAACACTATTTCCCTTGAGCACCTCGAAGGCCAGAAGTCAGCTTGGAAAGGAGGGAAGGAGATGTTCTTGGTTTGTGGTTGAGCACTGTGAGCAAATGCCACAATTTGGGGAGTCCACTGATACTCTGGCTGCATAGCCCACATGTTGGCAGACAGACACAGAACCCATAAGGAAACTTCACAGGGGGTCTTGTGCCAGATCTAAACCACCAAGTTCCCAGGAGGATTTTCAAAGTCTGAGCCAAAGGCTTCCTCTTGAGGGTCCAGGGCCAGCAGCCAGGTCAGGAGAACGGCACACCTGGGTTTCCTTATTCTTGGATTCCTGTCAATCAACAGTTTCCTTTTTAGGATGGCTCTGTATCTCTTACAAATTCCAGAAACTTCTGACACTCCGTCAGCAAGGACTGATAAATGGGTAGCATTAGTATTTCAATAACCTGAGGCCCCAAAGTCATTCACCAGCAGAGACAACCTCACTCTGCACTGAATTATTAATAAACCCTGTAATTGGAGAAACTGAGATCAGCTCTTGGGAGCTTTGGTCAGAGAAGGAGCGGGGTCACCTAGGAGCTTCTCAGGGTTACCACCACTGTTCTTATTCGTGGCAAAGATGTGACTCTGGGCAGAGAAGATGGCTTAATGGTGAAGTATCTGCTGACCAAGCATGCCAACTTAGGTTTGGGCTCTCAGAACTCATGTAAAAAGTGGGGTGCAGAGGCATGCACCTGTAACCCCAGCACTGAGAGAGGGGCTGAGCCTGGGGTTTCAATGGTCAGTCAGGTTAGGTAAAATGGTGAACTTCAGGTTCAGTGAGAGACCCTGTCTCCATAAATTAAATAAAATTAAGTTAAAAGTAAGGTGAAGGCTCAGCAGGTTTAAAAAAAAGTCTTTTGCCACCAAGCCTGAGGCTCTAGATCCAATCCCCTGGACCCATGTTGTGGAAGGAAAGAACCAGCTCCCACAGGCTATCATGCGTGCACACACAATATAAGTAAATAAAATGTAATTAAGCAAAAGAAAAAAATAAGGTGGAGAAGGAGTGAGGAAAGGTGACCTGATACTAACTTCTCCCAACCCCATATGCATGCAAATGCGCACGCATTCACACACACACACAAATCTATAAATAAATGTATATATAAATATATAAAAATGCTGAGTGTAGTGTTGCGCTCCTTTAATCCCATCACCCAGGAGGCAGAAGCAGGCAGATTTCTGTGTTTGAGGCCAGCTTGGTAAGCATAGGGAGTTCCAGGACAGCCAGAGCTATACTGGGAGACTCCGTAACAAAAACAAAAACGAAACAAAAACAACTTCTCCTCAACCAAAAACAACCAAAAGAGCCTCAAAA
>LOEQ01000077.1:145920-158644 GCA_001685075.1 Bramus lutescens
AAAGCATGACTTCCACAGTTCAATGCTAGGGGGGCAGCGTTAGCAGCAAGGATGTCCCTTCTTGGAAATAAACTCAAGTTGGCTTTGAGAAGATAGCAGCAGTAATGGGGGAGGGACTCTTACTGCTGGCAGGGTTTATTTTGGGGGCTTGTGGAGAGACGGTGAAATATGAGACTTGCTGATTGAAAAGAAGGTATCGATTGCTGCCGATCGATAGTGAAGAGCTCTGACCAAGGCTCTGGCTTCCAGGGCCTCTGCTTCTCTTCCTTTCTTCCCTGCCAGGATGGAGAGCTCTTTCCAAACAGGTGCCTGGGCGTGTCCAAACAACGAGGAGACTGCTTCCCGCATGGGCCTCAGCTGTGTGCAGCCGTTTGATGGACGGACGCAGAGGGACCTTTTCCTCTGCAGGAAACCTAACACCCAGCTTCCTGAAGGGGGATCTTCGTGGTGGGAGGTGAGGGGCCTGGGAGGAAGTAAGGATGACCGCTCTAAACAATAGGTTTCTAATGGACTTGGGTGAGCATCAGTGTTTCTCTGGAAACCGCATGGTAGAGAACACTGGAGGGACTCAGAGTGGGTTAGCCCAGGAAGGGGATGGGCAGACAAGGGGATAGTGAACCCCTGCTGGATGCAGACAGCTGTGAGAACAGCAAATCTCACGAAAAACAAGAACTAAGGGTTGAAGATGTAACTCAGCAGGTGCTTGTCCAATATGCATGAAGCCTCAGGTTTGATACACAGCACAGCACATTGTGATAGCATACACCTGTAATCCCTGCACTCGGGAGATGGAGGCAGGAGGATCAGAAGTTCAAGATCATCCTTGGCCCCATAATAAGTGCCAGGCCAGCATGGGCTTCATGAGGCTTTGTCTCAAAACAGAACACAACAGTCGGAAGAAATAAGCTCACTGACCCTGTCCTGATGCTGATAGCTCGTGCATCCCTCCTGCCAGTCCCTAATGACAGGACCAACACTTTTTTGACAGACCACTTTCCTTTCCAGGAAAGGGCTGGGGTCCACTTCTCTTGTCTGCCTCTCTCTGTGTTTTGCAGGAGGACCCCTGAGACAGAGGCAGGCGAGGAGGGGTAGGAAGTGAGCCTTCTCACCTGGGTCCCTGTGGGTAAACAGGTGCACCATCAGCACATCAGGCCCTGTGATTCCAAGGGCCCTGGAGGGCTTACCTAACCTACTTGGTATTCTGGGAAAACAATCAAGGCGAAAGCTGAGGCTGGGAATGCAGACTGCTCAGAGTGCATCACACATGTCTCAGGAAGGGAGAAAGAGTAGGTCTCAAATCCACTCTCCCTAAGCTGGGAAGTCAGCAGCAAGGAAGCCTCTAACAGGTCAGCTTGTTCCCTTTTTCTGCTTAGTTGAAGGTTTTATTATCCCTCAACTAGCCTGTTACAAGGAGAAATGGATCTGAAAGAGCCCCCTCACATAGTGATCTGCTGTCACAGAGGCAGAATCAGCAGGTACTCTGTAGTTTGCAAATGGAGCTCAGCCTTGATCATGGACAGACCCAACCTCATGCCAAATTTGTGGTCGAGAGTCCATGTCACTGGGCTTTGTGTGTGCACCAAACTGTCCTCCCAGGGACAGAGAACTCGGGCTCAGAAAGCTATGATTCTGGCCTTCAACATTGTCAGGGTCTTGCAGGATCCCAACCATTCAGTCTAAGCTATTCCATGTCAGCCAAGGGCCCTTTACTGGTCCTGCCTCCCTTTCTGCTATAGGGACCCAATGAATTTAGATGCTGAATTCCATGGGGCTTACTTGCCAGACAGTCTAGCCTAACTGGTGTGCTCAGAAAGGTCATGGACACACCCTGCCCCAAAGGAAGTGGACAGCGTTCCCAGGAGGACACCTGATATATTGCATGGCGAGCTCGCATTCACACACACACACACACACACACACAGCTCTCAACTGCTCAAGAGGCAGGAGAATAGCTGGAATAACAGGCCCAGGAGTTCAAGGTCAGCCTTAGCAATACAGTGGCATTTTATCTCAAAAATACTAAAGTGCAGAGCCCACGTTGTAGCTCCACAGACATCAGTCATTTTCTGCCTTAACCTCCACTTCCCTCATGATCCTAACCCCACAGTGGGGCTCTCCTTGAGACACTGACCCCTCTTCCTTTTGGTCTGTTGATTTTGTTTTCTCCTCCTCTCCCTTTCCTTGCTCTTCCCTCCCCTCCTTTCTCCTTCTCTCTTTCCAGCCTCCCCTGCGTAGACACGTCAGGAAACAGCTACTTTGCACCTGTGTGAGCGCACACATGTGCTTACTAAGCAGAGCAGAGCTGCTTATCTGTGCAAGGACGATGTGTTATTTACAAGAATCTCAAAATGAGTTTCTCTGCAGATTGAAGGGGAGACCCATCTGTCAAATATGTCAGGCTCTTCTTGCTGAGGCCTCTGTGTTGGGGTGAGGATCTGGATGGATGAATCCTGTTTATACAAGTAACCCCCCCCCAGGTTCCCCCCAACCCCAAGACTTCATGGTGGGATACAGATCTCTCTATGTTCACAGTATATTGTAAATACATTTCAGAGTAGTCTCCATTTGTAATTCTACAGGGAAGGAGACTTAGGAGCCCTCAACACACAAATGACATTTTAAAAGGCCATATTGTAGGTAACTCTTCCAGGGCATGTCTACCAAATGTCCTTATTTTGGTCCTGATTCAAGTACACTAACTGTAGAACAACTTCTTTTATTTTGGTTGTAGGGGGCAGTCAGGTAAAAAGTTAAACAAGGGACAGCAAAGGGACACTGTCATAAGAGATGTTTTAAAAGTATGTTAGGTATCGTAATAGTGCTGTCTGTGGGAATATTTTTTTTTCAAGAAAAGTCTGATTAACACGACTGGTCGGTGAGAAGCGAAGACTTTGGTGTGTTCAGCCCTAAATGGGATGCCTGCCTCACACATCTTCCCTCAAGGCTCACAGTTCTTCTCGGAAGTACAGGAGGGGCTTGAAGAGCCAGAGGGGGCAGATGCCACCAAGGAAACTGTTTCACAGAGTGGCGCAGGTGCACACATGACCTCACAGCGATTGTGCCAGCATGCACAGACCTGTGCGAGCTCAAGTCAAGACCCCAGCGGGGGGGGTGGGGTGGAAATGAGGTTCTGCTCCTAGGTGAGGAGCTACTGGCATTTGATGACTGCTGAGAGAGGGAGGGTCAGTTCTCCTCCGTGGTGTGACACCTGGTATACCACACACCCTCTAGGTGGGTCCTAGCCCAGGAGCAGCTGGCCAGTACTAACTGGACTCTAGGGACTTTCTAAGAGAAGGAGGGAAAGAGCATGAACTTGGGTGGGTGGGGAGGTGGGGGCGGATCTGAGAGCTGGAGGGGAGGACTGGATATCATCAGACTATAGTGTATGAAATTCTCAAGGAAGAACCAGGCATGGTGACATACACCATTAACCCCAGCACGTGGGAGGCAGAGGGAGGTAGATCTCTGAGTTCCAGGAGAACTGGGGCTACACAGAGAAACTTTTTTTTTAAAGAGCCAATATAAACATTGCTTTAAAAATGAAAGCCTTTAATTGGTCAGCCAGAAGTGCATTTTGGAAGGACCAGTGAGATGACCCCATGCACAAAGGTGCTTTCTGTCAAGACTGACCAGCTGCATTTGATCCCTGAGATGGTGGACAGAGAGAACTGACTCCTACGGTTGTCTTCTGACCGCCACATGTGTGCCACATTATGCATGCCCACACAATGCACATATGACCTTAAATAAGTAAGAAAATGTAATAAAAAACTAAAAAATTGTTACAACCAAAAAGGAGGGGAAAAAAGGAGGAGGGATGCCAGAAAAATAGCAAATGCTGCAACTGTCCACACTGGGTAAGCAGTGCCTGGAGACAATATAAAGCATGTTTTGAAACATGCTTATGGGAGCTGGAGAGATGCCTCAGTAGTTAGACCATGTACCACTGCAGAAGATCTGAGTTCAGTTCCCAGCACCCACTTAAGATGGCTTACAACCTCCTGTAACTCTAGCTCCAGAAGACGCTATGCCCTCTCTGGCCTCTGAGGGCACCTGCATTCATGAGCTTGTGTGTGCACACACGTACGCACACACACAAAATAAATAAATAAATAAATAAAAATCTTAAAATATGCTTGAATGGTTTAGTGTGGGCCTGCCCCTGATTTCGTATGCTTTCCACAGAATCTGAATTTTCTCTCTCTCTGGGTGCCCTGGGTCTGTGGCCGGGAATATTCCCTTCGCTTAGCTGGACTGTGGGGTTCTTGAGAACATGGGCCTCAGTTGCATCTTGAGTACAGTTTCCAAGGGTTCATGTGGGGCAGGACTGAGGTGTGGGACCTCTAAGAGGAGTAGTGGGGTGCAGTGGGAGGTGGTTAAGTCACTGGGGGCATTCCTCTCAGAGGGATTAGGTGAGCTCTCCTCAGACTCTGGCTCACCACAGTGAGCTGATAGGACAGAGTGGACCTTACTTTTGAACTGTTTGCTCACCTCTTGACTTCCTGTCTCACTGAGTGATCCTCCTTAGACATATCACCACCATGATTCCATTGCCTGGCCTTCCACCAGACGCCACATCATGGAGCTGCCAGAGCATGGTCTTAACAGTCCCCAAAGCGGCTAGATAGCTATAACCTCTTTTCTTTTTAAAGTTTCCAGCCCTGAGTGTTTTGTTACAACAGGAAATGATCTAGCACAACCATGATTTTCCACTTTGAGATCTCTTTCCAGCAAAGGGGAAGCCTGCATACATAGATATTTAGCATGTGCTCTTGGTTGGTCAACCCAGAAATACAGGGATATTCAAGGAAATTCAACTGGTGTCTCGGAGACCATGAACTCCCCAGTTTCTATGGGAGGCAAACAAGACACTTAAGCGTGTCCCTTCTGTGGAGTCCACATATAAAAGAACAACGGTGGCTAGTGATAAAATTAGGTTTTATTAAAACATGTTCTATGACGTACTATGCAACTTTCCTTGCAAATCAGTTCACCCCAGGGTGAAAAAGAGCTTCCTTGACAAATGGAATAAACACACACACACACACATACACATGTATGCACACACGAGGCAGGAGGCAGAGCAATGCCCTGCTGAGGGGTGTGCAGCCAATGTTTGTTCATCTTTCATGTAACATCTTTAATAATGATCAGAAAGATGGAGTCAACAGCACACTAATGAAATTTGCATACGATTCTTAATTGGGAGGTGTTGCTGTCACCAAGAGGCAGAAGAGCGAAGCAGACGCCTCAGAGGGGGCTAACGACATCCATGGGAAAATAACAAAATAAGATTTGCTCATGGGGAAGAAGACAAGTTCAACTGGGAAGAAAGTCTAAAAACAGGATATTCCCCAGAGATAGAACAATGCAGAAATAATGCTGAAAGCGGCTTGGGCAGAGTGAGCTTAGCCAGAGGTTCCATGGAAAACTGCCAAGCTCCTGGAAGAGGCAAGCGTTCCCATGGTGGGAGCCCACCTCTACCTCTGCCCTGCTGGGCTACCCCTGGGACACCCTGCTAGATTACCTAGGTCTTTAGAGCCTTGGACCCCTTGCCTGGAAAAAATGGAAAAATAATGCCTGCAAATATCTTTTCAGAGTCATTCTGACCTCTTGGAGTCTGAAAGCCCAGTTCCAGGAATCTTCATCCCCAGGCAGGGCAGCAAGGCTAAGACAGGACAGCCCCTGGAGAGCTCTGGGCTGCAAGCCAGTCAGGCTGACTGACAGGCACTCTGTTTTCTGGATCCAGAGAGGGAAACAGCAGGTTTTGGAAATGGAATCTGGAGAGCAGGAAAGCGGGGGGTCTGGCTGCACCCTTTTGTGAAGGTGCTCTGCTCAGCCTTGCTTGGAGATGCCAGAACCATTTTTGCTCTGAAGAAAATCTGGAGCAGATTTTCTTTGAGGCTCTTAACCATTGCAGGCATCTGACTGGATAGGCCCCCTGTCCTAGCATTTGCACTCTTGGTGACACTTCGGTGGGTCTCCAGGGCCACCTTTCTCCACAGGAGTTGAGAAGATAGTGTCACAACTAGATGTTCTCCTGGGAAGACACCCTTTGGATACTTGTATCTCCAAAAACAGGGATGGGGTTAAAACAGCACCATTAGGTCTTGGATGTAGCTCAGTTAGCAAAGGGTTTGCCCAGATACGTGAGTCTGCAGCACCTCATAAGCTGAGCATATGCCTGTAATCCCAGCACCCGACAAGCAGAACTGACTTCTGAAAATTGTCCTCTGACTTCCACATGTGCACTAACACAGGTATGCACAAAATAAATAAATAGTAACATAATTTAAGAAGAACAAGGGAGGAAGAATCCTGCCCTGTTTGGATGCACTTGATGCCAGAATAGTGTTTGTGGGTGGCAAGTCCCAGAGTGATGACCATCTAGGGTTAAGTCTGGAATTCAGTGAGATATCTGGCTGCCTGGTCAGTGATTCTGGGCCAGCTGGTTAACTCTGAAATAACAAGATACTAACATGTGATATGCCAATCACTGATGTAGTTGGTTTTTTTTTTCATTTTTTTTTTCCTCTATTGGCTCTTTCCTCTTTTGACTCTTTGGGAGCCTGCCACCCAGCTCCCAAATAAATACACAGAGGCTTATTCTTACTCATAAATGCCCGGTCTTAGCTTGGCTTATTTCTAGCCAGCTTTTCTTAACTTCAATTATCCCATTTACCTTTTGCCTCTGGGCTTTTATCTTTATCTTATATACCTTTTCTTACTTCTTACTCTGTGGCTTGCTGTGTGGGTGGCTGGCCCCTGGAGCCCTCCTCTCCTCCTTTTCTTGCTCCTAGATCTTCTACCTTCCCAGATTTCTCCTTCTATTTATTCTCTCTGCCTGCCAACCCCGCCTATCCTTTTTCTTGCCTCATTATTGACAGTTCAGTTTTTTATTAGACCGATCAGGTGTTTTAAACAGGCAAAGTAACACAACTTCACAGAGATAAACAAATGCAACATAAAAGAATGAAACACATCTTTGCATCATTAAACAAAGGCTCCACAGCATAAACAAATGCATCACATCTTAAAATAATATTTCACAACACACTGAAGCTGCCAGTTTTATAAGAGAGCAGGATGTATTCACTGAATGACTAAAACCTGAGGGGAACAGGAAACCCAGACCTCACCCCAACATTCCTGAGAAAGGGCTTGGGTACAGTCCTTGCTGAGGTGTTGGGAGCAGAGGCTGGAAACTAACTAAAAGCAGAGAAGGGGTGGTCCTGAGCATTTATGCCGCTTCCCTGTGACTCTGCCAGCATGTTCTGGATAAATCGGGGCAGACTTCTGGTCCATCTGGGGTGACATTGACACCCCCTCTCTTATCCCATGTGCTAGCAGAGAGGCGTGTGCTAGAATATGCAGCCTTCCCTTTGATGAGGCCATTGTCACTGACTCTGTCATTCAAGAGCACCCAATGTGTATCTTCTCCACCAGACGTGGGTCCCTGACATCCTTGTCCTGGGATGCCCAGGAGGCTGCTGTGCCCTTCATTCCTGGCACCATGGCTGAGCAATTTGGTTCCAAAGGAACCTTTCACTTTGTTCTCATCTTTAGAATTTGATGTTTGGGGATCTGTTGTCATTTCGTTGGCTCTGGTTGCAAATGACATCAAGACACAAGCGATGGACTTTAAGTTTAGGAGGCATGGACTGGGAGCCCAGCTCTGCCTATAGCTTGGTGTGTGTCTGTGGAGAAGGCTCTTACTGTCTCAGCCTCAGCCACACCCACCTCTAAGGACCACTGCAAGGACAAGTGACCTTCACAGTGACAGCGGCACATATTATTGTGTGTGTGTGCGGGTGTGTGCACATGTGGGTGTTGTTCTTTAGGAGCTGTGCATTTGTTTCTTCTTCTTCTTCTTCTTGTTGAGACAGGGTGTCTCTCTGCCTAGAACTTGCCACATAGTATGCTGGCTAACAAGCCTGGGGTCTGCCCCTCTCCACTTCCCCAGCACTAGGACCACAGGTGTGAGCCTTTCGTTTTGTTCATTTACTTTTTATGTGCATTCTGGATGTTAATCTCAGGCCTATGAGTATTTTGCCAACCGAGCTGACTTCTCAGTCCTATAGGCATGATCTTATCCACTAAGACCTGAAGACTTATTAGAGTTTGTTTCATTTTATATTCATTTCTAAAAGACCAAACTCTTCTGAAGCTTTGAGACCTTGTCTAGATGGCATTCTCTTGGTCTCATGTTTTCTATTGGTCAAATAATAAGAAGGCCAAATAGGGCCTCTTCTCTCTTCAAAAACCTGCGTGTCTATGGTGGAGGCAGGCCAGGGAGTGAGGCTGTCTCCTGATTGTCTGAAGTGTCTAAACAGGCATCGTGTAGAAAGGGTAGACCAGCGCTGAAAAGGGTAGCAGCATGGGCAAGGGTAGGGATGACTTAGCGGGGTCTGAGGAGGAGTGACTGATGGGCAGTGGATGTAGCTAAATACTGAGGAAAGCTCCCTGACAGTGAGTGATGGCTCTCTTATGAATTCTCAACATCTACAGCCCAGATGTCAGAGCTGGGGCTGTCTTCCACCGGGCCCAAGGTTCTTAAAACTCTTGACTGCTTCTGTTGGGGGCAGGGCCCTTGGGAGTCCTCTGTCCACCAGCGAATAGCTAGACATGGGTGGATGGAGAACTGAGACCCTAAATTTGTATCAAAATTTGCTTCAGCTGCTTTCCTAGGAATTGTGCTTCCAAGAAGCACCCAGCTGGACCCAGCCTTGCAGGGAATCCCTCTGCCCCCCCGTGTGTGTGTGCATGTGTGCATGCATGCACGTGTGTGTGCACGAATACGAATGCATGTACTATGCCCCACATATGGAAGTCAGAGAACAATTGTGTGGAATCGATTCTTGCCTTCCACCTTCGTACAGGGTCTGGGGATTGAAATCAGATCTCTAGACTTGTGCACCCAGTGCCGTTACCTATGAGACATCTCGCCAGGCTCCGCCACCTGTCACATTTTACTCATAGGAACTCGGGGTCTGAAGAGAAGCCCTGTTAACAGGGAAACCCTTGTGTCTGCAGTTGGCTTTGAAGGAAAGTGATGCAGGGCAAACTTGGCAGCAGGGAGTAGGGGAGAAAAGTGATGACTCAGGAAGAGCTGGGTAGTTTGGGGTAAGCCCTGGATTCTTCAGGCTCAGTCTCACTTGTACAATGCAGAGTAATGACCACTGTGTCCCACCCCTATGCCTGCAACCCCTTCTCCTCCTCCACTCCCTTTTGCCCTCCTGAGTAGGTTTTGGGAAGAAAGAAGCTCAGAGAGTGTCCAGGCCACATCAGCCTCCAGCAGGTACCCCTGTGGTTAGGAGGGAGAACAGAGGCTGTGGAGCTTCAGCCGGTAGCCTCTCACCAGGACCTGGAAGCTGTTGCTCCACATGCTTTTCCAAAAGAGAAGGACATCAATGAAGCCTGAAACCCCAGCTTGGCAATTTTAAAGACACCACAGGATGAAACGACTAAGACATTTTGGGTCTCCCACCTCAGGGGTTTCCACCATGATAAGACAATAAGCCATGCTGTCAAAATGGTGGAGCATTTAATGGGCAGCCTTCTGTAGCCCACCTGGTCCTGGCAATAATCACCCAGACTCTCTGGTAGAATGGAGATCTATAGGCAGGGTCTCCCCTGCCCCCTCTCATCCCTACCTCTTTGAGGCTCCTGGTAGAGGGAGCCAATGATTTGGGAACGGCTGTGTACGCATGCCCACGATCAATATCACCAAAGGCAAATCTGCTGTGGTTGACTCCAGGCTCTTCTGTCACTAAGTGACGATGAAAAATGACCAGCGCTCGAACACATTGCGTTTTCATCTTTAAATCTTCCTGCAGAAGCGGTGTCAATATCAGAGCACTAAATAATGTCTGGATAGCAGGAAGACATAAGAACATTTTTTTTTCTTCCTAGAAGATGGATGTAGCTTTTTGGGAGGCCTTAAATACTGAAGCAAGGAATTAGCTCTTTAAATGCCCCACGATGACTGGCTGACTGGCTGGTCCTCCGAGGGCGATTTGAATACCTAGCTCCACTCTTCCATCAGTGTTCCTTAAATAACAGCCCTCGGCTCTGAGAACCAGAGGCCCCTTTCTAAGACCAAATGAATCCATCAATCAAGGCTTCCTGTATCTTCTTTCTCTGACCAAATTATGTGGATCAAAAGGGGGAAATTAAGGCAGGGGGCATTTCAAGTCTTATCTAACCAGTCACACGGGATATTTTCATCTTAAACAAGGAGGCCGGGCCTGTTTTCATCTTAAACAAGGAGACTGGGCCTATTTCACTTGGGCCCTTAGAGGACTGTCCCATAAGAAAGTCGCTTGTCACCCTCATCAGATACTTGCTGGACCCTAACAAGCATGTGACACAGGCAGACATCTGCCCTGCAGAGAAATGAGCCCTCCTCTTCCAAGTCAGTGCAGCCACAGTCACTGCTACACATCGAGCCACAGCAGTGCTAGGGTATCACACTAAGAGCTCTGTGTGCATGCTCACAGGCATCCCAGAAGCTGATCGCTTACCTTATTGTACTAAAGAGAAGGCATTCCATGGGCAGAGCCAGACAAGGACAACAGGCCTGGGCTCCACACCCAGGTCTACACGGACCTTGAGAAGGCCAAGCTCTCCTTACAGCTCTTAACTGAGTGAGGAGGCTAAGAGCCCGTGATCTCTAAGGATGCCCCGCCTTTATAATCAGCTTTTCTATGACCACTCAGTTAGGTGTATAGCCGTGCCCACCACCTCCAGCGTTCCCCAGGTAGGGGTGGGGGAAGGTATGGAGGGCAGGTACAGAGCAAACACACCCACCACTTCCCCTCAGTCTCCACCCCATGCACGTACGGGCTTGTAGGCCTGCCATTGAGCAAGACGTGTTTCCTTTTTGTTTGACAGGTGGAGAAAGAGGTTATAAATACCTGTCCTTCCCAGTGAGTTATTTAAAAAAATTATTAATCAGCACCAGTGTGCCTGGCACTGTGGGGGGTTGATATAAAACATGCAAAGAAGAGAACGAAGTTTCTGCCTTGAAAGGCTTTGCAGTTATTTCGGAGAGAGGGGCTTGCTGGCCAATGAAAGAGACTACCCAACCAAACCCGAGGGGGCCTGGAGGGCTGCAGGGTAGTAGCCAGAGCAATGGAGATGAAGTTTAAAAAACTCTTGTCTCTAATCAGCTATTAGGGAGTTGGGCAAACACTCCAACTTTGGATTAGGGGCTCCCTTAAAATACAGTTCTATCAAGAACTGGCATTTGGTCTAGGGAGACTGATCAGTGCTTACAGCATCTGCCTGGTAAGTGTGAGGACTGGAGTTCAGATCCCAGGAATGATTTCAATGCAGGGCAGACCTGACCTGTAATTCCAGCATCAGAAAACAGAGACAGGAGATCCTCAGAGCAAGCTGCCTGGTGAGACTAGATATATCAATGATCTCTGGGTTTGACTGAGAACCCCTGCCTCAATGAATAAAGTGGAAGAATGATTGAGGATAATTTCCGTCATCAACCTTGGATTTTCTTATGCACACATGTGCACATGCACACGCACACGCGCGCACACACACACACAGAGGTCCTCCTTACACACTTAAATATCCAGACACATGCATGTATACCACACACACAAGAGTTGAAAAAGTAAAAAATGTGAGTATAGGTTCCATGAACATAGACATGGTCACTTAGAGAAACAGCCAGTGCCTTGCTGGCCTGGAGCACACTCAGTCTAATCAAGGTGATCAGGGTCCAGCCTCTGGACTGACTAGGAATGCAGTCACTTGGCACATTGTTCTCTAACTTGTCTGGGGAGGGGTTGTTAGCAGAAAAGTATTGGCCAGCAGCAAACACAGAGACAGATCTGGACAGTGTTAGCTGGTCAAGCTCCACAGGGTCCCACAAAAAGGAGAGAGGCTGGCCAGAGCAGTACTGCCCCAACATCTTTTCTGCAGCACATAACTTCCAAGAGGCATGGAGGGTGTCTAAGAGCCATCACAGGGAGAAAAGAGCCTCCCTTACTCCGTTGATGAATGTAAGACTCCCAAGTCCACTCCGGGCCAGGGAGGTCTGAGGTAAGAAAGACACTGAGCTTCACTTACCTGACATTTCTGAAGTTAGCTGAGAATGAGGTGTGGAGATGGTTTAATGTATCAGATACCAACAGGACTAGACTAAGGGCTTCCTATGAGACTGGCGAAGGGTCAGTTCGGAGTGTGATTTTGATGGCTCCTCCAGGAACACTGGCGTGTGAGTGGCTAAGTGGAGAAGAAGACACACCCTCACTGTTTCTGGGTGTTAGCCAGTTATCTGGGGGTCTGGATAGAACAAAAGGACACTTTCCTCTCTCACTAGCATGACTGGGGCCCTTCCCTTCTCATCCTGAGCATCAGAACTCAAAGCTTTGAGCTTCAAATTCTCAGGCCTTTAGCCTCAGATTGTGCATTACACACCAGCTTACTTCATTTTGGCCTTCCTTAGGACTGGGCCCCATGGCTGGGGTCCTGGAGTCACCAGCTTGCAATTGGCTACTGTGGGCCTTCTCAGCCTTAACAATCATGTCTGTGAATTGTGATCGTCAATTTCCTTTCATCTCTGTTGTCTATCTGTTTGCCTATCTATCATCTACCCATCCATCCATCCATCCATCCATTCATCATCCACCCATCCACCCATCCTCCCATCCATTCATCCTCCATCCACCCATCCTCCCATCCATTCATCCTCCATCCACCC
>LOEQ01000077.1:171030-206965 GCA_001685075.1 Bramus lutescens
AGGTAGGAGCATCTTAATTAGGCCATCCTGCAGCTGTTAAGGGAGCTGCCTGGTCCCCAGTGGAGGCGGAGGCTTCAGTGACAAAACCGTCACTTAGCTATGCAGGGGGCTAGGAGCCATGAGAGCTGCCAAGTCAGTCCGGGATTCTCGGGAATGGGCTTCGGTCCAGAATTGAGTGTCATCATCCTTATTATTGTTTTATCTAATCTGTTCTGAAGAACAACCATTTTGAAATTGGGCAAAAATACTGCCTAATATATTTAAACATATATATTTTTATTTTTGTATCATTTTAAAAATAAACGCATGGATGTACATTTTCCAAGTGCCTGCCTGCTGGATTCCTAATGTAATACAACATGACTCAGAGCTAAATTTAAAGAGAGAAGCACATATGTTTAACGCAGGCACCAACTTTCAATCTGGGGAGAAATGGAGTCAAAAGGATTTTTTTTTTAGCGTGCGAGTGGACCCATTGCAAAGTGAATTATCTCCAAGCCATCTGGGAAGTCTGGTGTTTTTCAATGCCTTCACGACTCTAATTTTAAGCCGTTATTTGGCCTTTAAATAACAATATCTTTTCTTTCCATTGGCTTTTGCACCAGATTCCGTATTTATTGCGCTATTGACTCCAGAAAGAGACCTATCTTTGGGAGCAAAAAAGAGCAAAGTTATTGAACGCATTACTTTGCAGATTGGCTCTGGGGTGGGGGGAACAGCAGTCTGATATTTTGCAAATGAAGTTTGACATATTCTGGGATGGCATATTGCACTCACCAAAAACAAGCTGGTTGTGCCCAGAGGGGAAAGCTTAATTAAAAGCCCTCAGCAGCTTGAGACTCGAGGAAAAGATTCCCCGTGTACTGTAAGTGACCTTCAGCTTGTTCTGCATCTTCTTGTCAAAATGGTCTGATTCTTACCTAGAATAAAGGTGGCACCAAAACAATGGAGAATCTTAGTTCTGCCTAAGACAAAGCCTGGGATATCAACTAGATAAACGTTCCTATGACTCCTTCCTGAATAGTGTCATCACAGGGGAGCCCACCACACTTCTGACTACAGGAAGTCCTTCACAGAATCAGACTTGAGTCTTGCCCCCAACAGTTTCTCTGCAATGGGTTCTTGTTATTTCCTGAAATAATCCAGAAGGCCGAAATAATCCAGAAGGTCACTTCTCCCTGACTGACACAAAGGTGGATTGAAGGTCAGCAGCCTGGCCTTCCTCCTGCCCATAATCTCTCCTCCAAGTTGAGTACCCTCAGCTCCACTGAGGGTTTGGGTAGGCACTCTTTAGGAATGGCAATATTAAAAACCAATATGGCAGCAGGAAACCTGTCTGAACCTCCAGAAAGTCAGACTCTGCCAACAATCCATTGGCTCTGTTTCATTCCCAACCCTCCTATTCCTTCTTCTCTGTGTGCCCTGTCAGAAGATATGGCTTGGCTAGAAACCAGATTCTAATTAGTGGAGAGGTCCTCGGAGGGAGTGACCTGGGGACCCCACTCACTAGCCCGTCTGATGAGCCTTAGGCCCTCCCACACAACCAGTTTTTCCTCTTCTACTCAAGAAGAAAAACAAGCTCACCAACCAGCTTGTCTTAGGTCTGATAGCTACTTCATGGATTGCCTAAGCATGTTGTGGGTGCAGAGTCCTGGGATTATTCCATCCCCTAATAGATGTTGGTACAGTAGCTTCCATGTGGCCTTGCCCTGCATTCTGACCTCAGCTCCTGTTTTCCTCCTGCCGGTCTTTCTGTATTCCCAACACTTGTTTTCTGCACTGTTCTTCAAGGCTTTGTTTTTGCTATTCTTTCTACTTGGAGCGTCCTTCCGACAAGGTCCTCACAGCTTCACACCAGCAACACCCTGAAGATTTTATTGGAACAACCTATGTACATAGTCATTACGGGCTGACTAGGTGTCTCAGAGGGCAAACCTCTAGCTGTTCAGGCCTGATGACCTGGGTTCGTATTCCAGAACCCATGTAAAGGTGGAAGGAGAGAACTGGCTCCACAAAGCCGTCTTCCAACCCCCACACATATGCCATGGCACACGTGTGTGCACACATACAAATAACAGTAATAAATACATAAGAATCTAAATAGCCAACTCCTTCTCATTCTGTCCATTATTCTGTTTTATTCTCCTTTTAACCCACCTCACTACATGACATATCATAGAAGCTCCCGTTCATTCAGATGACCTGTTTTCCCTCAGTAGAATGTGGGCTTTGCAAAGGGATGACTTTACTGAATGATGCGTCTTCTGATAACTTCTGGGCTCATATCACGCCTGACATTATCTGATGAATTAATGCACATTGCATGGTTGCTCAAGAGCCCATCTACAGAGCCTAAGAATGTGCTACAGATAGACCCGAGGGTGAATGGATTTGTCTTACTGTGGTCTCTCTCATGTCAACTGACTGTCCCCTTCTGCCTGTCTCCAGGCCCACTAGGCACCACTCCAATGGCCTTGCTCCTATGGCAGTTTGAATGTAAATTGACTCATGTCTCTGCCTCTTATTGGTAACAGTTCCCAGAGAGCAGTCACTCAACCAGACGCCAGCAGGTACCCAGCAAACACAAGGCACGAGAACGGGTGATGTCCTCTCCTCCAGCTGCACTTGAAATGGAGAGGGTTGCAGAGGCTCAGCTTGAGATTTTTTTTTTTTTTTAATGATGGAAACCTGTCTCTTCTGGTGTGATTTGGAGTGCTGGTTAGTGCTTGGGTAAGATGTGGGCTGATGAAGAGCGCCAAGGGTTTGAATCTCCTCCACGATGCTAACTGTGGTGTCGGGTGTCACGAAGCACTCATGGAGATGTCCGGGTGGGTGTGGTGGTGCCCACTGGTGAGTGCTTCATCTGCAATCCTAGCACTCAGAAGGCAGAAGCAGGAGGGTCTCATATGCAAGGCCAGCTTGGATGAGACCTTGTCACAGAAAAACACATCCATTTGGAACTTAATAAAGTGCCAGGGAGCCAGGGATCCATTAGTCTTTGCACTGGGATTTCAAGCACTCATAACCATGCCCGGCCTTTTTTTCCCAATTTGAGTCCTGGGAATGAAACCCAGGTCGTCGCTCTTTCAAGGCAAACACTATGCTGATTGAGCCACACATCCCATCCAATCCTTTACCCATTTAAAAAAATACTCTTTTATTTTTGTTCATTCAGGTGTGTGGGGGAGTGTGGGTGTATGTGTGTGTACATATGAATTCAGGTGTTCTCGGAGGCCAGAAGATGTTGGCCCCCTTAGAGCTGGGGGGAGAGGTTGTTGAGTCACCTGACATGGGTGCTGGGAATTGAATTCCAGTCCTCTGCAAGAGCAGCTAGGCACTCTTAAAACTCTGGGCTATCTCTCCAGCCCTCACCTCCCATCGATTCATAGTTAAGTTATTTGTCTAGCTGGTCTTGCATGAGCTGCTGGGGTGTGTATTAGTTACTTTGATATTGCTGTGACAAAACACCATGACTGAAGCAGCTTATCTTCTCTAAGTTCCAAATGGATGTGTTTTTTTTCTGTGACAAGGTCTCACTCAAGCTGGCCTTGAACTCCTGTATCTGCCTCCTGAGTGCTAGGATTGCAGGCTCAAGCATGAATCATCACACCCAGCTGGACATCTTCTCCAGGAGTTCTGGATGACACCTGACATGTTAGCACCACGGAGATCATCAAACCCTCTGAGCTACTCGTCATCCTGAACATTCTCCAAGCGCTAGCCAACACTCTAAATCACACTAGAAAGGACAGGTTTTCATCACAAGGCTTTATTTGGGCATTCGATTCCTGAAATTGAGAATCCTTGATGTGGAATGAAGCGTCAGGCTGAGTGGCTGGAAGAGAGGCTGAGGACTCACACCTTAGACCACAGCAGGACACAGGAAGGAAACAAAGTGGCCTGAGGATTTGAAACCTCAACCCCACCCCCAGTGACATACTTCCTCCAGCAACATCACACCTCCTGAGGCTCTCCAAACAGCACCATCAGCTGGGGACCAAGTATTCAATTGCCAGATCCGGTGAGAGACACTCTCATCCAAATCTTATTGCCTTGGTCAAGGTAAGGTTGGGATCCCCAGGCCTCTGTCCTCAACCTCCAAGTGGTGAGGTCGCAGGCATGTGCCACCATGTCCAGCAATAGAGGGTTTAAATGGACAGGTCTCCAAACAGCCAAGGAGCTTCTGGAGATGCTGGGAATCCCCTGTCTTTAGAAAGCAAACCAATACCCACAAAGGGATTTCAGTTCGCAGTTCCTGGGATGGCTAAAAGAGAAAGCATACAGTAAGAAGTGTTGGCAAGCAAGGAGAAAGAACCCTTACCATTGCTGGTGGGCGTGCCAGTCACTGTGGAAACCAGTTTGGCAATTTCTCAACCATCTCGAGAGTTATTGTATGACTCAGCAATTCTACTTTTAGATAAATATCCAGTAAAATGGGAAAAAAAATCCACCAAGGCATTTGTACACAAACCATCAAAGCAAGGTTATTCGTGATAGTCACCCACAAATTGGAAACGACCTAAATGTCCATTAATTGTTGCATGGAACAGCAAATATGTAATGCATTTCTTTCTCTTCAATATAAAAGAAACAAAGTATGGAAGCACACTACTGGTGTCTAAAGCAGCAAACTGTGTGCTAAGTAATGTTGTAAGAAGCGGCCTAAGCTGTCACACATGCATAGCACAATTCAGAAACACCCAGGGGGACTCCTGCAGGCTTAATAGATGGCATCCTACTGAAACAAAACATGTATTAATAAGAACATGTAATACCCCAGACAACAAATGTCTTCCTGCTTCCCACCCAGCTGAAGGCGGGGAAGAAGGACCCACCTGCTGAAGCGAACCTTCCCCAAGTGTAGTGAATCGCAGTGCTGGGTGGCAGTCAACAGTCTAACTCCTCCCCCATGAAATGAACAAAGCCATCTCTGTCTGGTGCTGTATATTTCAACAGTCCAGGATCCCTTCTACTTTGAGACTACTTGGTGGTGTCTGCGGGTATTCCTTGAAACTTCTGTTAGACCAGGCTAGTGAAAACCTGGCACTTCCCTATTACTGGTGTTCAAGGCAGAATTAGTGCACTGTCAAAAAGGAAGAAAAAATTGTTTCCTACATTGTGTGAGGAGGGGTAATACAAAGGATTAAACCCAGAGCCTTAAGCGTGGACCACAGCCCCCTTCCCCGGAACAGCATCCACAGCCCTGGACCACAGTAAGCCTGTGATTCTGTGCATAAGTGCCACTGTGTGCTCATAACTACCCTTTGCCTCCAGAGCCCTTTGATGTGGCAGACCTGAAGCTCTGCCTACACTTAGCGGCCCACCATTGCTCCCTTCTCTAGGCCCTGACAGCCCCCTTGCACTTTCTATCACTAGAAACTGACTTCTAGATACCTTGAGAACTTCTGAGAAGCCAGAGTTAGCCAGTATTTTGCGAGACTTCTCCTGTCCCCCAGACTGTGTGCTATGTGTTCTCAGTGGGAGACCGTATTGAGAACCAGCTCCAGCATTCTCCATTCTCCTTTTTGTCTCTCTCTGGATATGACAGCTGCAGGTCCCTTATACGCATGGGATCTGCCTTGGGCCTTTTGTAATTGTCTATTTCCTCACTCACAGTGTCCTCATTTTCATTGTGTGCCTGCTCGAGGATGTCCTTCCTTCCTCCTCACGGTGATCACCCAATGCAACTTCTCCCGGTTCTAGATGTGTGTGCACAGGAGCACATGTGTATGACTGTGGGTGCATGACTGCCATGGAATGCGTGTGCAGATCAAAGACAGTTTATAGGAGTCAGTCTTTGCCTTCTACTGGGCTAGGCAGCAAGTGCTTTTACCAGTGAGCCATCTTGCCAGCCTGCATAGGTTTTTTTTTTAAATTTGTTTATTTGTTTTGTTTTTGAGACAGGGTCTCACAACCAGGGTTCTTGGCTGGCCTGCAACTTGTTATGTAGACCAGGCTGGCCTTGAACTCACAGAGATCCTTTTGCCTCTGCCTGCAGAGTTCTGGGATTAAAGGTGAGCTCCATCATGCCTAGCTCCAAATAGCTTTTGTTTTGTTTTGTTTTTCGAGACAGAGTTTCACTATAGCTTTGGAACCTGTCCCAGAGCTAGCTCTTTTAGACCAGGCTGGCCTTGACCTCAGAAATCCGCCTGCCTCTGCCTCCTGAAAGCTGGGATTAAAGGCGTGCGGCACCACCACCTGGCCCCAAATAGCTTTTTAAATGCAGATTTGGGGGACCAAACTCAGGTCCTTGCTGCTTACATGGCAAGCACTTTACCAATTGAGAGCCATCTTCCCAGCCAAATGACTATTATTTTTATAACAGTCATCCTGGTGGACTTAAAGAGTATTGCTCACTGATACACAGCAATTAGGAAGTGACTGGGTTCTATTTGGTGACTCAGGTTATATTTATTGGTGGCATTTTTAGAAGTCGGAGAAGAAAGAATACTTTGTAGATAGAGGTGGCCATGTGACATTTTGGCTGATGAGACATGAGCGGAAGTTTGTTGACTTGTGTCTCTTTATCTTCTTTCCTTCTAATGTGCAGTAAGGCTCAGTCCCCTGTGGCCATGGAAGTCACAGAATGGGACATGTTAATGAAAGAAATAAGGATGAATGAGGCTCAGGGTGGTAAGATTGAGTGGTGAAAAGGTGGGGTTCCTAACGCGTCATTGCATCAATCTCTCAAGATGCACCCTGGGGCGGTTTGAATTGAAATGTGCCCCATAGGCTCTGGCACTTGAGTGGTTGGTTGGTCTACCATTGATGCATCATTTAGGGAGGCTTGGGAGACATGTCTGTACTGCAGGAAGTGTGTTACTAGGGGTGGGACTGAGGTTTGAAATCCTCCAACCGTTCCCAGTGCAACCTCTGTTTCATGCTGAGGTTTGAGATGTGAGCCCTCAGTTCCAGCCACTGTGCCTGTAGCCTGCTGCATCATGGGCTGTAGCCTTCTGGAACCACAAGCACATCTGTGAGTTGCTTTGGTCATGGTGTTTCATCACAGCAACAGCTAAGTAACTAATACACACCCCCAGCCACTTAGGAAGAGCAGCAAGCTCTTCTCCCTCAGTCCACTGGAAGCTTTCCTGTTGGCTGCAGCCAAACATTTCTGTATTGGGGATCACTTTGTAATGGACAGAGGAAGGGTCTGAGCAGGAAGCCTGTCTTCTCATGTGTCCTTAACCCCCTACTGTTGGAGAATGGTTGGTGGAGGTGGGCAGACAGCTCATTTGTTAAAATGCTTATCCTGCAAGCATGAATACATGAGTATGAGCCCTAGAACTTATATGTCCTGGTTTGCTTTCTGTTGCTGTGATAAACATCATGATCAGAAGCAGCTTGAGAGAGAGGGATGCGTTCCGTCTTGCAGCTGATAGTCCATCACTGAAGGAAGTCATGGTAGATGTGAGCGGGGACTGGAGCTGAAGTCACGGAGGAACACTACTTACTGGCTTGTTCCCTTGGCTTGTGCTCAGTTTACTTTCTTGTACAAGCTAGAACCACTTACCCAGCAGTGGTACTGCCCAGTGGGATGGACCCTCCACAGTATTCAACACTTAGGACAATTTCCCCACAGGTATGGCCACAGACCATCTGGTCTGGGCATTCCCTCAATTGAGACTCTCTCTTCCTAGCCAGGATTCTCACCCATTTTCTTTCCTTGTCTTACCAGAAGGATGGGGAGAGTCCAGCTGCTAAATAGGGATTTGACCTTCTGAGATAGAGATCCCATGGCTGGGGCTGAAAAGATGGCTCAGTGGTTAAGAGAATTGGCTACTCTTATAGAGGACCTGGGTTTGATTCCCAGCATCTACACTGTGGCTCACAACTGCCTATAACTCCAGTTCTGAGGGATCTGGTGCCCCATTTTGGCCTTTATGGGCACTATACAAATGTATTGCAGACATAAATCCAGGCAACACACTCATACACATAAAATAAAAATACATATTTTTTGGTTGTTTTTTTCTGAAAGAGGGTTTCTCTGTGTATCCCTGGCTGTCCTGGAACTTGCTCTATATACCAGGCTGGCCTTGAACTCAGAGATCCTCCTGCCTCTACCTCCTCCTGAGTGCTGGGATTAAAGGTGTGCACCACCACCTGGCTACGTAAATCTTTTAAAAGAAAAGATGCTAGGGCTGTCACCACCCTATGTACTTTGGTCTCCCCTGGGAGTCTGGGAAGAAGGCATTTGCCTCTGACCCCAGATTCTGCTGAGAGTTCCAGAGTTAGAAGTGTCTGCTGTGGGCAACCCATGGGCCCTCTTGGTTAGAATACATCATCCACAGAACTCAGTAATAGAATTAGAGGGCAGTACCATCCTCAAACGGGCTGAACAAACAACTTTCATCTCATTCTGCTCTGACCAGACTTAATGTGTTGGTAAAAGGGTCTATTTCTGAGATGCATTGTACTTAATTACAGATGAGTATGGGAGAGAATGGGGGCACCTCACAACAAGCCCAGTGGTTGATTAAGTGAATGTCCAAATGGGTGATCAATAATTTGCTAAGATATTTAAAACATTCCCGTGATGAGAAGCACCTAGCTCACCTGTGACCCTCTTTTGGCCACGAGAGAGAGAGAGAGAGAGAGAGAGAGAGAGAGAACATGTGTGTGCATGTGTATTTCATAGATTTTCTGGTGTCTTTGCTTCTAAAGTTTTGCTTGCTCCATAGAAAGGAGACTTTCACAAATGCAAGTCACAGGATGTCTCTCTGCTTTAGTTCACATCAGGAAAGCTCCCATGTGATGAAGGCTGGACTCCCTGACTGTGGTATCAGTGGGAGGTAGTGGGTCCTTTAATAGGTGGGGTCTCGTGGGAGCAGATCATAGAAGATGTGCTCCTGAAGGAGATAACAGACCCAGCCTCTCAGCTTTCTCTTTGTGTCCCCTCTGTTCTGTCATGCTCTCTCCACTTTTGGTTGTTTGATTGAGAGTGGCCCCATAGGCTCACAGTTCTCAACTGCTCCAGCATGGTGATGGACACAGGCTCTAGCCCTGTGTAACTGTGAGCCCTCAAATGAAATACTTTCTTTTATAAGTTGCCTTGGTCATTGTGTCACAGCAATGGAAAGGTAACTAATGCACCAGCTTAACTGGGCCTTGCCATATGGCCTAGAGCAGCAGAGCCAGGTTAGCATGAACTGAAACTTCTAAAGAGGTGAGCCCAAACAAACCTTACTTTGTAAGTTGATTTCCTCAGGCATTTTGTCCTAGCCACAAAAAGAACTAACAGAAATGCAGGCCAAGACCTTCTGGCGTTCTGCTACAGGCTCTGCATGCTGTTCTGTTTCTCATGGTTCAGGCCTGGCTTGGCTCTTCAAGTCTTCCCTTCCCACTGCTTCCCACATCACCTGCTAAACCCCTATTCTCCTTATCAGATGGGGCTCAGCCTCCCTTAGCTGGGGCGGGCTGGCCCTCCTCTATAATCTCTCTAAAATTTCTTAATTTGCTCTTATACCTCATGATGGCCATTCTTGGTTGCCAACTTGACTACATCTGGAATTAACTGAAACCCAAATGGCTGGGCACACCTGCGAGGGATTTTTTTCTTAATTAAACCATTAAACCCACTTCTAATCCATATCTTTGAGGTGGAAAAATCCATCTTAAATCTGGGCCACACCTATATAAAGGACATGGAAGAAGGAAGCTTGCTCTCTTTGCCTGCTTGTTTTTGCTCTGGCTGGCAAGTCCATTCATTCACTGGCATTAGAGCCTACTTCTTTGGAATTCTGGTCTATACTAAAGACCCGCTGAGACATCCAGCCTTGTGGACCGAACAACTACTGGATTCCTGGACCTTCTGTTGGTAGACAGTCATTGTTGAACTAGCTGGACCACAACCTATAAACCATTCTAATAAATTCCTTATCTATATAATCTATCATTTATGTTCCTCTAGAAACCTGATTAATACACACCTCATGTGTTTCTTGCTCCATGTATGTCTTCTAAGCCACAGGGAACCATGTTCCATTGGCACCCTCATTGATCCTCTTTCTTGAGTGGTTGTTACTGAACAAATTTGGCAGCACATAGAGGATAAACCTATATTTATTTTTTATTTTTATTTTTCCTCTTCTTAAAGATAAAAAGATGAATTTATTTATTTATTTATTTTTGAGTCAGAGTCTCATTATATAGCCCTATCTGGCCTGGAACTTCCTGCGTAAACCAGGCTGATCTTGAACTCATAGAATCCTCTTGTCTCCGCTTTGTGAGTGCTGGGGTTAAAGATTTGTGCTAGCATGCCTGGAATTACAATAAAAAATATTTTTAATCGTGTGCGTGTGTGTGTGTGTGTGTGTATGTGAGTGTGCAGGTAACTGAGGAGGCCAGAAGAGGGCACTGGATTCCCTGGAGCTTGAATTACAGGTGTTTGTGAGTTACAGATGTGGGTGCTGGAAACAAAAATCATGCCTCCTACAAAGCATAAACTTTTAACCACCAAGATGTCTGTTCAGCCCCTTTCTCTCCTTGAATTAATAGATCCTTCCTGTTATCCTACTTCACGAAGTGAACTCTGGGAAGATTCTACTTCCCTAGTCTATCTCTGTGTGTGCTTGTCTCTCTGTGTGAACATATGTGTGGTTGTTTATGCACTTTTGCAGAAGCCAGAGGCTGACATTGGGTGTCTTCCTTCATTGCTCTCCATTTTAGTTTTCGAGACAGAGTCTCTCACGGAACCTAGTGCTTGCTGATGGGCTGTGCTGCCTGGCCAGTTATCTACAGGAGACTGGTTTGTCTTTGTCACCTCCTCCACCAGTGCTGTGGATTGTATATATTCACCACCATGCCTGGCTGGGGATCTGATAACACTTTCCTGACTGGAGCATCTCCCCAGTACTTACTTCCTTGTCTTCTAGATGCAAGCCCACATGTTTGTCAGGTTGGAAAGACAACTCAGTGGTTAACAGTGCTTGCTGCTCTTCCAGAGGACCCAAGTTTGCTTCCCAGTACCCACATCCAGAGACTCACAAGCACTTGTAACTTCAGGTCCATGAGGATCTGACACCCTCATCAGGCTTCTACCAGCACCCATATACATGTGGCACACGCCCACACGGACACGCATGCACACTTATAAAAATAATAAAGAGGGGGACTGGAGAGATGGCTCTGTGGTTAAGAGCTCTGACTGCTCTTCCAGAGGACCCAGATTCAATTCCCAGTACCCACATGACAGTCCGTACCTGTCAGTAACTCCAGTTCCAGGGCTTCAGATGTGCACGCAGGCAAAAACCAATTGACATTAAATAAAAATCAATTATTTAAAATAATAATAATAAAAGGAATCTTAGAAAAATGTAAGAACACAGGTGTAGAAAGGTTATGGGCAAAGGCCCCTGGCTAGGCTTGTTTCCAGAGACTTCTCTGACTCTGGGGACATTGATCATTGTTCTCACTGTCCTGTGGTCCTCAGCATCACATCAGAGTCACGGAGGGCCGAAAACAAGAGAGCTTGTGAGGAGCCTGTACCACCTTCACTTTAGATTGACTGTAATAGGCCTGATATTAAGTACTTTAAACATGACTGATGTCTGAGGCTCAACCAGGTAAACACAAAGGAATACATAATCCTCCTCAGATATTTTCATGCTGCTTATTGGGTTATTCCAGACCACTGCCCCACCTCCAGCTGCTGCGAGATGCTGCATACATACTGTGTGCATATACACTGAATGGCTCATATGAAAGTGTACTCTCCCCCCAGGACTCTGTGCTGCCTCTGCTTAGTCCCCAGCCCCAACCACAATGTCTTCAGCATTATATTTTATGGTTATGGTAGGTGGCTCATGGTCTGGTGAAGTCTTTCCGGTGACATTCTGCCCAACTGTCCCATGCATAGCTTTGCATATAGGGCATCCTTAATAATTATTAATTGATGAAGATGTCTTTTCTGAATGCTTCAACCACATGCTCTCAGAACAGGATGGGAGTCGCAAGCGTATTTTAATTAAATACTGACAACGTTAATTCTGATTGCTTGTTCCCATCCTCCCAAGTTCATAGCATCCGGCTAATGGCTTGCTCATTTCGGAAGATGTTAGCAGTGGGGTGCTGCCTTTTACCCAAACAGAAGATTATAATAATTAAAATCTGATATTGCTCAAAATGAACTCCTTTAAAATAATTTATATCCTGCCAACACACACAGATGTGGGCATGTACATGCCAACGTACTCGAGAATTTACAGCCCCTCAGAGAACCCTGTCCATTTCTTTCTGAAATGAAAAGTTTTCAGTTGACGTGATAAAAGACTCCTTACTAGGTTCAGGGGAAATGTGTATTTTCACTGATCAATTTCTCAGTTTCCCAGAAGAGGGGAGCCATGGAGAAATTCAGAAAACTAATGACTGCGGGAGCAAAGTCTATTTGTACTTTATTGCTCCAATCAGGGTGGAAAGCACCGAATCACAGAAGGAGACAAAGGAAGATAGTGGGGGGAGCTGGGAGGGTGGGGAGGGCTGAACAAGATGGGGAGGCAACACTGAGTATAAGAGAGATGGAGCCATTTGGAAAAGGAGTCAAAACAGCAGACAAACTACACTGCATTGACTCTTCGCTTCCAGGTACAGACCCCGAGCCTCTGTGTCCAAGGTGGTGGAGACACAGTGGTGATTGCAGCTTAAGCAGAGGAACACATTTTGACTTTATGGGGACCATGAACCCGCTGCAGAGGCCACACCACAGACTCTCACCCGGGTAAATATGGATGAGAGCAGAAAAATCTTGGTGCATTTCCCCCAGGGACAAGGAACACAGATTGCCTTTTCCTTCTCTTCTTGTCTTTGTTTTTGTTTGTCTATTTTGAGACACGGTCTCTTTATGTAGTCCTGTCTGTCCTGGAACTTGCTATGTAGACCAGGCTGGCCTTGAACTTACAGACCTGCCTCTGCCTACTCTCTCTTCTTGTTTTGATCAGTATCTTGCTCAGTCACCCTGGAACTCTTTGTATAGTCCGGGTCAGTCTTGAATTCACAACAGTTCTTTTGCCAGAACCTCCCATGTGTTCGAATTATAAACAGAAGCCACCATGCCTGACCACATCTCCTACCCTCCAGGGACCCCTAAAAAGTAAGTTCACAAAGCTAGAATTTAGGATCTCCAGCCTTGCCAAACAAAGACAAGCCCAGGGACTTCGATACTTTCCTTTTTTTTTTTTGTATGTTTGTAAAATATAATGTACAAACACCATAAAAAACCCTCTATTCCAAAGTTGATGAAGTCTCTCCCAGTAGAGAACCATGGGACACAGTTAACTGACAATGTAGTAGCAACAGGGTCATGTCATTAGGAATCGTGAGAACAGACAGACCCACTGCCAACCTTTTTGTGGTTCTTCATAAGAATTCCCCTGTGGTGAGTCATAGGCACCTTCTCTTAATGACTATGGTTTTCAGTGTGTTTATTATATACCAAGGGTTATTTCAAAACTTCAAACCTTTTTATTTTTTGAGACAAGATTTCACATTCTCCTCCAGGCTGGACTCAAATTTAAGGAGATTCCCCTGCTTCAGTCTCCAAGAGCTGAAATTATTTACCAGTATAGGTAGTTATTAAAACTCGTGGATATTTTATGAAAACTTGTTTTATTACCTGTCTTAAGATTACGAATCAATCCCAGCACCTGGGAGACAGAAGCTCCTTGAACTGTGAGTTCAAGGGCAGCCTGGTCACCCAGGGTCATAGTAGTCTGTGCCTCAAGTAAACCAACAAAAACAAAAACAACAAACTCTTCATGGTTAGGAAGGAAGTATACCCGAGGGAAATTCCACAGCTTGACATGAAATAGTTTTCATGTATGTGTATGTGGCATATGTATGTGTGTGGTGTATGTAAACATATATGTGTGGGGGTGGGCACCTATGAGTCTGCTGATAAGCTGGCAGCCAGCAAGTCCAAGTCACTTTCCTACCTCCAGCCTCACAGTCCTGAGGTTAGAGGCTTGCATGTGTCTGTGCCTGGCTTTTTACGTTGACACTGAGGATTCAAGTCCAGGTCCTCATGGGTGCACAGCAAGGCCTGTTATCCACTGAGCCATTTTCCCAGCTGATGTCCTCATAAACCCCCTCCAGCCTGTAGAAAAGCTGTACTTAGCAGCACCGTGAAGGTGAGGTTGATGCCAGGAAATGATCATTGTAGAAACCCAAGTCAACAGAGTGCTTTTCCTTCACGTGGCTCTGTGAATTCATTTAAACAGTGTTTAAGAGTTGTTTGTCTCAAGCAAAGCAACACTGGGAACCAGATTTTCATGCAGAGCGTATCTTTTAAAAAGTTGTTTATTTGTACTTTATGTGTATAAGTGTTTTATGTATGCATATCCTGTGTGTGCCTGTTGCCCATGGAGAATGGAAAAGGGTGTTGTATCCTTTTGAAATTGGAGTTATGGGTAGTTGTGAGCTGTCATGTGGATGCTGGGAACCAAAACCTGGGTCCTCTGTAGGAGCAGCTATCCCTCCAGTCCCTGGAATTTATCTTTGAAACTTTAGAACCAGTTGGTTAAAGTTGAGGAGCTGCAGTGGGATTGCGGAGAAGCCAGGGATTACTAGACAAGAGGGTTGAAGGAGAGGCACACAACACTGTTCTGTCAGAGAGCCGGGCAGAGCAGAAGGGTTTTCTTTCCATCTGGACTGTGCTCTTACTTCTTCTGCTTTCAAGTCATGAAGAAAGTCACTGAAAACAACAGATAGTGACATCGTTTCGAACTTACAGTTGCAAAGAAAAAAATATTAAGAAAGGATCTTCCTGGGGCACAACGGCTGACATTTTGTCACATTTGCTTATCTTGCTCCCTCCAAATAAACATTTTCTTTTCCATGTAGACACAGCGGTGGTCTTTTAGCACTTCCGTGTAGATGCATTCCCCCAAACAAGGGGATCTTCCTCTGTAACCGCGATAAGATGAACAATGTCATCAACTTATCATGGACAAAACGCTCACAGCTAAGTCGCAGACCTTACTCAGATTCCTTCAGCTGTGTCAATCAAATGTGCAGAGGAAAAGTGTTTGGTTGTGAAGTCCTGAAAGCAATTCATGGCCTGGAACAGCTTCTCCACCTTTAGTTCTTGTTAGCACAATATGATTATTCTTTTAAAAACTCAGACAGGTCAATTATTCTGTTGCAAGTCTTTCAATTTGAGGTTGGTTTTCAATTTGAATCTTCATTACATTCAGGGTTTGCATTCTGGCGGGTAGGAACAGAATGGAAGTTGCATTGTCTCTTTGGAGTACATTTTATCAGGAAGTTTGAAGGGTGTTCTGTCCATGGTGATGCTGATCTCGACCCCCTGGGTTAGCTGCTGTCTGTGAAGTCTAGTCAACTTTTTCCCCATTTAAAAATATGTTAATATCATCAGTACATTATTATTGTTGTGTGTTTGTAAGTGTGTGTGAAGGTCGGAGGACAACTTGTTGGAATTGGTTCTCCTTTTCTACCATGTGTGGCCTGGAGACTGAATTCAGGCTGTCTTTACCTGATGAACCATCTTTTATATTACTAAGTTTAAAAAAATATTCTGAGATATTTCCTTTAAAGCTTTAAGTTTTTATTTATTTATTCCCAAAAAAATTTAGTGTGTGTTTTGCCTGCATGTGTATATGTGCATCACGGTAGTGTGTTGGGTCCCCAAGGAGATCAGAACTCCAGGAACTGAGGTTACAGATGGTAGTGAGTCACTGAATGGGTGCTAGGAACCAAACCCAGGTCCTTTGCAATAGCAACAACTGCCCTTACCTCTGAGCCATCTCTTCAGTCCCCGAGATATTTTCTTATTTTACAAGCCTGGTTCTGTGACCTTCAGTCCGTCTGCAGTGCTGTATAGCCATTTACACATCCTCCGCCCATTTTCTTCAGTGTTTCTGAGATAGCAGGCCAAAGCCTTCCTCCCTGCCACGTCCCTGTAACTGTCTTATTCTGTTCCTGGGACTGGAGACAGAGCCTCACATATACTGGACGAGCGCTCTACCTCTGAGTTACATCTGCAGCTGCTACTGGTTCTGTTGTTGCTCCTGGAAATCCCAGAAGGGCTCTTCTCCCTCACGGACACAAAGATATGACAGAGGTCAGGGTTATGAAGTCCTTCCTACTCATCTTCTTTATTTCAAACTGTGTGTGCTTACTCCTCTAGGATAGAACCTGTCCACAGTAGACAGGGCAGAAAAATGAGGTAGATGTCTTAAACTTCTGTGCCATATTTGGATAATATTTTGTTTACACCCTGAATTTTCTTTTCTTCCTACAATGTCTATGCTACGTGTCTTTTCTTTAGGCATGTGGACATCACTGGAAACCAGCTGCGGAAAGCTGCAATTCCACTTTTCTTTCTTTTTCTTTTCGTTGTTTTTTTTTATTTTTCTTTTGGAGACAGGGTTTCTCGGTAGCTTTGGAGCCAGTCCTGGAACTTGTTCCGTAGACCAGGCTGGCCTCAAATTCACAGAGATGTGCCTGTCTCTGCCTCCCGAGCAATTTCACTTTTTCCTCTATGTGGTTTTTGACTATGTCAATACTTCATGAAAACAGAATTTTATGATATTGTCTTCTTGTGACACTTTTGCTTCATGTAGCTTATTGTTCTGGTTTCATCTATAAAATTATCACTGGAAAAATGTGATATTTTCTGTGTATAGGCATTTTGCTTACATGTATGTTCATGTGTGCTGTGACCTTGAAGGCCAGAAGAGGGCATTGGATCCCTTGGGACTGGAGTTACAGCGTATTGTGAACTGCCATGTGAGTGCTGGGAATCAAACCTACACCCTCTTCAAGAGTGCCAAGTGCACTTACCCACTGGACCATCTGTCCAGCCCCAAAGTACGTCTCTTTTGGGGACAGTACTCAGCCTGCAGCCTATGCTGACCTTGAAGTCCTATCCTTCCACGGCCTCTCAAGGGCTGGGATTACAGGTGCCTCACCAACAGCATGAATGAGTCTACAGACATTGCTCAGATATCATCTGATTGTTGTGTGTCAGAATTTATTTCCTTCCTTCAGAAAAAAATGTTAAACCTGAGAGTCATGAGGAGAAAGACCAAGTCCACGTTTGTCCAACTAGAGCAAGCTGTATTTTGGGGGTGCTCCTGGAACTGGCCAACTTGTGATCTCACTCTAAGTCAGAATTTGAGGGAGTAGCCCCTGTTGGCTTTTTGAGGTCCTTTTTTTTTATAGGAGAGATAACAAAGATAAAAGTATTCATCATATGAATGGGGTCATAAATTTAGTGTAGGTTGAAAAATGTGTTGACATCAGTTCTAAGAAACAGGAACTTATTCTTCATTTCAAATAGAAACCTTAACTTGCAAACTTGCAAGGACTTAACATGGGACAAACAGGAAATTCTTCTTTCTGTCGAAAGAAAGAAAGAAAGAAAGAAAGAAAGAAAGAAAGAAAGAAAGAATCTTTCCTTCTTTCTTTCTTTCCTTCTTTCCTTCCTTCTTTCTTTCTCTCTTTCCTTCCTTCTTTCTTTCTTTCTTTCTTTCTTTTTTTCCTTTTTTCTTTTTCTCTTTCTTTTCATTCCTTTTTTCTTTTTCTCTCTCTTTCTTTTCCTTCATTCCTTTCTTTTTTGAGACAGGGTTTCTCTGTGTAGATCAGGCTAGCCTTGAACTCACAGAGATCTGCCTGCCTCTGCCTCCCAAATGCTGGGATTAAAGGCATGTGCCATCACTGCCCAGATAGGAACTTATTCTTAATTGTTTTAACTGCAAACCGAACCCTTAACCTATCAGGGACATGTTTCCTCTTTTGGTCTCATTTTCTATCATACACAATCACATTTTGCCTATCTGCCTATATGTTTGTGGACACCTGGCTCCTTCCACACTTGACTATTGTGAATGAGGTTGCTATGAATGTGGAAGTACAAACATCTCATTTAGACCCTGCTTTCATTTTTGGGGGGTTTATGCTGTTTTTATTATTATTGCTATTGTTGTTGTTTGTTTTTTTGAGACAGAGTTTCTCTCTGTAGTTTTGGAGCCTGTCCTTGTAGACCAGGCTGGCCTCGAACTCACAGAGATCCTCCTGCCTCTGCCTACCAAGTGCTGGGATTAAAGGTGTGTGCCACCACTGCCCGGCTTTATTACTATTATCACTTTACTTTTGGGACATAGGGTTTCATGTAGCCCGGTTGCTTTCTTCTTCCTGTTAAGTTTCTTAGGGAAAAACACTTTGAGACTTGTATAGAATATTTTGCTGTTTTTAACATCAATTGATTCATATCTGATTCAGTTATTTCAATGGCCGTCAAGTGGAAATTTCCCAATATCACTCCGTCTTTATTTATGTGTTGGCATCCTACTGTAGGTAAGAGAGTTCTTTCCCTTCATTTATGAATATGGACTCATTTTATTCATGTACTCTGGCGATATTTCATTGTTTTGAGAAATTTTTCCCTGTGACTGCCCAAGTTAGGGGATACGCAGTGAACTTCTCATTTCTTTGTTTTTGTTTGATTTTTTTCGAGGGAGGGTTTTTCCGTAGCTTTGGACCCTGTCCTGGAACTAGCTCTTGTAGACCAGGCTGGCCTCGAACTCACAGAGATACATCTGCCTCCACCTCCCGTGCTGGGATTAAAGGCGTGCACACCACCGCCCGGCTTCTCTATTCCTTTGTCATTCACCATCCAGCAAAAGGCGAGGACAACCTGACTCCCCACACGGAGATCACACTTCATGGCCAACCTTCTTCTCATTTTGTCAGACTGGCGCTATTCTCCAAGGTGTACACTGATGCTCACAGGAGAGCCGGCCACGTCTCAAACTACACATCCCAGAAGCCTCCCAGGACAACGTCATCAGAAAGTGCCACGCGCCGCTCAGGCTGCAGGTTCCCGAAAGTCGGCTGTGGCGGCTGCAACATGGCGGACGTGCTGAGTGTTGGGGTGAACCTGGAGGCGTTTTCACAGGCCATCAATGCCATCCAGGCGCTACGCTCCAGCGTGAGTAGGGTGTTCGACTGCCTTAAGGATGGCATGCGCAACAAGGAGACGCTGGAGGGCCGCGAGAAGGCCTTCATCGCGCACTTCCAGGACAACTTGCATTCGGTCAACCGGGACCTCAAGTAGGTACTGGCTGAAGGAATCCGGGTCGAGAACCCTCCTGGCACCTATCCCGCCGGGATCCCACGTCAGTCTTTCCAGACACGGGCCGCTTTACCTTGTCCTCTTTCCACTGTCTATTTCGCTTGTCCCCAGGTCCCTACCAGCCTCTCAGGAACTCCTTGTCCCTCGTCCCGTTACCTAGTATTCGTTCTGTTGGCCATTTGGTTCTGGTTGTCTTCTGCGGTCCTCGGTCTCCTCTGTGGCGGTCGCATTCTGACGAGGAAACGTGCTCTTTGCAGGAACTTCCACTTCGCTTTTCTTACCAGTTTTCTTACCTGTAGGCCCCTGGGCACCACCATCACATCTGGCCAGACTACCCTTTAACGCTGTTGCTGGCTCAGTTGAGTACCGGTCGGTCCGACAAGCTCCAATTCCCGTCCTCATTAGCGGAATTCATCGGTTCCACCTCACCACACTCTCGAACACTACCCCCGTTACCTTTTTGCCTCTTTCCATTTCTCTTCTGCACTGCACGTCACCTTCATTCCTTTTTGTTCAGCTCCTTCTTAAGGGAGACCTAATCTCACGTCTATCAACTAGGCAAATTCCTCGTGGCTATCCTCTTTTTAAGGAGGGAGGATTTATCTAGGTTCACAGTTTCAGAGGACTCAGCCCACTACAGTGGAAAAGGCATAGGAGTATCTTAGCCCCTAATACTTCTTAATTTGTGGTCCTGGGGATTGATTACATATTTACTTTTGTTCTTATAAGACCCCTTCTTTTACTTCATTAGTGTGTTAAGAATTAACTAATCTGGGTGGTGGTGGCATACACCTTTAAACCCCCAGAAGGAAGAGGCAGGCTATCTCTGTGAGTTCGAGGCCATCCTGGTCTACAGAAACAGTTCCAAGGCAGCCAGGGATACACAGAGAAAATTAACTGAGAGGACATTTGTCAGATACCTGGTCCATAATAGCCCCACCCCCACCCCAGACAGGATTTCTTTGTATATCCTTGGCTATCATCCTAAAACTGGATCATAGATCAGAGCTCAAAGAGATCCACCCGCCTCTGCCTCCTGAGTGCTGGGATTAAAGGTGTGCACAACCATGCCCAGCTTAGTAGGTACTTCTTGTTTGCCTGAACTTGTATTCTTTTCTTGTCTTAGAAGGTTAGAATTTAAAGACTTTGACCTTCTATTTCTGAAATTGTTCTTAACAGGAGCAGCAACATTTGGTGAGCTAATCACTTAGAATCTCTGGACAGATTGGGATTCCTTTCTCCCAATTCCGTGTTTCTCTACGGTGCCTGGTTCCAACCCAGGGCCTTGCACATGACAGGCAAGTTCTTCACTATTCAGCTAAGCCCCAGGACTCCCCACATCCCCCAGTTTGGTCTGGTAGGATGGAGGAAGAAGTGGTAATGAAATAATGGGCACCTTTCCTCCCCTATAACCCATATCCCTCCTTAGATTGCATATGTACACATTTTTGATTGCAGTGTCAGCAACAAGTAATACCTGCCCCACTTAAGGGTGACACCCCGCCCCCATCACCATCACACACACTTCCATTTCATTTTTCCCTCTGGCTTTCTAGTGGGGGATTTCTGGTGGGTGGCTTTCTAGTGGCTTTTCACTGTAGAAACATTAGCGATGTTGACAAGAAGTTGGTGGCTGAAGAGTCTTGATTGGGTGCAGCATGGGAGTGGTTGACAGAGGCTTGTTGGCAGCTGGGCCAGGTCCTCAGAATCCACTCCTGGAGTGTGTGGTTTCCTTGTTAGCTCACTTTCCCAGGCTTCTCCTTAGTTCCCCTGCTAGACTCAAGTGTGTTTGTTTGACACAGCCCCTTGATGGTGTCTTCCCATTCCCTTTGTTTATTTTATCTCTTCTTTGTTTTGTTAAAGCTTTGCCATCTGTGAAGCTTCGTGCATAAATCTATCCCAACGCGAAATGATAAATAATCATGATTTATTCAGGTACTTGCTGCTCTGCCAAATGGAGTGATCGGCACATGGGTCCAGAAATCCTGAATGAGAGGCAGTATTATGTCACACTGCAAGGTCCCAGAACGTCTCCTCTCTACTCTAGATGGATCTGAGTTGTTAAATCCTAATATCTAGGAAACTTTCCATTTCTCTGTGCCCTTAGATTTGTTTTCCCTTTGGAATGGCATGAGACACCTATATTTTGTTTTGTTTTATTTGGCTCACTGTGTAGCCCTGATTGGTCTGGAACTTGCTGTGTAGACCAGGTGGTCTCAAATTATCATGGATCCACCTGCCTCTGCCTCCCCAGTGCTGGGATTAAAGGGCTGGGCCACCGTAACTGGTTTCCACTGGTATGTCTGAAATGACAGCTCTCAGGCATTCTATTGTTAGCCCTTTTTCTAAAGCTCTTAAGAGATGAGTGGTGGCACCCAGCCTTGAGCAGTGTGCTCGGCTTTGATGGAGGGAAGTGGACTTGGGTTTATACAGTGTCCCTTTTTACTTTTAGTGAACTGGAACGTCTGAGCAATCTGGTAGGCAAGCCATCTGAGAACCACCCTCTTCACAACAGTGGCTTGTTAAGCCTGGATCCTGTGCAGGACAAAACTCCACTCTACAGCCAACTTCTGCAAGCCTACAAATGGTCCAACAAGGTAAGGGGGCTGTAGATGGAGCCAACAGAGTGAAACCCAGTGTTTCTTCCAGAAATGCTGAGCTTGAAAGCAAGTTCTTTGGCATCTCGGATTCTGCATGGGCTATTGAGTTGGAATTTTAGGGTTTTCTATAAGTGCTATTTCATCCCTTTGAAGCCTTTTGAGTTGATAATGATGCTCATGTTATTACATAAGGTTCTTAGGTCAGAGATACTTAGCCTGGAGATTAGTGTGGAGAGCACATTATGGAACCCTGGATGGTCCATGTAGTGTGGTGTGCTGTGGTGTGTTACATACAGTGTGTTGTGTTGGTACAGGAGGTGTGCTGTGGTGTGTGCCTGAGGAAGGTGCATCTGTTCTAGCTTTCCTCAGTTTACCAGGAGGCCTTGACTGTTAGAAGTTGAAAGACTGGCGATAAGGCTTAGCTGCCCACATTTGTGCAACCTTGCATTGCCTTTTCTCTGTCACGGTGGAAGACTGTCCAGAGAGTGCTGTTGGTTAGAGGATGCTTCACTGTCTCCTACACGTATCTGAACCTGTGCTACAGTGTGACTGTTGCCATGTGGTTGAGTGGGCAGGCCCATGGCATGGCTCTCCAGAAAGCCGGAAGAGGAGAACTCAACATTTGTCTAGAATAACAGGAAGCACTGGGCTTACAAACCCTAAGCAGTTTGCTGGCCTGTGAGTTTCTTTTGTGTGTCTGCTGTGTGTGGTGTGTTTTCCTGCTGACAAGAAACTGGCACATACTTGAGGGACAAGTTTGGAGACCTGTTGATTGTGAATGGTTATGCTCCTCCAGGTCCACCCTCGCCCCTTCCTCTCCTGTCCGCTCCGTGTGTCTGGGAGACAGATGAGCCTTGCTAGTCTTTCTGTTGTGTGATTTTTTTTTCCGTAGAATTTCTCTGGTAGGTTTGTTTTACTGTTTTCTTTGTAGTGAGCTGGAGATTCAGGAAGATGATTCTCTCTGGGACTGAGAGAATCTTGACTCTGAATATATTGATTTGGCTTTTAAGACCTTTCCCTCAAATTCTGTGTGCCAGGTGTAGAAACCCACCCTGGAATCGGAGGAAACTTCAGCACATCAAAAATGATCAGTAAAATAAATGGTCAGGGAACTAACTCCGTTTCGAAGCTGAACTCTTGAAGGTTGACATGTGCATGGCTGTGCCACTTAGGTGCTGCTTAGGGCTTGCTGGCTTTTGTTGCTCTGAGACTCTCCTAGTGGAGGAAGGATTGTCTAACAGCCTCAGAGTTCTGCATCCTTATGCCCATAGAGCTCCCAGTGACTGCTAGGCCCTGTGCGGTAGGTGCCTTGGAGAGGGTTAATTGGATCAGTGGGTGGGAGTCTCAGCTTGGCTCCTTGGAGTGGTTTTCCTTGGTGTTGGAGAGGGCCATTTCCTAAAAGAAGAGTGTGCTAGTCTGTTCTCATTACTGTAAGGAAGTACCTGAGGTGGAATAACTTTATAGAGGAGAGACGGTTACTTAGGCCTTGGTTTTAGAGATGCCAGGTCAGGTGTTATCTTGGCTTGATTCTGAAGAGGATTTCATGGCAGAGAGTATCATAGCAGTAGGTGAACATGTAGGAGGGACAGAGCTCATTGCCAGACAGGAGGTCATAGAGGCTGCTGTCCCCAGTTGACCTAAGGATAAGGACCTCTTAATAGGTTCCACCTCTTGGTTTTTCTATCCAGGGTCTCTTTGTAACTTTGGAGCCTGTTCTGGAACTAGCCCTTGTAGACCAGACTGGCTTTGAACTCACAGAGATCCGTCTGCCTCTGAGTGCTGGGATTAAAGGTGTGTGCCATCACTGCCCAGGAGGTTCCACCTCTTAACAGATCATTATTATGCTAAGGACAAACCGTCTCACCTATGAAGCTTGGTGGGGAGGTGACAATAGTCACTTAAACATACCCACCCAGAGCAGAAGGCACCGGGCAGAAACAGTGGCAGTTGCTGGGGCCAGAGCCCCTTGCTTTCTAGTCTGCCCTGTGGAAGCTTTCTGGTTTTCCTGGGGGTGTGCCTGGTGAGTGGGTGGAAGCCAGTCAGCAGATGCGTGGCTGGACTCTACTCCGAGATGAGGAAGTCCTATTGCTGTGTTTCATGGACAGAGAGCCCGAGCGATGAGAGCTTTTTAGTGGGATCCTTTGGGCTGGGTGACAGAGATGCCTAGTTTTTCATTGAAGTGATGGCAACTTATGTTTGAACAATGCTACTTTCATAACTTAAGGAATCAGATTGGCTGTGAAAACAAGTCCTTGCCTTTGTCCTAAGGAGGGGAAAATTTTATTAAGGAAATAAATATGTGTGTTTGGAATCCTTGCCTCAACATGCTGCAGGTTAAAATCTTATGGAAGCTTGTCATAGACTAAATCCTACTAAATCCTATAGTGGCTGTTGGAGAGCTTTGGAGGCTTTAGGTGTGGCCCTGACATGCGGTGATGTGGCGATAGGCTTATAAAGCCACAGTGTCCTCACTAGTCCCTGTGTCATGAGCAGAAGAGTTCAACTTCCTGTGTTATAGCCAAGCAAATTGAAGCCCCGGGAACTGGCCTTGTCATAGCTCCCAGCTGGACTACAGTTTGAGTTTGGTTGTTGTTTGTTTTCCCCTGAAACTTAATGGTTAAGTTTTCAACTTAGAAAACATTTCTCCCCTTTGGCCACATCTTAGAAATTCATGTGATATTTTATTCATACTTTTTAAAAAAAATCTATTTAGTGTGCATGCATTTCTATGGTTTATCAAAAGACAGGGAATACATAGTATGTGAGTCTTCAAACTTTCTTCCAGGGCAGACATTACTGATCAACTGTTGCATTCTTTGCTGCTCAAGCTGTTTGTGGATTGGCTCTGAACTGTACAAATGCTCTGTGGCTAGGCTGCAGGAGACTTGACTTCTGTAGCAGGACATGACGTCTAATCTGGCTTTTACTTATTTCTTCCACACCTTACTTAGGGAAAGATTTAGGATTATGAGAGCCATAAAACCAGAAAGAGATGAAGAAAGCCAGGGTGAGGGTACCTTATGTATAGTTTTCCAAGAAACTAAAGAAACAGCCTTAGGAAAGAAACCAGTATTCTCATTTTCAGCTGTTGACATGCAAGAGGCCAATCATTAATTATGTGTTTTTCTTGCTTCTGTAAATGAGAAGAGATTTTAATTGCTAAAGCATTCACCATTCATCATTTTATCCAATAAATTTAAAGCAGTATGTGCAGTAATGTGTTAAGGGAGTTGGGTATATTGCCCATGTCAGCTTTCTGTGCTGTGCTGAGAATGGAAGGGCATGGGAAAAGGCTTGGACGCCACCCATTACGTGGTGGGCTTCCTGTGCTGGTGGCCATAGAAAGGTCTCATGCATGTCAATCACTACTAATTTTCTTTGGAGGAGTTTTCCTAATTTTTGTAAAGTCAGTTGAAATATTAATTACATGGTAGTTGGCATAATTGTTAGAATAACACATTCAAAGATTAATCTAATTTACGGAAATGATGTCAAATTGCTGTGAGCAGCACTTTCCCCATGCTGATTCGAGGAAAGAGCTGAGCTTCTGACTCTGATGCACCTATAGGTAATTGTTCAGCAGAAGGGTGACAAGCTCTCTCCACTTGGGCAGAAAATAATTGGCATCAGCACTGTCCCTGCTGTAGTCAGTGTAGACTTTGTCACTTGTCATGCTCAGACATGAGAGACTGAACTTGTCCTGAAGGTCCCTTTCTGAGGATTCCAGCCTCCTGTCACCAGCCTTTTAATTTCAGGTATTGATGATTTTCACTTGTTTGTGGCAGAGGCTGCTTTGTGTAAAACCCTCTGTGGTCCCAGTGGGAGTTTGATCCCAGCAACTCCTGTACCTGAAGTTAGAAGGTCCACAGATGCTTAAGTCCCTCACATAAAATGATGCCGTATTTGCATTTAACTGTATACATTGCCTTTGCTTTCTTTCTATGCTTTTGGAGATGGGTTCTTGCTGTGTTGCTGAGGCATCTGCCAAGTGATCCTTCTCCCTCAGCCTCCTGAGTAGCTGGGATGTAAGCATGCACTACCATGCCCACCTTCTCCCCTGTGCGTCACATGGTCACTGGGTGACATGATACCCAGTACCATGCGGTTGCTGCATGGATGTCTGCTGCACGGTCTTGCCCAGACAATAATGACAAGGAATAGTCTGTAGACATTAAGTATAAGAGCAGTATTTTCCACTAGGAGTTGGTTGAGCCTGCAGATTCACCAACAAGAACTGGGGGGGGGGGCTCACAGCGTCCGCATAGAAGAACCCACCATGATTTGGCTTTTCTTTGGTGATATTGGGAGTAGCAAAGACTCCAACTCCTTGAGTTGGGAAAGACCAACAGAGCAAGATGCTGTTGCTGCCTCCCTCTCTCCTCCCTTCTTTATCCTACTTTTCTAACATCTTTAATGTTGTTTGTTTATTTTTGGTTTTCTTGGTGTAATAGTCCTGGCTGTCATGGAACTCACTTTAAACACTAATCTGGCCTCAAACTCAGAGATCCTCTGCCTTCCCAGTGCTGGAATTAAAGGTGTTTTTCTGTCACATCTGATTTAATGTTCTATTTGTTTTTTTTTTTTTTTTGCTTTTTGTTTTTTGAGACAGGATTTCTCTGTGTATCCCTGGCTGTAGAACTCACCAGGCAGGCCTCAAACTCAGAGATCCGCCTACCTCTGCCTCCTAAGAGCTGGGATTAAAGGTGTGTTCCACCACCGCTTGGCCTAATGTTTTATTTTTAAAAGAAGGGTTTTAGGCTTGATGCAGTGGTGCACACCTTTAATCCCAGCATTTGAGAGGCAGATGCAGCTTAGGTCAGGAAAGGCTTTATTCTGCCTAGCTCTCTACTCACCTGTCTCTGAGGAGAGTTGAGGCAGGAACTTGAAGGCAGACCTGCTTACTATTCGACGCAGTAATGTCTCTGACCAAGGAACTCACCTTGTAGCCAACAAAGTACAGCAGGAACCTTGGAGGATGTTGCTTCCTGGCTGACTCCCATTCTAGCTTGTACTCAGCTAGCTAGCTTCCTTATATAATTCAGGATCACTTAGCTAGGGCTTGTGCTACCCATAGTGGATGGGGCCTTCTTATCTGGGGGTCCCTGCAAGCATCAGTGCTAGCAGGGAAATGAACCATGAGGCAAGAAGGGAAACTTGGCTCAGCCTGGCTTAGTTGGTACTAGTTCAAACTTCTAGAGAGTCTGACTGACATGGTACAATTTTGGAAAAAAGGCTTCCTGGTATAATATGATCCCTTATGCACAAGAAGGCATAATTACATTGAAACTCAGAGTACATGTGACTATGAAGATGGGTTCTATAGCTTAAGGGCCTAGGATCTGTGTGGTCTCTATAGCATAGAGGTCAGCAGGCTATAAAGGACCTGTGACAGCTCCCCTAAGGATGAGTTCTGTTTATTGATAAAGCTAAAAATAAAGGTCTAAGGAGGGAGGATCTGACATAAACATTCTAAGGCTTTGTGTCTGGTCTGGTGCTGCAGATAGTAAAGGTCATGTGTTCATTATCAATATCCACTCCCAACCTTCTGTGTGGAAAATGGGTATTCATTTTTTCCTTTGGGGAAGATAACCCTATGTGATTAACATTCCTGATTTCCATAGCTATCTGTGGGTGCAAGGACCTTTGTGCTTTCAAAACACCTACATCAGTTAACATTCAAGACTGTCCCCTACAGACCTTCCCATAGACCAGTCTGATCTGAACAAATCCTCAGTTGAGACTCAACTATATCAGTTAACATTCAAAACTGTCCCCTACAGACCTTCCCATAGACCAGTCTGATCTGGACAAGTCCTCAGTTGAGACTCAACACTCCTACATCAGTTAACATTCAAGACTGTCCCCTACAGACCTTTCCATAGACCGGTCTGATCTGAACAAGTCCTCAGTTGAGACTCAACACTCCTACATCAGTTAACATTCAAGACTGTNGACTGTCCCCTACAGACCTTTCCATAGACCGGTCTGATCTGAACAAGTCCTCAGTTGAGACTCAACACTCCTACATCAGTTAACATTCAAGACTGTCCCCTACAGACCTTTCCATAGACCGGTCTGATCTGAACAAGTCCTCAGCTGAGACTCAACACTCCTACATCAGTTAACATTCAAGACTGTCCCCTACAGACCTTCCCATAGACCGGTCTGATCTGGACAAGTCCTAAGTTGAGACTCCCCTTTCAGATGACTCTAAGCTATGGAAATTGTTATGTAACTAGGACACTGGTACAAATAGGTCCTTGTGCTTGCCTGACACTTTACTGACTGAGCCATTTTCCTATCACTACGTATCAATAATTTCTGTTCTAGTGTCTTCCTTGCCAATAGACCTGGCCCAGACTATTTTCTGTGCATATCTGACATGTTTAAGGGCACAAGTTTACACAGGTGATTGATGATGGGATAACAGTTACCTAAATATTTGTTATTATGGTACCTGGTACTATTCTGGGAAAGGTGTTAGGTACCAATATTACAGGTGCTTTCTCCCAAACCTGGCTTCATGGCACCTTCTATCACACGCCCACCTGCTGGCAGAGTGGAACGACTGATGTTGACTGTCTAGTTAGCCAGGGACCTGCACCTCCCTATAGGAGGGGTTTCATGGGAGGCATCACAGACTGCATAGCAATACCACTGAACAGGAAACCGACATCCAAGCACCCTGCTGGCCCTCCACATGTCCTGAGGTTTGGACCTGTGCAGGCCTGGATGCAGGTTTTAGAGTCAGGCTGCCTGGGTTCTGATCCAGCTCTGTGCTCACCCAATGCCTTGGCTAAGTGGTAAACTTCCTGAGTAGGGGTGTCCTGACTGAAATGAGGCTAGAACTAGGGTTTGTATCGTAGCATTGATGAAGTAGAAATAATGTCTTTAAAATGCATTGACTGTTGATGCTGGCATGTAGCTTAGTAGTAGATCGTCCAACTGTTTTAACATATAAGAGATCCTGACTTTCATCTTCAGATGGCAAAATAAAAACCAAAACTGTCCTTAGCTAACTCCCACATAGTAAGTGTTGAATGAATGGTGGCTGTGCACAGCACATGGTCGTGTGCATATGCATGTGCATCTGGGGTGTACAGTTGCGCGGCTGTGTGCTCACATGTGTGAGCTCAGGGCCTGAGCACCTTAGTTCACATCCTTTACCTCAGAGTGTGAGACTAACCTTCCTGGTTTTCTCCTTAGCTTTCTAAGTTGGGCATGTTTCAGAGAGATAATTAGGAGGTCTGAGTGATAAGGCAGGGCTGATGGTACCAAGCAGCAATGAGGAGAGACTCCCAGGATGCTCTGGCCTCCCTGTCCCTGTCATAGTCACCAGATCACAATGTCTCCGGAAGGTCTTCATAGTACCTGAGCAAGAGTAGCAACCCATCACATTACATCATGAGTGTAAGTTAGTATGAGGGTTAGGTCTTTCCTTCCAAAACCTGGGGTGTGGAGTGAGTCATTGTGAGTTTGGTAAAGGGTTGTTAATTATGAGGCATGCTGGTATGGAGAGCTTCCTTAGAAGAAGCCACAGAGAGGAATGAGAAGGCCACAGAGGAGATAGAAAGAACCCAGTCGAGCAGACCCCAGTGTCCAAACCATAGAGGATTCACCTGGAGGTTCAGGAAGACCTCTTGTCATGGAGTTTAGAATTGTGATTGCTCCCATGGTCCTCTGCTTCAGGGGATGCTGTGTGCCTGCCTACTGCTGTAGGAACAGGTTGAACACAGAACAATTTGGAAAGAAGCATTTGGATTATTCCCAGTTAGTCACTGGTATTATGATCAGGTGAGTTTTGTGCCCTTCTGGGCAGCTACTGGTTCAGAGTTGTCACCAGGGTAAGGTAACCCATTGTGGTGACTGGATGGTGAGCAGTCACATGGCTCCTGTGCCATCTGATGCTGATGGGCTTCCATGGGCTGACTGAGGGGTTGGGCTGGATGTGCTTGGAAGGCCCTTTCTGCTCTGACTCTGAAAGGCCCAGTGGCAGTATTGATGTATGTGTAGGGCAGAACACTTTCTGGGGCTGGAGAGGACCTCTCCCCGCTCTTCTCTTCTGAAGCTTGGGGAGCTGCCGTCCGTGCTCCAAGCAAGTGGCAGAGCAAGGCAGCCTTGAGGGCTCAGTGGAAAATTACCTTGCAAAGCTTCTCCAGTGCCTTGGTTCTTGCAGTGCGGCTGTATAAATGCTAATGAGAGTCAGGTGATGCCCATAACGGAAATGGTTTCTAGCCCAAGGCTTCAGCCCAGTCCACATCTCAATGTTCTTATTAGTTGTGGTTTGTGAAAATGGTCACCTTATTGTTTCTGTGACCCAGGGCTGGTCTATCCGTGGGCAGCTGCAGCTCTGTAACAGACCTGTGGCTTTCTTTTCTTTACTCCCGCTCTGCACCTTTGTTTCTGCAGTGCTAGGGATGGAACCTGGAACCTTCTGCACACTCTGCAAGCACTCTGCCTTGAGCTGTACCCCCAGCTCTGCTAGCCTTTGCAGGACTGAAAGGGTGTGTGGTTTATATAGAGTCCAGAGCCTTTTGTAGATTGTTCCTTCCCTGCACTGTCCATGTCATTTCTCCTCAGCCTCGGTGCAGTGGGTGGGAGGAAGCATGCCATTGTGTAGACAGGGAATTGGGGTTGTCTCTTGTTCCCTTGTCTCTTCCTGGTGGGCAGGCTGGAGCAGAGCCGAGCCGTAAGATAGTGCTTCTTCTCATTGTTCCACTCTTTCTGGGCCATCTCTCATTAGCTCTGCAGTTCACGCATCACCCAACCAGCAAGCCTACCTCTTCCAGCCTCGACTCCCCTGAAATGGTTCCTGTCTGTCACAGTGCCCACAAGAAAGACACACAGACAAGCAGTCCGAATGGAAAGTCTCGCCCCACTGCCAGCCCTGCTCCTCATGGTGGGCCCTAGCCTTACGGACAGGCCCTGCACTACCCATGAATGCTGGAGCTTTCGCAACCACCAACAGCTCCTGTGGCTCTTGTACCATCCTGTCCACCCTCCTCAGGCTGCTGCTAAGGGCTATGCTCAGCCGTTATCTCTGGCATCTCCTCTCTAGTGAACTTGTGTGCTCCAGATTTCACGGCACGGTATCTGTCACTCTCCAGTGATCCCTTGGGAATGATTCCAGCCTCGTTGGTATGAAAGCATTCTAACAACAGTGTGCACGAAGTTGAGTGTTACCCAGCCTCAGTTTCTGAGAAATGGTCCTGGCAGTCCTGCCTGTGAGACTTGCTGTGATGGTGACTTGAGTGTGGCACAGGTGAGTGAGTGTGGCACAAGTGAGTGAGTGTGGCACAGGCGAGTGAGTGTGGCACAGGTGAGTCTGCTTCGTCTGTGGTCTCCAGGTGACTCACATTACTTCCCAGTTGCCCTCAGTCCTTTCCATCTCCTCTTCCTGCAGAAACAAAAGAACATTTCGACATACACAGAAATAATTACATAACTCTTGTCATAGCTGTAGCTGACAACTTGACATACCCGGAAGGGAAGAGGGAACTTTAATTGAAGAATCGCCTCCATCAGATTGGCCTGTGGGCATGTCTATGGTACAATTTTTTTTTTTTGGACTAATAATTGAAGTAGGAGGGCCTAATCTACTGTGGGCAGTGTCATTTCTAGGCAGGTGGGCCTGGTCTATATAGGAAAGATAGTTGAAGCTGGGCATGGTGGCTTATGCCTTTAATCCCAGCACTTGGAAGGCAGAGACAGATGGAGCTCTGAGTTCTAGGTCACCTTGGTCTGCAAAGTGAGTTCCCTGACAGCCGTGGCTGCATGGAGAAGTACTGTCTTTTTAAAAACAAACAACAACAGCAACAACAAAGAAAGGCAGTTGAGCAGGCCAGAGGGAGCAAGCCGGGAAGCAGCCTTTCTCTGTGGTTTCTGCTTCTGGTTCCTGCCTTGAATTCCTGTCCCAGCTTCCCTAGATGAGGGACTTAACCCCAGTTGCTTTTACTCAGTGTGTTAGCACAGCAGCAGAAAAGCAAATGAGGACATTTGGTAGTTCAAGCTTGATAATTCAGAACATTTTACAGTCTTGCTTCATTCTCCCTGCCCTGAACGCTTTCCTTTTTGGTGAAGGGGTAGGGCTGGTCAGGTCACACTGTGTGGCCTGGGCTGGCCACAGCTTCATAATTCTCCTGCCTTTGTCTTCTGGGTGTTAGCATTGCTAGCGTGCACTCGCCCCCTCCCAGCAGGACCGGAGTGCTTTAAAGCAAGACCTAGACACTGTGTCATTTAGTGTGTCCATTCTTCAGTGTTCTCCTCTGGCTTCCCACTCACCGATGCTCTTTTGCTGATTTGATTATATAGAACAAATTGCAGTCTCCCAAGGGCCTCTGCGCATGCTCTTCCATCTCCCATCTCATTTCTTTATGGAAAAGTCTTGGTCACTTAGGGCTCGTCCTTCTGTTCCTTGTTCTCTGAAAGCCTGCGGTGTGTCCAGCTAGGTGTCCCATTGTCGCTTTTACCTCACTCTGCCTGCTTAACCGCCTGTCTGCCCCAAGCCTGCTCCTACTTCGGGCAGTTACTGAAGCCTNNTAGGGTCTTAGTGTACTGGACACAAGGCTGATCTCCAGAGTGGTTCTGATCTTTCTGGTCTTTTGTGTTGATTTTCAGTGCCTCATGAGAACTGTGTATGGCATCTCCATTCAGGGCAGGGCACACAATGGGATTTCAAAGAAGTTATTGCTGTTGACTTGGTCTCTGTCCTCTCTCCCCTTTGGATTTTGTCTTTCTCTCATCTTGGCCTTTTGCAGATTTCCTTGTGCTCATTAGAGGATTGTGGGAGGAGGTGTAGATGTGGAATGGAAACAAGTGCCTTCTCTCTCTACCTCTCTCACGGCCATCCCTGCTCTTGGGGCTCCGGTCAGGATTCTGCCAGATGGGGAGATGAAGTGTGCATCTGTTTTGCCTCTTGCCTGCTGCACTGTCCTTTGGCTCTGAGACTTGCTCTCGGCCTTTCTCCCAGTGTGGGCATTCCCTTGCTGCAGTCCCTCATTTGTTTGGGAGATGCAGCTCTCTGCAGTTCCTTGAGCTGGGGAGGCTTGTTGCTGGGGTTAGTTCCTGCTGGCCAGGGCCGGCCTGGGCCTCTTCTTGCTGACTTAACAGTGACTGGAACTCCCCGATCTCTTGGCTCAACTAGCAGGTTCTGGCAAACCAGAGCTTCTGTTGTCTCCCCCATTCTCAGACTTGGTTGTGTAGCCACAGTTGTTCCAGCCCTGTGAGCTGGAGGTGCTTTCTCAAATGGCCAGCATTATTTGTTGCCCTCTGAGGAAGCTGAAGCCATGACTGTGCTCTGCTGCCTACCAGCCCCTGCCTGGGATGCCTGGTGGATTTGTGTGTATAACCCTCCTCTGTCCTATAAAGGCAAGCAGAGATAGTCTTATCTGTCACTGTCCTTTGACCTTTATGTGGCTGCACTGATCACATTGTATTAAGGGTTGTCCAGTCGTGCCCCCTTTTCTCCAGGATTGGACCTGTGGGTCCCTTTGGATACCTAGTATCTGGTAGACACTTGGTGACTGAGTCTCACCTTGCTGTATTTTCAAGAAAACTCAAGGGCTATGCCTCTTTAGCTGAGCATGAGACCCCAAGGGCTCAGCAATCAGCTAGGCCACCATAACTCTTCCCAGTTAGGATGGTGGGAGCAACGGTCCAGACACATGACAAAGTAGAGAGAGACTCATCAGTGACGGTTGTGATCCTTTGATAGTCAGGCCAAAACCCAGCCCAGGTGTGGGTGTGGTCAGACAGTCCCTTGGCTGTCATGGGCGGAACAGCCCTAGGCCCCTCCTCATTAGAGAGGCAGCTGCTGATACATTAAGTTGGGGGTCTGCGCAAGCAACTGACTTTTGTTCTGGGACTCTTCATGAAGGAGAACGGGATTGCCCAATACTTACAGCTAACCTCCCGACATGAGAGGGAGCGCCAGTGAATGACTGCCAGAGACGTGCCAAAGCCTCTTGTCTTTTCAACAAGAATCACAGTATTCTGAGCCAGTTGCTCTTCTCCCATTCATGCTCACCTGTGTGTTCTAGGTTAGAGAGTGACATTGTGTCTTTTGCTGTTTCCAGTCAGTAGGCTTCTCAGACATTGGTCATCTGTCAGTGTTGCCACCCCCGCCACCTGGAGTGTTCTGAGCTCAACTCCCCAGTGCCTGTGTATTGTTAGAATCAGTGTGGTGAGAGCATGCAGGTTTGCCTGTGCTCGAACAGCTGTGTGAGAAAGAGCCCGCACTTGTAAGGTACTGAGTCGTAATCGGTTCCTAACTGAGGGCAGAACACTCTTTGCTAGGACATACCTGACCTGCCTGTTGCAGATGAATTGGGCCCTACTGTTGAGGCACCTGCTGTGTGGTCATTGCTCTGTACATGGTGAATGAGGGCAATACATATCCCCACCTGGGGCTGAGCACTCTTAAGGAAGAAGAGTGCAATGCCTCAAACCCCTGGTTTTAATTATGACGCTGGCCTCACTGCTGGTCTCTCTCATCTTTTCTTTAGCTAGGAGCTTTAAATGGCTCAGCCTACTGTTCCTGATTGTCATAGAGAGACATAACTCACAGAGGATAGCTGAACATTGTTGGAACACAGAGGCACATTTGTCTTGCTGTCTGGGTATCTTATATTATCTTGTTCGTATAGTTGGCTGCATTTTCATTCTGCCCCTGAATAATATAGATGCAGCTCTCTAGTGCTGCCTTGTACACTGGCTTATTGGTCTTTGGCATATGACTAGTTAGTTCTTAGCCTGTGCCAGCTCAAAGCTGTGCTTGCTTTAAGGGGTTCTCATTGATTTCAAGAGAGTACTAAATGTATGTCTTCTGTGTCCGGAGGGAGAAAGTCACATGATCAACTAGGACGCCATTACAGTTGCTTTTCTCACGGTGACGAAACACCTAACAAAGTCAACTCAAGGGTGAGTTTATTTGACCCACACAGTTGGGGTGTATAGTCCACCGTGGTGGAGAAGGCTGCAGCAGTGGCGAGGTAGCTGCTCACATTGTACCTATGGTCACAAAGCAGGGAGAGAGGAGTGTGATGCTCAGCACATCTCCATTCTGTTCAGTCAGGACCCCAGTCTGCAGGGATGGTGCCACCCACATCCAGAGTGACCCCACAGACACGAGGTGAGTCACACCTGGTCAGGTTGACAGATAAACCGTCACACACACTGTTTTCTGCACAACCAGCCTTAAACCTTGCCGAGTTGGTCTAACTTCCCCCAACTTCATGACATGGGCTGGTGACACCATAGCAAACAATGCTGCATACTTCTCATGTCTGCAGAAGAGGCCCTCCAAGAGCCTAGTGGAACTGAGTTGTAGAGAAGTGCTTGCCATGCCTGTGAATACCTTTCCTGTACTTGGAGGTGGTGCAACCATAGTGTGGAATTCTGGTTCCTTAGTCAATTTATTGGTGGGAGATTCGTTCTTTGTAGAAGATCCTAGAAACTTCAGCCCCCCCCCACCCCATTATTCTAAGAGCTTTTGCCTTTTTACCTAAAGCCTTTACAGCTTTTCTTTGGCATATCCAATCACTAGCATCACTGATCTTGTGCTTTGCTCTGTTATTAAGTAAGTACAACAGTCACCCCATAACCAAGACAGCCTCTGAGGTGCTCACGGGCAGGTAGCACATGCAGTGCGGCCATTGGGTCAAAGGATGGTTTCCATCCTGAGGGGAGTGGCCAAGGTTTTACCACAGTTCTCTGTTACTTACGTTTTAGTGGCTGTAATGAAACACCATGATCTGTTGTCTGATGTTTTGTACTCTTGCTTTTTGAGGAGCCCACCACCCAGATCCCAAATAAATCGCCACAAAGGCTTATTCTTAGTTTTGAATGCCCGACCTTAGCTTGTCTTGTTTGTTTTTTTTTTTTTTGCCACCTTTTCTTAACTTAAATTATCCTGACTACCTTCTGCCTCTGGGCATTTATCTTTCTCTATTTCTGTATGCCTTTCTTTACCTCTTTCTCCGTGGCTTGCTATGTAGCTGGGTGTCTGGCCCCTGATGTCTTACTGTCCTTCTTCTGTTGCTCCTCCTCTTTCTCCTTTCTCCTTTTGTTTATAGCCAGCCTTGCCTATCCTTGCTCCTGCCTTGCTATTGGCCATTCAGCTCTTTATTAGGATCATTAGGTGTTTTAGACAGGCAAAGAATCACAGCTTCAGTGTAGCGATGAGGGAGCGGCCCTGGCCTGCTTTTTGTCCGGCCGGCTCCCGCACGGCTAGCTTATACCCAGA
>LOEQ01000077.1:218273-229969 GCA_001685075.1 Bramus lutescens
TTAATTAACCAATGAAAGCAACAGATAGATAGAAGATACTCCTACATCAACCAACTTCCCTTTCCACTTAATTACACATATTCACAAAGTCCCCTTTCCTGTCCTCAGGTCTGGGAATCAAGCCCTGGGTTTCCAGCAGTGTAGGTGAGCTCCCTGCAGTGAGCTATGTACCCAGCCTCCACAGCTTGGATGGAAGGAGGGCAAGACAGGCCTTTGGAAAGCACCCGTTGTAATGATGAGATGCAGAAGAAAGCAACCCTCCAATGGAGGCAAGCTGCACTCTTTTCTCTCCGGAATGGTTAGGTTTTAGAAAAAAGTATGCTGGGCTTCTGTGTTAATCCTTTCAAAAATCCATTTGCTAGCCAGCTGTGCTTCTCTCCTTTCTTTCCCACTCAGGAAAGCTTACCGAAATGCAGATGAGTGGTGGATGTGTTATCAGGGATAACCTTGAATCTGATCTAATTTATTAGTAAATCATTGACAAGTTTGTGTTATCGGGAATATGTTACTTGCAAAGGGCTTCATAATTGATTACAAAAGTCACCATGCCTTGACACTTCTGCTGCAAAGATTGATGACAGCATCTGCAGCACCTGTTGTGTGTGCATGGTGTGTTTGTGTGTGTGAGTGTGTGTGTGTGTATGAATGTGTGTGTATGTGTGCTGAGCCTGGGGTTTCCTGGACAGGTAATGGCTCGTGAAATAGAACTTAAGGCTATCATCCAGGCATTTCACTTATCCTTTATGCCCAAGTACCAACTAGATGCTCAGATGTTGGCTTGATAGGAATGAAAACCAAAGGCTTGGCACCTAGACACTCCTCAGCTAGGGGAGACAAAAGTGCAGAAGCCAACATTAAGCAGTGGTAAGCATTCCAAGGACATAAGCCTACAGGCTGAAAGTAGAGACTAGTTAGGGCTCTTTAGACGGGGTTGGGGACAGGCCTGGTGTGGGGCAGAGGGGTCAATTAGCAACTCTCTGGGGACAGCAAACAGCAAGAAGTTTGGCTTTGGAGTTTTTCTGAAGCCTTTTTACTAGGCTTCTAGCTATTGGTGTCTTTCTGTTAGGAAAGATGCACTGTGTTCCATTTTATTCCTGCTCCTGCTCCCCCTGTCACTGTCCCTGTCCCAGTAGTAGGCCCCTGACCTATTACATGGAGTAGCTTTACTCAGTGGATATTTCCGTAGCTGCTTGCTACCTGTGACTGGCCTTCTTCTTGCCTGAAGTGTCTTCAGTGGTTGCTCTCGTTGGCAGCTGCCCCTCTTAGCTGAGCACTCTGACTGCCCCATCCGTCTGACACCCCACACAGAGGCTTTCTAGTCCAAATGTTCTCATTTCTGTCCAGGGACCATAGCTTGTATTTTCCAAATGTTTCTTTTGCCTCTATCATGCCTCTTTAAAAACACCCTTTCCCGATCCTTCCATCCTTGAAGGCTCTCTTACCTTTGCTTCTTCTTGGACACTTTCTTTTGTCAACTAGTTGTGACAGGAACCCACATTTCCTTACTCAAGTTCAGTGTGTTTGTATTATGTCTCCCACAATGCCCTGGTATGGTTGAGTTGATGGTAAGTGTGACTGGGATAATTCCAGTGTGTGAAAAATGCTCTACAGCAGTTCTCAACCAGGGGTTGTGACCCCTTGGGGTCACATAGCAGATACCCTGCACCTCAGATATTTACATTGCAGTTCATAACGGTAGCAAAGTTACAGTTGTGAAGTAGCAATGAAATAATCTTATAGTTGGGGTCACCACAACATGAGGAACTGTATTTAAGGGTTGCAGCGTTAGGTAGGGTGAGAATCACTAGATTCTAAAGGCTTGTGCTTTGGCTCAAGGACTCTAATGTTTACATTAAGAAGCAATAATTCTATTTTAAAATGAAGAAGACCCTTCCCCCGATTCTTCAGAATAGAGCTCACCTTTTTGTTCTCTTTCGACTCCTCCAGCTTTCTCTGGCGGTGTTTTCTTTCAGTCTTCAGGTTTTGCCGAGAACAGTGGGGCACCAGGGCCATCTTGCTAATCCCTGGTGGGTCAGAGGCACAGCTGCAGATGGTTGCTTTGCTGGTGTTTTCCCAGCCCTTTCTGGTTGGAAGGCCTTGCCTAGGTCCAAGCATTCCTGGCCCTCTGATGGTGCTCCCTTGCTAGGGAACCCCAGGACTCTGCTAGTTGTTGGGCCTAGACCATCAGTGGTCTAAGCAGATGGGCTTGGCTTTGCTGGTCTTCCCCCTCCTTGCCTGTTGTCTCCCCGCCCCCACTTATCCCCAGGTGTTGGGGGTTACCATGTTGCTCTTACTTTACAGTTGCCTCCAAGTACAAGCACATGTGCACAGAATCTCATTTCGGGAATGGCAAGGCTTCTCCTTGATTTTCCCACAGTCTGCAGAGCCTGATTTAGGGCCGCACCAGGATTAAGTGGGATTACCAGCATCTTCCCTCTGTCTCTCTTGTGTATCTTGTATGAATGTGTCCTAATAACTATTGATATCAAGTTCATCCCTCAAGAAGCCGAGTCTGACCTTTAGTGTCCTGCTGAGGCTGCAGTTTGCTGATGTGTTTTTCTTGCAAGTAAAATCAATGGAGATAAATCTCGGTAACTTTTCCTGCACAGTGAGGTGGTTGGGCCCTCTGTCTACACAGCTGCCGTAGTACACTCCTCTGTCTACACAGCACATCTGCATCACACGCAAGGCTGTTGCACCAGCATCAATCAGCTGATCCACTCCTCTTAAAGGTCATGCTTAATCATACTGCAGGCAGCCTGGAGAAGACTCCAGAGCTCCTGGGTTCCGCAGTTGACTTTGTGCTGATATTTGCCTCTAACAGCACATCTCTAATTCACCAAGCAGGTAGGCCTACACTTAAATTAGGGCAAAAACCCAGTGTGCATTTTTATCCTGAAAATTAGTCACAGCCAGTCAGCTGTGGTTTAGAAGTGGCAGGGTTCACGTCTGGTTTACTAATGTAAATGGCTGACACCCTAGCAGGCTGCCAAAGCTCTGCTCTCTGCCTGGGACATAGATGCTGGAGGAAGGACGGACAGCGGCCTTGGAAATCATAAAGTAAATGGGCTGACACCCCAGCAGGCTGTCGGCCCTGCTCTCCACGCCTGGGACACAGACAGAGGAAGGACGGACAGTGGCCACCAAGTGGGCCAGCTCCTCCGAGCAGTTGATGAAGCAAGCTGACAGGTGCACAGGGTTCTGCTGCTGCCTTCATGTTAAGCATGGTGCTGGAGAACAGATGGAAGAGACCTCCTTGACAGTTCGGAAGGGCGGGGACCTTTAAGTTATGAGGAGTCAAGAGAACAGTTTAGTTATTAGCTGCGTTGTGGGTGACAGCCTGACATTCCGTAACTGTCTACAGTGACCAGACTGCTTTGGAATGACACTATTGCAAATGTGGCCTATTAACTTCTCCCTAATAAGGAGGAATGTTTTGATTTGAGTAGTTCTGAATAATTTCACATTATTTATTGCCCATCAGCTGCAGGAATGCTTGTTTCTTGTCATGGTGGTTGACTGAAGGGCCACCATGGTTCCTCCATTCACAATGCAAGCCCCCCATGGCTTAGGGGTCTCCCCTAATCTTGAGGAAAAAAGTTGGGGTGTAGAATCTGTAGTATTATCCAGTCTTCTGAGAGTGAATGTTGAGGATGTTTGCAACATTTTTGAAGCAAAATTAACAACTTTTTTTTGTGTGTAGTGGATAATTACAGTTTTCAAAGAAGTATGTGCTCATTATCCCAACTGGAAAAGTGTAAAGAACAAGAAAGGTCATTTCTAATCTTACCACTTAAGTACGGTTCGTCTCTCTTTTTTTCTGGCCTTTTTTTCTAAGGAAATGTATTTGTGCTTAGCTTTGTTTTGTTCCTTCTTCATACACCATGAAAATGACCTTAGGGGGCCCATTTTTCACTGAACTTTCAGAAGTTTGTATGATATTACATGACAGTCTTGCATAGCATTGGAAAATTAGACATTTAAAAAATGGTCTAATATTCCATTCAGGACATGTACCTTGATTTCCCATGCTATTTTTCTATTGTTGGAAATTTCATTGGCCACTATTACAAAACGAATGGAATCAGCACCTTGTTTAGGACTGCCTAAGGACCCAGGCCCAGAGTGATTGCTTGTCAAATCTTGCTTTCCTCTTCTAAGCTTTTCAACAAGCTTTTAAAGATTGCTACCTAACTCACTGCAAAGGCGTCAGCAGGATCAAGAGGTGTGTGTGTTTGGTGTGAGTATGTGTTTGCAAAATGTAATCAGGTCTTTAAGATTTTCGAGTGTTCTAACCACGCCTTTTTGAGCTGTGTTGACTGACATCTGTTGGTACTCTTCCTCCTGATGCTTGTTCTAATGCCCCACGACTGTTGCTGCTGCTCTCGACACCCTGTGTTCTGCCTCTTGTTATCTCAGCACACACTGAAGTGGTCTGTTCCCCTCATTCCCTATGGGGCTACTGGAGCAAGGAACAAAGTCTGAAAGGCACGAGATCTCTGGAGCAAGTACCGTTTTCATGAGCACGCATTTGTTTATATGGCAAATTTGCATCTTTAATCCTGATACTGTCTAAAGATTGCTCTGGAATTTCAGTCCAGCCTGGGCCATCTAGGGAGACTGTCTCAAAACTAATCAGCCAGCCAACAACAAAAGAGAGGTGACTCAGTGGTTAAGAGTGTGTTCTGTTCCCAGCACCTGCATTGGGTGGCTCACAGCTGTTGCCTGTCACTCCAGCTCCAGGGGATACAACACCTGCTGGCCTCCACATTCACTGCATTCACATGTATCAAGCCCCACATATACAAACTAGAAATAAAACAACCGGACACTCTAAAAGGTGCTTGGAGATGGGTGTTGGAGTTAGCTAAGCATGCTCCGAGCAGGGCATATGGGAGGGTGTGGCACGGAACCTGGACTCTGTCTTTCAGTTCCCACGCTTCTGTGGGTAGTACGGAAACTGTCAGAGGACTGCAGTGTTTGCTGTGACAGAGAGGCGTTTAGGTGGCTCAGGAGTGCAGCTGCCACTCTGTAGATCAGCACACCTGTGCTCTCCTTGCCTCAGCATCGCAGATACTAAGACCACAGGGCTACTGAGCACCTGGGGAAGCTTTAAGAGAACCCTGTTTAAAGAGCTACGGTGACTTTTCTGTCTAAATAACGTTTTGTGAGTTTGGGTTCATGGATATTCATGGACTGAACACCACCAGCAGCATCCAGAGCAGTTCTGTTGCCAAAAACATTCCATCATTTATAATTCCCAAACCTGTGGTGTGTGTCTCAGAGTGCCTCCTCTGAGCCTCTGCTCCAGCTTCTTCACGGAGCATGGTGCCTTTGAGTTTGCAGGTTGCTGATGGTCCGCTTATTTATTTCTCATAGCTCTGCATTGTGTGGATATAACAGAGACTGACCGGCATTGGGTTGTTTGAGTTTGCCTGTTAAATGGTGCTGTAGACATTCACTAGATTCTATCACTTTCCTTTTCGTGTCGTATCCAAGGAACCTCCGTGTATTCCTGGTTCACAAAGGGTTTATCTTTTCTTCCAGAAGTTTCATAGTATTCATTTAGCATTTAGATCTGTGATTCATTTTGAGTTAAATTTTATGTATGGTGTGGGACCATGATGGTAATACTGTCCAGCTCTCCCTGCATTGTCTGTTGAGACTCCCCTTTCCTCACTGATTTGACTTGCTGCTTTGTTGGAATTAGTTGTGCACGAGTGTGTGCACTTCCAGTTTCTCTGCCTCATTCCATCCAGGTCTCACTGACCTCATGTTTGCCTCCTGCTGGTTCTACATGTCCTGACGTAGCTATGGGATGCTTAGAAATTGTAAGTTCCAGAACAAGGCTTGCTCTTTACAGAAACTGTTTAGTTATTCTGGGTCCTTCTCATTTGATCAGCTCCTTTCATTCTTTCGTCTGTCCCCCTCCCCCTCAAATTTTAGTTTTTCTGTTTCAGAAACTTCAGAGATACAAATGCCAGTCCTCAGGTGCTGTCACTGTGCAGGTGTTTCTTTTCTGTGCTTTCCCATTCTTGCCTTGAGGCTTTCTTACTTGTTTCCTTGGCTGGGAAACTGTGATGACATAGGAGAAAGGCCTGGGGAACACAGGCAGAGTTTGGGGCCGGGGTGTTCCTCCACTCACAGCTCCTGATTGGACTGGCAGTGTCCTTACTCAAGATGGAAGACTCCTTCCTAGGCTTCTCAGGACTCCCTTTGCTGCTGCCAGTGCTCTCTCCACTCTGCTTCCTTCCATCACTTAGGAGCTGGGACTGAGCCTTGAGCAGAGAGAAGAAAAGCTCAAAAGGAGATTACATGTGTGTGCGTGTGTGTGTGTGTTCTAGAGAAACAAATGTGGGTTCATGCTAGACATACACTCTTCTTTGATTTTTCTTATGCATCCTCATACAGCCCGCATGTATGGCTGTAGTCAGTCATGGATCACTGTGGTTTGTTTGCTATTGATGGATGGGTGGGCTGCCTAGGGAATTTTCTGTTACAGATTTGCTGCAGGGTGTTTCAAGCTTGTCTCCTGGCACGTGTGGCATACATAATTGTCATTGTTTTCTTGAAAGCTTAATATTATTAGGCTCGTGTTTCCTGTGTGTCTTCCTAAGTTTTTCATTCCGTTAAATTTTGTGATATTGTCTTTTCCCACAATCATTCACAAGGTTTAAGTTTTTATTGTTGGGGTTTATTGGTCCGTTCTCTGTTTTCTTTCTTTAGAAGTAGATGGAGGCGTTCACAGTTGCCCTCTCGCCACACCCACTGTGGTTTGATCTCACACTCTGAACTCTCAGATATGGAGAATTGTTTGAGGTGTACCGTGCAAGGGAGCACTCCAGGCTATAATTTTTCTTGTCTTTACTGCATTTTCATACAGTTAAACAAATTTTAATTTTGTCGGGCTATGGCAAGCTTCTCATGAAATGAAACTGACCTAACAGTGAAAAAGATATTGGTGGATACGATGGTCGAGTTCACAAGATTTCCCAGCCATAAAATTTGTGGGCATGCACTGAGGGCAGTAGGCTCAGCTCTGTGCTTATGAGCGATCAAGTTAGACCCAGAGAGTAGTACAGTGGGCAGAAAGGCTGCCAGGAGGGCTGGGGAGGAGTAGGCTGCCCTGGCAGTCCTCGCACCCTCAGCTTCTGTTCTTGGGGCCCTGAGGGTAGACTGTTTCTTGAACAGTCCACTCCCTTCCCTTCTCCTGTCCTTGGTAGCTGTTGGTGCCAGGCCACTGACAAAGTGGTGGGTGTGAGTGGAAGGAGAAGTATGGAGAATAGCTTTAGATGGAGCACTTGTGACCTGGCCCTAGCACTGGGGGTGCAGGGAGGGAGATTTAGAGTCATCCTTGGCCTTTTGTGGCATGTGTAAGGCCAGCCTGGGCCTCATGAGACCCTGCCTACGGAGAGGGGCAGGGGCAGGGCTTGTGCGAGGGAAGTCTGAAAGCAGTTCTGTGATGCCAGCAGTGTCGTACTCTTTGAGCAGGAGAAACCAAACCTGAGTCTGGTGCCCTGTGCTAGATCCTGCCACCTCTAGCCAGAGGAGCAGGGTCTCATTCACTTCTGACGTGTGTGTTTCCTCCCTCCTCTCTTCTTGCTTCCTTCTGTTTGCTTAGTTTTTCTCCTTTCAGTTGTTTTCTGACACTGTAAAAACAGCTCATTGGTTATGAGAGGTCATCACAGAAGTCTTGGAGAACATAGCAACTCTAAGGAAGGGGTAATACTGCCATGACACTCCCCAGGTGGACCCAACCTGTGGCCCCAAGGCACATGATGCCAAGGATAGCTGTGAATGAAGCCCAACACAGACAGTCTTACTTAAAACATAATGAGACTTTGTGTATGGAGTGTGTGCGTGCGTGTGTGTAACTTGTATGGTTTTCAAGTGTGAACTTTGTAGATAACAGTGTTGTCTCCATGTCAAAAGATTGGGCCTGTGGGAGCCACTGTGGGTGGGTTCATTATTTATACTCGTGTTACAGAGTGTTGCCTGCTGGTGTGATCTTGTAGCTGGCTGAGAGGAAGATGGCATTTGCAAAGCTTCTTTTGCACATTTTAGGTTGAGGGTCTGCCCTGTCTTCTGATGTGTAGTTTATCATTGTTCCTATAGACGCCCATGTCCTGTCCCCCTTCTGGATTGTAAAATGTTGGTTTCTTCATACCAGTATCTCTTTTCCTGAGTCATAAATTGTGCTAAGGTCCAGGATAATTCCTTTTAAAATTGATTGTATTTTTGGCCCAGCAAGACGCCTCTGGCAAAAAGGGCACTTCCAAGTCTGATGACCTAAGTTTGATTCACATGGTGGACGAAAAAACCCAACTCCTCAAAATGTCCACTGACCTCCAACATATGCTCCATGGCACAGAAGTACACACACACACACACACACACAAAAGAAATGTAATAGAACAAAATATACTGCAATATTGTTATATTATTATCATCATTATTATTTTGTGGGTGTGGGTATATGTGGAGTCCCAAGGTATATGTGGGTATATGTGGGTTCCTTCCTTAATCACTTCTCTGATGTGAGGTATCTAACTAGAAATCACTCTGACATGAGTTCAAACCAATAGAAAGTCTTAGCCAGCCAACGACCACACTGGGTGTTTGGGACCTGAGTACAGTCCCAAGCTTTTTTCAGGATAAGCTTTTAAGCACAAAAACCACATCATGAGTTGACAGTAAGTGAGAACAGTTAGCCAGAAGCAGAGCTACAGAAGCCAGAAAGCAAGGCTAATACATATAGGGACTTTTCCAGAACTGTGGATTTTAATGGATTAAGTTAGATCTTTCTTCTCATTTTGGAAGGTATGGCCACCTACATGCTGGGTTCCAGGACCTGAGTAGTACTTCCATCATGGCATCACTTGTGCTAAGACCTGGGACCTATTAAGGTCTGGGGGTCCTGTTACATTCCCCACTTTTTCTATGGGCGTGAGTCAAACCGTGGACTCATTTGGGGGCAGGGGATTATATCATCCTCTTAGCACTAGTAGTTTAACAGAATTTCTTGTTTTTCGTAGCTAAGGACTCAGTAAGCAGGGTTCGATAGTGAGAGCTAGGAGCAAAAGAATTAATGGTTCAGTCCTGACCATAAGTAGAGTAGTTAACCAGGGTCCAGTAGAACAGAGATTAGTATCAGTTGTTAGATTCTTAATGCCTCATTTCTCTATCGTGAACATTATTTCTGACCATGGTGAAACTTTCTCTAATCGCCCGAGTGATTGGCATAGAAGCAACATTTCCCCCATTGCCATACAGAGGCCTCCTTGTCTCATAAAGATGAGGTACAATCCTCTTCAATTTTGAAAAACAACCTTGGCAAAGGAATCTAACTGGGCTTCCAGATAGGAAACCAGAATTTTCTAGATGGCCCAGGTCTATGTGTACTTGAGTCCTGAGTTCCTTAAAGTGTTTATCCCCTATAACTAGGGCTGAAGTTCCTGCTGTGGCGGAGCCCATGATGCCTGCCCCCACCAACAGGGAATGAGAATGGGACTGCTCACCACACAGGATGCCTGGAATCTAGATGTAGGGGGTCCCTGCCCTCTCTACCATTACAGACGAACACCTCTGTGAAACGTGCACAAGGACACAAAGGAGTGGGCTCTCCTCCAACGTACAGTTTAGAAGATGCACACTTGGTTTAGCCATTAGTGCAAGCAAGCCAGGTAGTCTCAGGAGCTTGGAAATATATTCAACTGCCATGCCTAGAATTAGCTTGCATGGGGGAACTCTCTAGGTGGTATTGTGGTGACATTAAACAGGCACCCTTCCTTCCCTTGAAGGTTCCCTAGCGTGAGCTTGGATTGGTCCCATTTACAGCTGTTAAGGTTAAAAGTGGAGCTTGTTGTTTGATTTGTTCCAATCTCATCATAACATTGGGCCTTGGGGTCTAGACATAGCCCACAGTCTTGAACCATATCCAATTGAGAATGACTAAGGAACTGATATACTCTTTCTATCCATCCTAAATATTGAGGAGCTGTCTTCTGCTGCCTCCTGGACCTTTATCTTTGAGCTTACCAAAGAAATTCCTGGGGAAACTAGAGTTTTGGGGTTTATCACTTTAGGGGACTTATATTCTGGAGATAACCAAGATGGGTTGGCTTGGGACAATGGGCTGGATGACTCTAGGTACAGGTTTCTTTTGGATAGTGAATTTGCTGCCTGTGTCTGAACCATTTAGTTATAAACTAACTCCCCAGGTTTTCTGTTGCTTTTCCCTAATAATACTTTCTTTTTAAATGAGGGATTTGTGTAGAGAATTCTAAATTTAAGAAATATGAGTTAGCAAAGCGGTCAGATCTGTACCTCTCCTTGAGGAGGGGCCATTTCAGCCTACCTGCTGTCACTGGAACCTCTTCTGTGACTCCTTCCAGGCACACCAACAGTCACAGTATGAGTTTTGAGTCTGTTAGTTATGGAAGGCAAACATCTGTATTCTTTTTAAATTTTATTTTTATTTTGTTTTATGTATATGAGAGTTTGGCATGCATGCATATCTATGCACCACATGCGTGCCTGGTGTCCATGGAGGCTGCAAGAGGGTCTCTCATCCCCTGAAACTGGATTTACAGAAAGGTTGTGAGCAGCCTGGGTGCTGGGAATTCAACCCAGATCCTCTGGAAGAGCAGCCAATGCTCTTAATTCCCAGTCATCTCTCCAGTCCCAGTATTTCTCTTGCTGAAGGTGAGGCACCTGAGTCTGGCAATAAGGATAGCTGTGACACTGATAACCATGTCTCAAGTGGCTTCCTCCTCCTGTGGGTAGTAGGTGTTTTCCGTGACCCTCAGACCGTGGCTATTCCTGAAGAGGAAGCCCACTTCTTTGGAAATGTTGCTTTGGGTGTTGAGGTTTTCTTTTGCTTCCCTGACTGCAGAAAGCTTCCCTAGCCCCAGAAGGGTAAAGTGGCAAGGGTCAACAGAAAGTCTGTTGGGGCCTCCCTGACTTATGAGAACAATGCATGCATAATGAACAGGAGCAGAACCATTCCCTTGTACTCGGCACCATGGCTCCCTGTGAGTCATCTTGTCTCAGAAGATAGCTGGCCTCTCAGAAATTCAAATGTTGTAGATTTTCTGTTTTAGAAAGTTTTATACTGTAGGTGAGCATTGGGATGCAGGTGGATTCTAAGTGGAGCCCAGTAAAGAAGTCCCCCATTACAGTAGTGCCTGATGCCAGGGAACCTACTTAGATCTAGGGTACCAGCCCAGAAGTGCCAAGAGCTCAGCCTGGATTTACTCCCATGAAGATTCAATGAAGGTAGGTTGCAGCTGCTGGCCTGTGGATCCTGGAGGGACAGAGACACTGGGATGGATCTTTAGTCCCAGGACCACTGGTCCATGTAGTGCTTGGTCATCTGGGTATACCCCGGAGTCAGTCATTCAGGTTTTATTTGATGTGACCTGAGGTAAGTGACTTTACTTCTCTGTGCCCTGCTCTCCTAACCATCATGCATTTCAGCAAGGCAAAAAGAGACCATGAGATGTTTCTATGGAGTCCTGATCCCAGAGCCTGGTGCACAGCAAGTGTTAATAATAACTCTCAGTAATAACTGCCATTGTTACTGTTGTCGTCATCCTTCAGCCAGTCTCCTCATTTTTTTAAATATTTATTATTTATTTATGTATTTATTATGTATACAATATTCTGTCTGTGTATGTCTGCAGGCCAGAAGAGGG